>OW804094.1:136074638-136139638 GCA_942159475.1 Sthenelais limicola
TTTTCTCTCGGTGATTAGACTTCAAATTCTTGGTACTTCAATTACCAACAGCAAAATAATGATAAATTCAGTCCATTAGTCACAATATGAGTAAATTAGGTAACATATGTTTTGTCATAATGTGAGAATGCAGCTTTAATATTTGATATATTGTCTGCTCATAGCCTGACCAAAGAATAAAGGGTAGTCTCCACTGGCTGCGGTAAGCTCTGCAGTAAGCTCTGCGGTAAGCCTTGTGATGGTGAGAAGTGGCGAGGTACTGCCTACATGGCCAGTGATCCACGTAGGCAGTACCTCATCATCCCTCTCCACCGACAGAACCAGCACAGCACCATCGCAAGGCTTACCGCAGAGCTTATCGCAGCCAGTGGAGACTGCCTTTAAGCATCCACCAATCCATTGTCCTACCTTGTGGCAATACTCCCAGATCAACTCTACTGCTCACTAGTCAGCCAATTGTTCACTCACCTAAAGAATGAGAAAGAAATATTATAGTCATGTTTCACTATATATTGGTGATGTGTAGACAGAAAAATGAGTTATAAGTTGCAAAAATGGTACAATATGTTCCGCTTAACCTGAATTTGGTTTAGCCGAATTTTTGGTTAACCTGAAACTTTGCAATTTCCCTGCAGACTTCCAACTTAATGAATCTGTTCTCTTTAGCTGATTTGTCGCCCCAAACCGCAAAGTGCCATTATAATTCCATTAAGACCGCAAAATGTTATTATAATCCCATTAGAACGCCTAGTCATAGGTCAGGAAACCAATTAGCGATGTAGGCGTCCAATGACTGACATACCATCCTTATCTGATCTAATGACATTTTGCGGTCTATCTTAATGGAATTATAATGACACTTTGCGGTTTGAGGCCAGAGGTTTTCCCTCCGTTTGAAGGGACTCTTTCATCTTTGGGCCTAGACTGATTAATTCCTTTTACATGCTCCCCCCCCCCCCCCCCGATGGTCCTGGGTAAGACCATAAAGTGCCTTTCTGTCTCTTTTTCTCTGTCTCACTCTCCCTTCTTCTCTATCTCTATTTCCTGGGTATGATCCTAAACTACCTCCCACTCAGCTCTCCCGCCCTTGATATTGTATTTGTATTTAAGATTTTTATTCAGGCAAAACATTATGTACAAGTACAGTATTCTCAGAATTCGCTGATTTCTAATAATTTCTATCTATTTTACAGCATCAAAAAGATTTTTAGTGGCAATATGTTCACATAAATTTACTAATAGTTTAAAACTAACATAAGATATGGGTATATCGATAATTAACCATAATAACCATATTAAATGTGTTGATAAGGGCGTAAAGCAACCAATCTCACTCCCCCCCCCCCCCCTGAATAACAATATTTCAAACCGACTGCCTGCATAGAACAGCAGCAGATCGAGCGCAGTTCCTTCACAGAGCAACGCTCCACACAAAACGTTCAACACCTTGATAAAGTAACAATTGTTGTTGAGTTGAAACGATGGGGCAACAACAGATGGGATGAACACAGGGTAAAAACTTCCTATTGCTACCAGGTAACAACATCCAATTCGACAAGTGAGGAGGGGAAATTGTGAAAATTCTGGCGTGATTCCGCTCAATATTTTAGAGATTTGAGTTTTTTGTTGAGTGTTATGGCTCGTACATGGGTGCGATTTTCAGAAAATGTACAATTAGCAGATGTTCCCATTTAGTAAATTCTTTTAAATGAGGCAGTAATTTGGTCAATACTAGGTAAATTCGAGTATATTCTGCTTTGCATTGATTCTAGCAATCGGTTTAGTTAGGTCGAACTGTATTTTGAACTTTATTTTCGTCTGAATTTGGGTTATTTGAGAAGATTGGTGAAGGTGAATTGTACATTTTCTGAAAATCTGACCCACATAATGCTCCAGCGATCAGAGCCACTCTCTCTCTCACTCACTGGCTCACACACTCAGGAATACCAGTCATTCATCAGAACTGCACTAATATAATGGTGAAATGCACTAATATATGATATCTTTAAACACTATTTAATCAATTTAATTTTTTTGTTACATTTTATTTATCCAGGAGGTTATAAAGGGGTTATGACATTTGCCAAATTTATCGAGGATCAAGCTAATTGCCTGATTTTCACCTCGAGCCTGTCACTTCACTTTCACGTGTGGATATGGATATATAAAGAAATTAGTTTTAGCCTAATTAATTTAGTCATATCACAGTTGCAAAATGATCTAAAAAAAGATAAGTGGGCCACTGTTCATTTCAGAACTAGCCATTCATTGTAATGAAACTTGCCGTAGTCCTCATTAAACTACTAAATGTCAACCTAATATTGTACTGTTTGTTGTTTAATCTCATGCAAGTAATGAGTTATAAAACCGCTAACACTCAATAGGAACACTATCTGAGTGGACAAGCGGCAAGTACATAAGGGTCAGATTTTCAGAAAATGTACAATTGGCAGCTGTACACATTTAGTAAATTCTGCTAAATTAGGCTGCAGTTTGGTCAATACTAGGTAAATTCGTGAATATTCGGCATTGCATTGATTCTAGCAATCTGTTTGGTTAGGTTAAACTGTATTTTGAAGTTTATTTTCGTCTGAAATTTGGGTTGAGAAGATTGGCGAACTTGAATTGTACAATTTCTAAAAATCTGACTCATAACTTCAACAGCTGTAAGGCAAGTGAAAAACCTCACCAAGAGACTTGGAAAAGACAAAGAAAATAATGATTAAAAATTAAAAAAATAATGATGATCAAGTCGTCCCATGGAAGGTACGAATGTGTATAGATCTATATAATTTCTCTGCTCTAAGATCTATAGATCTGTATGTCACATTTTCCCCAAATAAATATACATTACTCTATGTATATCTAGATATCAGTATTTCTAGATATCTACTCTTGTTCTGCCTGTCTAATAGCGAGGGGTCCGGATTACAAGGACAGTAAGTATACATACGCAAAGATTTGTTTTATAACTTATAGTTGTTTTATGCCCTGTCAATATGTGTCTTTAACCAGTCTCTCTGTTAGTATAGGCGTCTTTTCTATTATGAGGTGGCGGCTGGAAGACCTGGATTTTATCCAGAAGCCTGGTCACCTATTTGTCTAACTTTTATACTTGCACCTGTAAAACTTCAGACAAATAAAATAATTTTTCAATTCAATTCAATCCAGAAGCCTGGTCACCTATTTGTCTAACTTTTATACTTGTACCTGTATAACTTCAGACAAATAAAATAATTTTTCAATTCAATTCAATAGGGATGGGTCATAACTGTCCATAATGAGAAGGGGTTCGGATTAGAGAGGGCCCTCAAATAGAGGTTTTACTGTGTAAGCATCAAAACTTATTGAGATTATTGACTGGGTAGGAAAACGACATGGTCGAACAGTAAACGGGTCAGATTTTCAGAAAATGTATAATTCGCCTTCACCAATCCACTCAAATAACTCATATTTAAGACAAAAATGAGCTTCAAAATGCAGTTTAACATAACAGAACTGATACGTTAAATCAATGCGATACCAAATATACGCTCAGATAAACCCAATATTCTTCATTTTTCAGCCTAATTCAGCCTAACTTCCCAAATGTGTAGAGCTGCCAATTGTACATTTTCTGAAAATCTGACCCAAACAGTGTTGAAACGGGTTGAAGCGAGTACAACTTGCACGTGCAATCGTATGGAAATAACAGGCAGGAACCGTTGAGCATCAGTTTAAAACACAATGCCTTCCCATACAATACATGGGTCAGATTTTCAGAAAATGTACAATTCTTCTTCACCAATCCTCTCAAATAACCCACATTTAAGACAGAAATGAGCTTCAAAATGCTGTTTAACATAACAGAACTGATACTTTAAATCAATGCGATATCAAATATTATACTCAGATATACCAAAATATTATTTCTTTTAGCAGGATTTAGCAGAAATTGCTAAATATGTAGAGCTACCAATTGTACATTTTCTGAACATCTGACCCTTATAATGGCACGTTTGTCAAGAGAATGGTCAAGAGCATATTATACACATTTACAGAGTCAATGGACAGAAGAGTCAGATTTTCAGAAAATGCACAATTTACAGTTCTACATATCTATAAAATTCTGTTAAATTAGAGTGAAACATGATAAATACTAGGTGTATCTAAGTATGTTCTGTATTGTATTCATTCAATAAATCTGTCTGGTTATGTTGAACTGTATTTTGAAGCTGATTTTCGTTTTAAAATTGCGTTATTTGAGAGGGTTGGTGAAGGCGATTTGTACATTTTCTGGCGACTTGACCCAGATATGAATAAATGGAGTCGACTGAAAGATGATAACTAGACGAGACATTCGTGCAGTACACATTATTTATTATTACTTTTTAATAAAAAAAATATCAAAGTTATCTCACACAGTATTTTCCCATTAGAAGGGATTTGCCAAAAAAGGAGGTAAAATGTATAATTCATCTTCACCAATCCTTTCTTAAATATTCCAAATTTAAGACAAAAATTAGGTTCAATATTCAGTTCAACATAACCAAATACATTGTTTGGACCATTGGAATACCAAATATACTCAGATATATCTAGCATTTATCATTGTTCTTCTGAATTTAACTGAATTTACTAAATTTGTAGATCTGCCAATTGTACATTTTTACTCCTACAACTGGGACCTGCTTTGAAGTAGATAAGAGCAATGGAGTTCAGAAAAAAAAAGCAAAAAAAAAAAAAAAAAGCAAAAAAAAAAAAAAAAAGCAATAGAGTTCAGCCTGACCCTAAACAGTCCAGGCCCAAACGGGTGGGTTTCCCAGCCCAAGACTAGACATCCTTATGAGATTATAATGACATCTTGCGGTCTTAATGGAATTCTAATAGCACTTTGCAGTTTTGAGCGAGAGGCTTTCCCTCAGTTTGAAGAGACTCTCTCAACTTTGGGCCTAGCCTGTGAACATGATTTGTGGGTAATTTACTAGTGACATTAGCTTCACTTGATTAATGTGTTTATATGGGAATATATCATACATGTAATAGCACTGTTTGTTCAGCCCACCTGAATGCATCACTTTATGTTGTGAGCTACATTTGGGTCAGATTTTCGGAAAATGTACAATTGGCAGCTCTACACATTTAGTAAATTCTGTTATTACGCTGCAATTTAGTCAATACTAGATATATTCGGCATTGCATTGATTCTAGAAATCTGTTTGGTTAGGTTGAACTGTATTTTTAACTTTATTTTCGTCTGAAATTCGGGTTATTTGAGAGAATTGGTGAAGGTGAATTGTACATTTTCTGGTGACTTCACCCATTTATGCCTATATGGATAGATCGTCCTTTACAAATGGAGTACCCCCGCACTCATTGAATATTAACACTAATGGAAAAAGTATTGTTCCCTTGCCTTGCATTGGCATATCGCCCACATTTTAATGCAGTTATATTGATCGGGATTTGATTGATAGATTATTATTTGATGAAATTTTATCGACCTCGAGGAGGGAGGAAGGACGAGAAAAAAACCTACTCTGTGAATGATTCATTTATGCTGGTAATATATGTTAAAAATAAACAGTCTATAGAATTTATTAAAAAAAAAACCCGTCATCGTCGGACGCCCACTGTTTTCATTGTGTTCATTAATTCAGTGTATAAAGCCTCTGAGGGCAGGGTTTGTTTTATGGGAAAACATATTGGTGAAGTTGCCAGAAAATGTACAATTCACCTTCACCAATCCTCTCAAATAACCCAAATTACAGACGAAAATAAAGTTCAAAATACAGTTCAACCTAACCTAAAAAATACTCAGATATACCTAGTATTGACCATATGTCAGCCTAATTTAGCAGAATTTACTAAATGTGTACTGCTCCCAATTGTACATTTTCTGTCAATCTGACCTATGTATGTGTATGGCGTAGTCCTTGATTCCTTGCTATCTATGCGTTTCTTTTTCTTTTTTTTAATACATTTTATTGACCAAGTCTCACATAGTTCTCATTCGTCGAAATGTTTCTAATGCCATTCTATAGAGTATATTTAGCTACTTTACTAGTCAACGTTCACCCAGTAATATTACAATTTCTTTTCAAAAATAAAAATATCAAATATCATTAATTCATTGATTAAGAGGGCAGAGTTTGTTTTATGGGTGACGGGTGACATATGTGCCCGCATGTGACCAGGGAAGTAGGCGTCCAATCACTGACATACCATTCTTATCTGATCAGAGGGGTTGGGCCTAGAGTGTTCAGGGTCCCCGCGCTTTTGGACTGAAAAAGGCTTTTCAAGGCCTTTCCAGTCCCACTTTGGTGATATTCCAGGCCGATATGATGTAATGTCTTAAGTCCTGAATAAAGATATTTTATAAATCAAAAATAAATCATATAATGATTTTTCAGGAGTGAGTGAGTGAGTGAGTGAGTGAGTGAGTGAGTGAGTGAGATAGATTGGTTGCTTGCTTTACGCCCTTATCAACACATTTAAGATGGTTATATCAAGGGCGGGAGAGCTGAGAGGGAGGCAGTTTATGATCTAACCCAGGAAAAAGAGATAGAGAAGAAGGGAGAGAGAGACAGAGAAAAGAGACAGAAAGGCACTTTATGGTCATACCCAGGACCATTTTTTCAGCAGTGGGAAACCCTTAGTTATCATTACATTATCATATCATATCATATTTGAATATCTACCCATATTACTGTGTATTGATTCAGGTTAGGTTTTATCGTTATTCCCTCGCTCCTTACAGCCCTCAGTTCCCTGCGACCTTTACCCAAATTATTTCGAGTATTTTGCTAAAAGACTAAATGTGATGTGTTTCAGGAAAATGAGTCATAAGTCGCAAAATTGATATTTTTCAAAGTGTTTTTTTCACAAAATCACATTATTGGAATGTTCTCACTTTTGGAGGGTTATCACTTATAGGTATATCAATCGACATATCAAATTTCAGGACAATCTATGTAATATATCCTTCCGTTTTAAAGGTCCTCATGTGGACTAAATTTAGTTACATTACTGTTTATTGACCCCCAGAAATATTATTGGAAACTTTTTTTCAAAAACGAAAATATCAAAATTAAAATCTAGAAATACTTATTAGATTATTAGACTGTTTACTATCATTGGAATCAGCTTGATCTCATCTTTTCAAATAATAGTATCTCAAAATCTATTTTTTGCGACTTATGTCTCATTTTCCTGAAACACATCACAAATGATCCCATGACTGACCCTTCAAATGGTCTGTTGCTTTAAAATAAAACTTTCTGTTTTGAATGGGTTTGAAATGTTTCTTTATGATAGGGGAGCACACACAACGGTCTGACCAGTTTCAGTTAATTTTGCAGTCTCGGACATGTGTCCCTCTAAATAACAATATGTGATGTGTTTCAGGAAAATGAGTCACAAGTCGCTAAAAAGGAATTTAAAATATCATATTTGAAAAGATGACATTGAGATCAAGAGGATTCTAATGATGGTAAACATTAGAACATCCAAAAATTGTTGCTATATTTCAAGTTTGATATTTTTATTTTTGAAAAAAAGGTTGCAATATTTCTGGGTGAACATTGACTATAGCTAAATATACTCTTTAGGATGGCATTAGAAACGCATAGATATATTTAATACACCGTCTTAGACATGGCGAAAACTTTAGAAGGATCCTTTAACGATCTTTCACCGGACCTCCATAGCTTTATATATATATATATAATGCTTTTATTCATTCATGATAAACAGTTACAATATCACATAATAAGGAAAAGGTTTCAGTCCTCTGCCCCCTTGCAGTTCTTTCATCAGTCCTTCAAATGTTTATCCATTGTTTCCCACAAGTTTTTCACCGGACAGTCGGACCGGTGATACTAAAGTTTCATCGGTCCCACATGTCTTTCAACGGTCGAGGACCGCGGTCCGGCAGGTTTCGCCATGTCAGCTGTCAAGCACTCCAGGAACAAACACATTCCCACAATCCTGTGAATAACTCACTTCGAAAAATATCAATTTTGCGACTTGTGACTCATTTCCCTGTAACACATCACAATAAATGGGGACATCAGGCCTCCACAAAATGAAAGAAATAACCTATAAATGCTATCTTTAGAACTGGAGGCCAGATTGTCTGATAGGAAACACAAATACACAAGTGGAGGGGTCTGGGAGGTGCTTACTGAATATATTATACTGGAAATCAATAGATTATGATTGATGTTGCTCTAACTATACAAACAAGAACCTGGAGCAAATAATGAAATAAAAAAGTGACCTCAAAATATAGAGTCTGCGTGAGAATGTTTGTTAGCCTAGAGCTACATATAATATTTGAGAATGTTGAGAGAATTTCCTGATAAGCAGGGAGTTGAATTAAAATTATGATATTTCCGAGGCAACTCGAGGGGTTGCAGGGAATACAAACCCTATATTTATGACTTTATGGGGGAAATCGCCAGAAAATGTACAATTCTGCTTCACAATCCTCTCAAATAATCCAAATTAAAGACAAAAATAAGGTTCAAAATTCAGTCCAACAAAACCAAACAGATTGTTTGATTCAAGGCAATAACAAATATACTCAGATATACCTAGTATTGACCATCTGTAAGTCTAATTTAACAGAATTAACTAAATATGTAGATCTACTGATTGTACATTTTCTAAATTGCATTGCAACCGGCTGCAGAGATGGTATCAGGGTAATTATCGTCAATAGCATTCATTGTACTGTCAGCAATATACCTGTAATTCTCCTCCGCCAGAAATAACCAGTTAACATTAGGAACTACATGTATATGGGTCAGATTTTCAGAAAATGTACAATTCACCTTCACCAATCTTCTCAAATAACCCACATTTAAGACAAAAATGAGCTTCAAAACGCAGTTTAACATAACAGAACTGATACTTTAAATCAATGTGATACCAAATATATTCAAATATACCCGGGATTCATCATTTTAGAGTCTAATTTAGCAGAACTTCATAAATTTGTAGAGCTGCCAATTGTATATTTTCTGAAAATCTGACCCAAAACCAACGCCCTGACGGTCATTGACCGCAGTAATGCTATTAGCAGACTTACGGGCTATGGACGATGAACTAGATTGAATCTTAAACTCTAAATTAGGTACCTGGTGGATGCCAACCAAATGGGTCAGATTTTCAGAAAATGTACAAATGGCAGATGTACATATTTAGTAAATTCTACAAAATTAGGCTGAGACTTGGCCAATACTAGGTAAATTCGAGTATATTTGGTATTGCATTGATTCTAGCAATCTGTTAGGCTAGGTTGAACTGTATTTTGAACTTTATTTTCGTTTGAAATTTGGGTTATTTGAGAAGATTGGCGAAGTTGAATTGTACATTTTCTGAAAATCTGAACCAAATAAAGAACCTCAGCGAGTTAATTAACCCAAGTTAACCATGTAACTCACCACTAACGTTCCCACAGTGATCTTTATGTACTAAGTCTGGTATCATCACCCGAATCATTTATCATTCATTCATTAAGATTAAATATAATTTAAAAGAAGTAATTTTAAAGAATGAATGATTATATAATTTAAAACAAAAAAAATATATAATTTAGATACTTAAATTTATAATTTATTTTTAAAGTGTGTATCCTGTATACAATTATGTTTAAACCTTCCTTGTGTAACTGATATCTAGTGTCCTACTGCCACTGTTATGTAATACAATGATGTTTTTTCAGGACAGAATGAAAAACACTCTTTGAGCGAGACTGTTGAATTATAACTACCTGAATAAAGATATTTGGGTCAGATTTTCAGAAAATATAAAATTGGCAGCTGTACACATTTAGTAAATTGTGCTAAATTAGGCGGCAATTTGGTCAATACTAGGTAAATTCGAGTGTATTTGGCATTGCATTGATTCCAACAATCTGTTCTGTTAGGTTGAACTGTATTTTGAACTTTATTTTCGTCTGGAATTTGGGTTATTTGAGAGGATTGGTGAAGTTCAATTGTACATTTTCTGAAAATCTGACTCATTTGTGCACAGAAAAGTTCAGAAGGCAATGCACTCAATAATACATGGCTAAGAAAATAATTAGTAAAAATCAGAATATTTTTAAAGAAGTAAAGAAACGATTCCAGCAAAGTCTATATATGGCAACTCAGCTTGTGTAAATGATGTATGAAAACTAAATGCCTCAATGATGGAAAAGATGAAGTCTTGTCTTTTTGAATCATGTAAAACATATGAGATCACTGTTAAATATTCCATGCTAAACATAACATGTTTTCAATAGCTTTTACAATGACATTCCATGCCAATTCCATGCCAATATTCAAGATGGCGGACATGCAAATTCCCTATTTTTCACCACAAATTGAGAAATACTTCTTTATTTTTTAAAATAAATATGCAAACATGCAAAAGTTATATGACCAATCCCAGCAAGACTATATAACATATTGCGATTCACTGTATAATTCGGATTTAATTGTCAAAGCATTAAGGGTGGTCTTCACTGGCTGTGGTAAGTTCTGCGGTAAGTTCTGCGGTAAGCCTTGCGATGGTTTGTGTTGGTTCTGTAGGTGGAGAGGAATCACATGGCCAGTGAACCATGTAGGCAGGACCTCACGACTCCTCACCATCACAGCACCATCGCAAGGCTTACCGCAGAGCTCACTGCAGCCAGTGGAGACCCCGCCTATAAGGGTGGTCTCCACTGGCTGTGGTAAGCTCTGCGGTAAGCCTTGCGATGGTGTTGTGATGGTGAGAAGTGGCGAGGTCTTGCCTACATGGCCAGTGAACCATGTAGGCAGGACCTCATCATTCCTCTCCACCTACAGAACCAGCACAACGCCATCGCAAGGCTTACCTTACCGCAGCCAGTGTAGACCCCCCTTTCACTCTGCAACGCGGCTGACGCAACTGTAATGCCACGGTCCTTAATTATCATAAAGCAAATCACTAAGGCTACGTACGTAATTGCAGACCAGGCAGTTTGATCTTTAAAATCCGAGCAAATCGAGTGAGAGCGGACGAGGACTGAGTTTTTTCTGTGCGTATCTTTAGCGCGGCGGTGGCGGTGGCAGGAGGGAGGGAAGGGGAAGACCATCTATCTATATGAACAATTATTCCATCGGTTCTAACAAGGCGCTGGAGGCAGTAGCAGTTGATCATCAAAGGACTAAATTATGCTTCACAGACTTCTCCAGATCAAAGTCAATGTCTGTGAAACAGTAAGTAGACCATTGCTAAGACAACTCAGTCCACAACTAAGTCTATAGATCGTAAGCTTGAAAAAGGGCACATACAACCAATACTATATAGATCGTAAGCTTGAAGAAGGGCACATGTATAAGAAATTTGCCTTTTAAAATGTGAACAGGACTCGATTTGTATAAGGGTCAGATTGTCAGAAAATGTACAATTCACTTTCACCACTCCTCTCAAATAACCCAAATTTAAGTGAAAAGTGACGTTCAAAATGCAGTTGAACATAATAAAAGAGATATGTTTAATCAATAGAATGCCTATACTCTGATATAGGCTACCCATTATTTACAATTTTTCTGTCTAATTTAATAGAAGTTACCAAATGACTAGAGCTGCTGATTGTACATTTTCTGAAAATCTGACCCATAAAGGGTAATTAATCAGTCTAGGCTCAATTATGATGAGAGTCCCTTCAAACTGAGGGAAAGCCTCTTGCTGCAAAAATGCCATTATAATCCAATTAGGACCGCAAAATACTATTATAATCCCATTACGACGCCTACTCCTGGACCCGAAAAGCCATTAGCGCAGTAGGCGTCCAATCACTGGTATGTAACTCTTATCTGATCTGAGAGGTTTTTGGCCTAGACTGTAATAGGTTATTATTATCTAGAAAGAGGGAGGGGTATTTTATCGGAATGTATGATTTGAGGAGCATCCTCCTAACATATAGTTACTGTAGTACAAGAAGCAAATAAGAAGACACGAGAGCTTCAAACGCGGAGATTCTAATTGATTAAAATGTCACTGAATGAAATAACAATGGGAACATAGCGTAATGTTTGATCGTAAATTTCCTAAATGTGATGTGTTCCAGGGAATTGAGTCATAAGTCGCAATATTGATATTTTTCAAAGTGCTTTATTTACAAGATTTATTTGTGGGAATGTTTCCATTTTTGGGTCGCTTAACGGGTGTTGTAGCCTGAATTCATGTACCAAATTTCAGGACAGTCTAATATATATATCCATGTTTTTCTAAGGTCATCTTATACTGTATATTTAGATTCTTTACTAGTAAATGTCCGCCCAGAGATATTTCAAACTTTTTTTCTCAAATGAAAATATCAAATTTTAAATATAGAAATACT
This sequence comes from Sthenelais limicola, assembly GCA_942159475.1. Lineage (NCBI taxonomy): Eukaryota > Metazoa > Annelida > Polychaeta > Phyllodocida > Sigalionidae > Sthenelais > Sthenelais limicola. The sequence goes on from OW804094.1 coordinate 136,086,976, forward strand.
TATTTAGATGTCCTACTGTTTACTATCATTGGAATCGGCTTGATCTCATCTTTTCAAGTATGATAATATCTCAAAATCCATTTTTTTGCGACTTGTGACTCATTTCCCTGGAACACATCACGAATGTTAACCTGGTTGGAATCCACTTAATCTCATCTTTTCAAACCCTCATTGCCGTGAATATGACTCCACTTGGATATCGTCATGGCATTATCAGTGATTGGACGCCTACTGCGCTAATGTATTTATTACCCAGCTCTAGAGTAGGCATCTTAATGCCGATTATAATGCCATTTTGTGTTTAGAATCGAGAGACATTTCCCTTAGTTTGCAGGGACTCTCTCAGCTCTGAGCCTAGACTTGGCCAGTACACTCTAGGTCCAAACCATCAGATCAGATAAGAATGGTATGTCAGCCTACCTCGCTAATTGGTTTCTTGTCCTAGAACTTGGCGTTTTAATGGGAATATAATGACATTTTGTGGTCTTAATGGAATTATAATGACTCTTTGCGGTTTGAGGCGAGAGGCTTTCCCTTCATTTGAAGGGATTCTCTCAAGTTTGGGCCTAGACTGAATGGTATAGAGCCCAAGATCTCCCTCTGTGTCACGCCAGATGCAATATTCTAGTATAGACCCCAAGGCTAAGCTATAATCTACCAGCACTAAACTTCCTGATGTGCCACCCACTACTCTTATCTAACCACTTCATAATCCATTCTCAACTCTCCCATCTGCTTATGGGTCAGATTTTCAGAAAATGTACAATTTGTCTTCAGCAATCCTTTCAAATAATACAAATTTAAGACAATAATGATGTTCTAAATTCAGTTCAACACAAGCAAACACATCCTTTAAATCAACTCAATACCAAATATACTCAGATATACCTAGTTTTGCCAATTTTTCAGTCTTAAATTAGCAGAATTTCTAAATATGTAGATCTGCCAATTGTAGATTTTCTGAAAATCTGACCCTTGTTCACTGCTGCTGCTGCCTCGGCTACAACAATTGGGATCGGGATCTATGATATCACTATTCCATAATAAAGTGATCAATATCATGATATTTCATTTATGTTTTAACAGTTTAGGCCCAAAGATGGGAGAGTCCCTTCCAACGGAGGGAAAGCCTCTCGCCTCAAATTGCAAAGTGCCATTATAATTCCATTAAGACCCCAAAATGTCCTTATATTCCCATTAGAACGCTGAGTCCTAGGCCAGGAAACCGACCATTCTTATCTTATCTGAGGGTTTGGACCTAGTCTGTGAAGTAATGATCATATAATAGGGGATTTGCATAGTCGCCATTTTAAATCTTCATTCACATAGAATGATGGGACTAATGGTACAGTGGAAAACATGTTATATTCAGCATGGACTATTTATCAATGCTCTAATGTCAATATCCCTGTGCAGTGGTACATGCAGTTCCAAATGTAGATGATCTGCTTATTGTACATTTTCTGAAGGTCTGACTCATATAGAGAATAATAAGTTGTTTAGTAAGATTATTCTGGATTGGTAAAGAAATCATTCAAGCCATGAAGTACAAGTTTTCCAATGGCATCATCACATTGAAATGTTGTTTTTAATAGAAATTTTTATTGCGATACAATTTTGGGAGACCCGATATTCTCATGTACACAATACCAAAACATAAGTATTCAACATAAATTTAAAGATACAATTTCATGTCTGAATAATACATAAATCAATAAAAAATAATATATCAATCGCTAGCCCCTCACACTAGGGTTAATATGGTGGAATATAGGCGTTGATCTCATGCGAGAAAAAAGCCATGGTAAACATGAAATACAGAATAATGCAAATTATTATCTAATCAAGTCAAGATAATACATAGATCTTTGAATAAAATCTAGTTCTATATTTTATGTTTGATTTTTGTCATGTTGCAATATTTCTGGGTGGATAATTACTAGTAAAGTAACTAAATTAATATACTCAATAGGATGACCTTAGAAATGCAAGTGATATACTGGATTTAAAAGAAAGTGATAACACAATAAAATTAAAGTTATTTCAAAAATATAATATTAACATAGAGAAGCGAATGGTGAAAGGCTTCCAACAGGGATGCAAGTCGGATTATGCCAGAGAGAGGGAGAGAGAGGGAGAGAGAGGAGAGAGAGAGGGGGAAAGAGGGAGGGAGAGAGACAGGGGGAGAGAGAGGAGAGAGAGAGGGGGGAGAGACAGGAGAGAGAGGGGAAGAGAGAGGAGAGAGAGGGGAAGAGAGAGGAGAGAGAGAGGAGAGAGAGGGAAAGAGAGGGGAGAGAGGAGAGAGAGGGGGGAGACAGGAGAGAGAGAGAGGAGGGAGAGAGAGGAGAGAGAGGGGAGAGAGAGGAGAGAGGAGAGGAGAGAGAGAGGGGGAGAGAGAGGAGAGAGAGAGGGGGGAGAGAGAGGGGGAGAGGGAGGAGAGAGAGGAGAGAGAGAGGGGGGAGAGAGAGGAGAGAGAGAGGGGAGAGAGAGGGAGGAGAGAGGGAGGGACAGGGAGAGAGAGAGAGAGAGGGAGGAGAGAGAGAGGGAGTGAGTGAGAGTGAGATTGTTTGCTTTACGCCCTTATCAACATTTTGAAGTGTTATATCAAGGGCGGGAGAGCTGAGAGGGAGGCAGTTTATGATCATACCCAGGAAATAGAGATAGAGAAGTAGGAAGAGAGAGAAAGAGAAAAGAGACAGAAAGGCACTTTAAGGTCCCACCCAGGACCAGGCAGTTTAAGGTCTTACCCAGGACCAGAGGAGAGAGAGGGGGAGAGGAGAGAGGGGGGAGAGAGAGGAGAGAGAGAGAGAGAGAGAGAGAGAGAGAGAGAGAGAGAGAGGAGGGACAGGGGGAGAGAGAGAGAGAGGGAGGAGAGAGAGAGGGGGAGAGGAGACCGAGAGAGGGGAGAGAGAGGAGCGAGAGAGAAGAGACAGAGGGGGAGAGAGACAGAGGGAGAAAGAGAGACAGAGAGAGGGAGAGAGAGAAAGAGAAAGAGCGAGACAGACAGAGAGAGAGAGGAAGAGAGGAGGAGAGAGAAAGGATGAGGGAGAGAGAGAGAGAGACAGAGAGAGGGAGAGAGACAGAGACAGAGAGAGGGAGATCGAGAGGAGAGAGAGAGACAGAGAGAGACAGAGAGACAGACAGACAGAGACAGAGCGAGAGAGCATACATGTGTTTAGGAATAAGAAGAGGCCAGGCAAGAGCAGAGAACGAGAGATAAACGATCGTGACTTCCTAGAAAATTTCACAATTACCGACGCATCAAGCTAAGAACTGAATATAGTGACTAATTATAAGATGTCATTTTTGCCTCCCAGCGAATAGAAATGCAAAGGGGAAAACTGCCTTGCAGTGTTAGCATCCTTTTATAAATACACAGCCACGCAAAGCCCAAGAACAGTTCAAAGCAATGTTCATTGTCGAATGCAGTAATGCAGAAAAGGCTTTAGGTGAAATCTCTCACATCAGACCTGTTTTTCCCTGCAACTGGGCGATTTAATAAAATAACAACAACTATTTCTAAAGTGACAGAATTAAAGAGCACTGATCTGTAAAAATGCGATTTGTGCAGACAAAGTAAATGGAATGGGTTATCAAACGACGGGGAGAGCAAGAAACTCGAATTGATTATCAAGTTCTAACTTCTCGTTTAAAAATTTATATCAAAGACGGGAGTTATGGGTTTTTGCTTTTTAGTTTTAGGTTGGAATTTCCTTTTAAGTACATGGAACTTTGCGATTTCGACTAATTATTTCCGAGCTCGCTCACTGGCCATAAAAGAAACTAGTAAATTGTCTAGGCCCAAACCCTCAGATCAGAAAAGAACGATTTGTCAGTGATTAGACTCCTACTTCGCTAATCGGTTTCCTGGTCTATGACTCTAATTCTAATGGGAATATTGCGGTCTTAATTGAATTATAATGGCACTTTGCGGTTTGGGGTGAGAGGCTTTACCTCCGTTTGAAGGGAGTCTTCCATCTTTGGGCCTAGACTGTGTAATTATTCCGAGCTCGCTCCGAGCTCGTCATGAAATAAAACTAGCCAAGTTGTTTATTTCAAATGGTAATTTTCTGCACTAGTTCAGGGAAATCAAATATTTGGATAACTTGTTTTGGAGGCCATATGGCTGCCCCAAATGCACTTGCAGAGCACAAGGGTCAGATCGCCAGAAAATGCACAATTGGCAGCTCTACACATTTAGGACATTCTGCTAAATTAGGCTAAAAACTGTCAATACTAGGTATATCTGAGTATATTTGGTTTCGCTTTGATTTAAAGTATCAGTTCTGTTATGTTAAACTGCATATTGAAGCTCATTTTTGTCTTAAATTTGGATTATTTGAAAGGATTGGCGAAGTTGAATTGTACATTTTTTGGCGATTTCACCCACATGTGTACAAGGTGGAGGGACTAAATGCCACTAACAACATTGTTATACCTAGATTCAGTCAACATCACCAGGTTCAATATCCTGGTCAGATATCGGCGAAATGGAGGGAGGGAGGGGGAGCAGAGAGAAAGGGCGAGACAGAGGGAGACTGGGAGAGAGAGGGAGAGAGAGGGAGAGCGAGAGAGAGAGAGAGAGAGAGAGAGAGAGAGAGGGAGAGAGAGGGAGAGAGAGGGAGGGAGAGCGAGAGAGAGAGAGGGAGAGGGAGAGAGAGAGGGAGAGAGAGGGAGAGAGAGAGAGGGAGAGAGAGAGAGGGAGAGAGAGAGAGAGAGGGAGAGAGAGAGGGGCAGGGAGGGAGAGAGAGAGAGGGAGAGAGAGGGGCAGGGAGGGAGAGAGAGGGGCAGGGAGGGAGAGAGAGGGAGAGAGAGAGAAAGAGAGAGAAAGAGAGAGACAGAGAGAGACAGAGAGAGGGAGAGAGAGAGGGGCAGGGAGGGAGAGAGAGAGAGAGAGGGACAGGGGGAGAGAGAGTTGAGTTGAGAATCCCTCCAAAACCTCTCCAGTCTAGGCTCAAAGTAGAGAGTCCCTTCAAACGGAGGGAAAGCCTCTCGCTCCCAACCAAAAAATGTCATCAGATTTTTCAACGCTTTTGATATTTTAAATCTTCGATCTAGTGGCTGGAATAAGACAAAGGATATTTGTTGGAAGATATAGATATGGAATGCTGCTTTCAAAATTAAATATTATGCAAATAAAGCACTTTCAAACAAAAGAAACATAGAACAATTTACATAGCTGGCGATGCTTCTTTAAACACTAGATATTATGAGGGCATAACAAAGATTGGGAAAATTATTTTAGGCCCATAATGATTCAGCGAATAAGGCATCGTTTACAAACAGCTCCTAACTACATGTTTGTTTATGGGTGAAATCGCCAAAAAATGTACAATTCAACTTCACCAATCCTCTCAAATAATCCAAATTTAAGACAAAAATGAGCTTCAATATGCAGTTTAACATAACAGAACTGATACTTTAAATCAATGCGATACCAAATATACTCAGATATACCTAGTATTGACAGTTGAGTTTTTAGTCTAATTTAGCAGAATGTCCTAAATGTGTAGAGCTGCCAATTGTGCATTTTCTGGCGATCTGACCCATATACACTGGTATATGATTCCCTCATTATTCCTCGCGACTCTCTTCTTCCCAAATTACAGCGTACAAACTAATGGCTCTAGTCATATAACAACGCCACGTTTGAACTACTCATGCATATATATGAGCCAGATCTTCAGAAAATGTACAATCGGCAGATCTACATATTTAGTGAATTCTGTTAGATTAGACTGAGAAATGGCCAATACTAGGTATATCTGAGTTTATTTGATATTGCATTGATTCCAACAATGTTTGGTTATGTTGGACTGAATTTTGAACCTTATTTTTTACTTAAATTTGGATTATTTGAGAGGATTGGTGAAGGGAAATTGTACATTTTCTGACGATTTCACCCATGTAGGCCTTCAGGTCTTGATCCCATGCCTTCAGCAACAATAACTGCACGCTGATTGCCCGCTACAGAGTGTACCACTAAGAAAGCCAATGGATGGAGTAGTATAGTGGGAACAAATCTACCTCATTAGTGTGTCAGATTTTCAGAAAATGTACAATTCGCCTTCACAAATCCTCTCAAATAACCCACATTTAAGACAAAAATGAGCTTCAAAATGCAATTTAGCATAACAGAACTGATACTTTAAATCAATGCGATACCAAATATACTCAGATATACCCAGTATTCAGCATTTTTCAGCCTAATTTAGGAGAATTTCCTGAATGTGTACAGCTGCCAATTGTACATTTTCTGAAAATCTGACCCTAGTACGGGGGAGGAGAGTCCTATTGAGATATACACGCCTCGCCAAGATGTCTACGTCTTGAAGGCTGCGTTACGGCGAATGAAAGATGTGATGGGTGAGATTTTCAGAAAATGTACAATTGGTAGTTGTTCACATTAAGTAAATTCTGCTAAATGAGGCTGTAATTTAGTCAATACTAGGTAAATTCGAGTATATTCTGCTTTGCATTGATTCTGGCAATCGGTTTACTTAGGTTGAACTGTATTTTGAACTTTATTTTTGTCTGAAATTTGGGTTGTTTGAGAAGATTGGTGAAGGTGAATTGTACATTTTCTGAAGACTTGACCGTGGAGCAGTGTGTAGCGTTGCGTGAGAATGGTGGTGGAGGTGGGGGTGGAGTTGATAAAAGCCCTTTTAACCGAGGTATAAATGCACGCACTGTGGATTCATTACACTGTCAGTGCAGAAACACTCTGGCAAGAAAATAGCTTTTCCTAGAAATTCCTTCTCTCAGACTATGGGTCATGAGGTGCTAGTTGAGGGAGAGAGAAGGAGGGGGGAGAGAGAGGGAGAGGGAGAGGAGAGAGAGAGAGAGGGACAGGGGAGAGAGGGAGAGGGGGGAGAGAGGGAGGGAGAGAGGGGGAATAGAAAGAGAGAGAGAGAGAGAAGGAGGGAGAGGGAGGGGAGAGAGGGACAGGGGAGAGAGGGAGGGAAAGAGAGAGGGAGGGAGAGAGAGAGAGAGGGAGGGAGAGAGAGAGGAGAGGGAGAGAGAGAGAGAAAGAGGGAGAGGGAGAGAGAGAGAGAGATTGCATGGAGAAGAGTTAATACAAGCATTGATCCCGTTATATTGAGTTACATCCACATATAACAGGCTGAAGAATAGTTCAAGACAGTTACATAATCACATAATCTTAATTACATTGACTTATACACCATCATGGTATCAGTACATGATAAGTGTTGGTTTCAATCATGCACACTATTTGAACACACGAATTAAACATATTTTGGGTTTCTGTTAATGTGCCATTCTCTGTCTTCAAAGCACATTGTTTCTCATTTACTTGTTATGTCACTGACATAGAATGTTCTCAACAATATCACAGCTTTTATAAATGATCTATGAAAATCAAATGCATGATAGGAAAGATGGGGACTTGTGCCACGGAAACATGTTATGATGTATAACGCATGGATATTGACATTAGAACATTGATAAAGGCTAGATGTTTTCAATAGATTTTAGACTGTACCAGGCCCATAATTCCATGCGAATCAAGATTCAAAATGGCGGCTATGCAAATCCCCTATAGGTTGTTAGTTAAGAAACACATTTCACCTTTCTTCACTCGTGGTCGTGCTACTGTATGTTGTATTGATGTCCAAATAAAGTTATGTATATATGGGTCAGATTTTCAGAAAATGTAAAATTGGCAGCTCTACACATTGAGTAAATTCTGCTAAATTAGGCCGCAATTTGGTCAATACTAGGCAAATTCGGGTAAATTCGGCATTGCATTGATTCTAGCAATCTGTTTGGTTAGGTTGAACTGTATTTTGAACTTTATTTTCGTCTGATATTTGGATTATTTGAGAGAATTGGCGTAGTTGAATTGTACATTTTCTGAAAATCTGACCCATATATGTAAATATCATGACGAATAGATTGGGTTCATTTCAAACGAAGGATAAATGAATTCAGTTAATAGCGAGGTTATGGAACGGGTCTCATACCATACCTCTCACATCTCATGCACCTCCTCCATCTTCAAACTGACTCAAAACCATTTCTCCACGACTTATCCCACCGTTATCAATTCAATCCTCAAGACTACATCCCCAGAACATACTTGATTAACCTCGCTTGATATTGATTTATCATTTTTTTCCGGTGATACCTTAGCAAAATTGCTATCGATCGGTTGAGGGATGAAGGGAGGGAAAATATATACAAGATAACGCCATCGCCAAAGAATATGTGGGTGAAATCCCCAGAAAATGTACAATTCACTTTCATCAATCCTCTCAAATAACCCAAATTTCAGACCAAAATAAAGTTCAAAATACAGTACAACCTAACCAAATAGATTGCCATAATCAATGTAATGCTGAATATACTCGAATTCACCTAGTATTGACCACATTGCAGCCTAATTAAGCAGAGTTTACTAAAATTGTACATTTTCTGAAGATCTGACCCATGTGTGGAATCAATAGATGGGGTAATGTGTGAGAGTGTGCTTGTCCAAGTATGGCTTAAATCAAAACTTGGCCAGATTATCCAAGGGTGTATGAACTAGGGACTGTGGACATATTTATTTTTATAAAAAATGTTTAATATCCAATTTATATTTAGAGTAACTTTTTAAAAAAGCGGGTGACCCCCGTTTTTTTATTGCTTGTAAGGGTAAAGCAATATGTTAGCTATGTATAGAGATTTTTAGGAAAAAGTTATTTTGCAATTTTTTTTAATACTGAAAAAAAAATGTTCTTTTCTCATAGACTTCTATAGTGGACAGGCATACATTTCAGGGCTCCCTAAAATGAAAAACTAACCTGGTGACATACTATTTTTATTGGCTTTTTGAATTCACTTAACCATGTTCTTTCACAAGGCAAATTTAAAACAAAATGTTATTTTCCGTTTTTGTCCCTGTTGAACAGTGGTTTATCTCTTTAAGGAAATGTAAACTTATTTACTTACCTTAGGTATATGATCAAATAATGAGAATGAGTGTTGGGGATGGAGTGTGATGAATAACAGGGCTATTGGGTAGCCTTTAACATATCACTTTGTTACCTCATTCTTTCATGATATGTGGTCAAATATGAATACAGTGGAACCTCACATAAAGACCACCTCTCTATAAAGACCAACCCTCTATTGAGACCAGTTTCTCTCAGTCCCGAATTGCTTTACTCTTATTAGATTAAGACCAGTTTCTATCAGTCCCAAGGGTGGTCTCAATAGAGAGGTTCCACTGTAGTTATAGATAGTCCTCTCTGGCAGCATTTATAGTGAAATAGCTAAAGGGTGGTCTCCACTGGCTGCGGTAAACTCTGCGGTGAGCCTTGCGATGGTGCTGTGATGGTGAGAAGTGGCGAGGTCCTGCCTACATGGCCAGTGATCAATATATATGCAGGACCTCGTCATTCCTCTCCACCTACAGAACCAGCACAATACCATCGCAAGGCTTACCGCAGAGCTTACCGCAGCCAGTGGAGACCACCCTTAACCCAGCGCTCTAACTAATTACACCATTTATCCTATTTTAGATAGTATTACACAGCATCAGATCCTAATTAATGGGAGGTTTAGACATCAGATAGGACATCGATATCAAATTTCCAAATAATGATTTCGAATTTGTAAATTAGCCTCTGCTATAAAAAGAAAACGAAAGCTTCTCTAAATAACAGCAGGTAACGTGTTTTAGGTCAGCGGGATCTAGTGGGCGATTTAGACAAGAAATTAGATTAAAGATAAAATTTAAAACAATTCAAATCGAATTTAAAATATTTAAAAAAAATTGTGATATAAAATAGCATTGTTATGGTATGGGAACGGCTATTTAAAGGTGCCTGTATCTTTTAATATGGGATCAGGTAGATTTAATTAGACAAGAAATTAATTAAAGATGAACTTAAAATAAATAATTATCAATTGAATTTTAAATAAAACATGTAATATAAACATATATGCCTCTCGCTCCAAACCGCAAAATGCCATTAAAATCCCATTAGGACCGCAAAATATAATTATAATCCCATTAGCATGCCTACTCCTGGCCCAGAAACGCCATTAGCGCAGTAGGCGTCCAATCACTGACATACCCTTCTTATCTGATCTGAGAGGCTGTGAGCCTAGACTGAAAATAAGCATTGCCATGGGGGAAAAGAGAGCCAATATCTTTATATAAAGAAAATGATTATCTCAAACCTGAAAAGGCCGTAGCGTATCATTCAATACCGAATAACGAAAGTGGGAATTGGAGAAACAAGCATTTCGCCCAAATCACCGCGACATCAGCGACAGGTGCTCAATGGAGGGAGAGGATCAGATTTTCAGAAAATGTACAATTGGCAGCTGTACACATTTAGTAAATTCTACTAAATAAGGCTGCAATTTGGCCAACACTAGTTAAACTCGAGTATATTTTCCATTGCAGTGATTCTAGCAACCTGTTTGGTTAGGTTGAACTGTGTTTTGAACTTTATTTTCGTCTGAAATTTGGGTTATTTGAGAGGATTGGTGAAAGTAAATTGTACATTTTCTGGCGACTTCACCCGAGGGGAGATTGTAACACCAGAAAGTTATCAAGATCCAGCATCGCAGCGATCAATGGACGGCAGCAGTGTATCAAATTGCACCTAAAAGCTCAGTAGTAGTGATAGAGGGTGGGGCTTTGGTAGCGGCGCGTCTCAAGCTTGAAATGTTGCCTCTCTCATCTTCTTGCACTGGCCACTTAATTATTCGCGCCTGTAAATGACTAAACGCCTTCTTTTTCTTCTCCTCTTCACTCGTTTGACACATGAGGTGAGGAAAGAGAGAGAAAAATCAATTTTTGTGCAGTGACATTGTTCGAGGACATCACAAATTTATCTTGTCAGAAGTCGAATGGTGTAGGAGAGAGGGTGGTGGGAGGAGGGGGAGGAGGAGGGAGGTTTTTGCTGAGTTCAAGGAGGGAGACTACGGTCAATAACCGAACGGTTGTTGTTGTGTCCCAGAGTTGTCATCTGTATGATATATGTAATATTAATGACTTTTCCTCTTTTTTTGCACATATTACGCATAGCCAAAATACATTACTAAGACACCTTTTCCTATTATCGACCAGATATTACTATTCCTGGAACAAATAGTTTATGGCACCGACTATTTCTTCATTACTGAGACGTTTCTCCCATTACAAGCAGTCTTTTTACCATTACCACTCCCCTATTACCTATGACCTGTGTCATCTGCTGCTATGACACATTGCAGTTGGTCCTTTTAAAATATGACAGTGAGGATTTCTTTCTTTTTTGCTCCTTTCCTAAGCGTCATGGATAGACTTGGGCACCTTGGTTATTGTTATAATCTAAATAATATTAATGTAAACAAATAAATGCAATTTATCCACACACAACCACTATTTCTTGGACATTACCTACAAAACAATTATTAAACTAATTATTCTTTTACAGTGATGAAATGTATCATATAATAACCAACTTTACCTTGGTCGGATTTCTGATCTATGAGAATAGCCTAAGGGACTCAGTGCTAGTCTACTAGCCACTATTCAGACACCACATAGTAGTATATGAAAGTGAGCAACTGACTCTGGCATAAGAAAGATGGCTATGTGTATATCTCTGTGAGAGAAAGAAAAGGAAGTATCTCCTTGGATATTAGGATATCCACAAGTCATGTTAATTATGTGTTGGAATATCTTAGAAAAAGAAAAATGTTGGATATTTACTATGACACATTTTTATCCTGACAGTTTGGGGACCAAACAGGGCATATCTATTCCATGATTCCTTTAGATTCAAAATCTAAGGAGATATAAATGCATTGCCCATTATGTCAATATCCCATGCACAGTAGAACCTTATTTGTAGGTCACTCTGCAATCTGGACACCTCAATATCACGGACAAACAATGCCAAATCCTAAATGTCCATCTTTGAGTCTTCAGTCTAGGCTCAGAGTTGAGAGTCCCTCCAAACTGAGGGAAGGCCTCACGCTCCAAAGAACATCATAATCCCATTAAGACGCCTACTCCAGGAGCACAGGAGGCGTCCAATCACTGACATACCATTCCTATCTGATCTGAGAGGCTGTGAGCCTAGACTTGCTGTTTACTAGTAACTCCTCATCCCCCGTTCACTCTAGGTCCAAACCCTCAGGTCAGATAAGAATGGTATGTCAGCCTACAGCCTGATCAGTTTCCTAGCCTAGGACTAGGCGTTCTAATGGGAATATAATGACATTTTTGTGGTCTGAATGGAATTATAATGGCACTTTGCCGTTCGAGGCGAGAGGCTTTCCCTTCGTTTCAAGGGACTCTCTCAACTTTGGGCCTAGACTGGGTTAATCCGAACACCTCGCCTTGGTAGGCACTTGGAGCCTCAATAGATGAGAGTCCATTATAGGGAGGTTTTATTGTAATTAAGACATGCTAGTCGCAGGTGTGTGTTGGGAGGTTTATATGACTGAGAGCCGGCTCTACTACTATACGTGGGTCAGATTGTCAGAAAATGTACAATTCCCCTTCACCAATCCCCTCAAATAACCCAAATTTCAGACAGAAATAAAGTTCAAAATACAGTACAACCTAACCCAACCGATTGCTAGAATCATTGCAATGCAAAATATACTCGAATTTACCTAGTATTGGCCCTTTTTCAGTCTAATTTAGCAGAATTTACTAAATGTGTAGAGCTGCCAATTGTATATTTTCTGAAAATCTGACCCTATACGTGGTGGTGGTGGGATAACTGACACTGCTGCCATGGCAGACTTGCTTCATCAGCATTCCTTCTCTACTACTCCACTGCACCTCTTGGATCAAGTATTAATAAAACACATGATGCGCTATCATAGTCGTAAAGGTTAACTTTGTGGTTTACTCCATGTGCTTTTTTATGCTTATATGTGTTACAGAAAAATTAGGCATGAGTCAGTTAATTAAGGTTTACGTTTCTATGTATTCGTCAATATTGGTTATAGATGTGGGTCAAATCGCCTGAAAATGTACAATTCGCCTTCACCAATCCTCTCAAATAACCCAAATTTAAGACAAAAATTAAGTTCAAAATACAGTTCAACCTAACGGAACTGATATTATGAACCAATTCAATATCAAATATAATCAAATATACCCAGTATTTATGTGTATGTGTATTGATGTGTAGAGCTGTCAATTGTACATTTTCTGACGATCTGACCCATGTACTGCTTAGTATCTACATGAAAGAGAATTTCCTAAAATGTCCTAGGGCTAAGAAATCCTAGCATGACATCTATTAGAATCAGTTGATTTAGTAAGACAGCGGTGGGTATACTTGATCACTCTTATTTTTGACTTTGCTATATAAACATCCTGAATAAATAAAAAGAAATCGGGTATCATTTATTCTAGTGGATGATATTGATATGTATGGAATATCCCCGATTTATACATATACATCTATATGGGTAAGATTTTCAGAAAATGTACAATTGGCTCTACACATTTAGCTAATTCTGCTAAACCTGGCTGAGAAATGGTGAATACTGGGTATATCTGAGTATATTTGGTGTCGCGTTGATTTATAGTTGATTTATTTGCGAACATTGTCGGGCTGACCCAATAATCTCATGATACATAAGTCAAAAAATCCTATTTACATAGCTTTAACTCTAATGATTTCATTGTTTATCCTGTATATGGGTCAGATTTTCAGAAAATGTACAATTGGCCATCACCAATCCTCTCAAATAACCCACATTTAAGACAAAAACGAGCTTCAAAATGTAGTTTAACATAACAGAACTGATACTGTGAATCAATGCGATACACTCAGATATACCCGGTATTCATAATTTTTTTAGACTAATTTAGTAGAATTTCCTAAATGTGTAGAGCTACCAATTGTACATTTTCTGAAAATCTGACCCATATAGTGGAGGGTTGATTTGCCTTAACAATAAGGGCTTATTTTAACAATATAGCCTCCATTCTAATCTAAAAGATTCGATATGCCATGACCTTTATGGGGGTGACGCAACATTTTTTTGATATTTTTTCCTTCGATACAATTGTTATGTTAAACTACATTTTGAGGCTCATTTTTGTCTTAGATTTGGGTTATTCTAGAGGATTGGTGGAGGCGAATTGTACATTTTCTGAAAATCTGACCCATATACAAAGCATAATTTTCCCAAGATAAAAGAAATGAGGCAGCCATACGAGACAGGAGTGAGTGATGGGTGCTTAATGCTCTGACGACAGCCAAGTGGAGTCATATTCACGGCAGTTCATACGAGAAATAAAAAAGAACACTAACGAGTTAGGGCAGGTAATGCTTAACCCTCATTTCTAGCTCTAAAAATAACTTTTATGGGTCAGACTTTCAGAAAATGTACAATTAACCTTCACCAATTTTCTCAAATAACCCAAATTTCAGAGGAAAATAAAGTTCAAAATACAGTTCAACCTAACTAAACTGATTGCTATAGAATCAATGCAAAGCAGAATATACTCGAATTTACCTAGTATTGACCAAATTTCAGCCTCATTTAACAGAATTTACTAAATGTGAACATCTGCTAATTGCAGTGTACATTTTCTGAAAATCTCACCCTTATCCTTGCAAGGTACTATATAGCTTGAAAGTATGTATAAGAAAATGCAGGTTCGATATTTGTCTTTACGTTAGTAGTGGTTTGCGTGCATGCGATAGGTATTGTATTGATATGTGGATCAGATTTTCAGAAAATGCACAATCTACAGTTCTACACATCTCTCAAATTCTGCTAAATTAGAGTGAAAAATGAGTGAAAATACTGAGTATATCTGAGTGTATTCTGTATTGTATTCATTCAATAAATCTGTTTGGTTAGGTTGAACTGTGTTTTGGCCCTAATTTTCTTCTGAAATTTGGGTTATTTGAGAGGATTGGTGGAGGTGAATTGTACATTGCTCCATGACGTGGTATGAATGCATGTAATTAATTTCAGGACAGTGTGTTAAGGTCATCTTATAGAGTAAATTTAGCTACTTTAGTAGAAATCGTTCACCCAGAAATATTGCAAACTTTTTTTCCAAAAATAAGAATATCAAAATTCAAATATAGAAATACTTATTAGCTGTCCGAATGTTTCTCCTTATTAGAATCGGCTTGATCTCATTTTTTTCAAATACTCGTATGATGGTATCTCAAAATCCAATTTATGCGACTTGTGACTCATTTTCCCGAAACACATCTCATATTATTGAAAAGAAAAAGAAGAAGAAACAAAGGGTGATATAGATTTGAAAAGTCTAGAGGGATTCAAAAATAGCAAAACAAGATTGGAGACTTTCTTTGAAGGGGAAAATTGGGGGAACAAAGAGTTAAGTGCACTTTGCAGTCCCTCTAATCCTCCTCTACCTTTTGTACATGGGTCAGATTTTCAGAAAATGTACAATTCGCAGATGTATACATTTAGTGAATTCTGCTAAATTAGGCTGCAATTTGGTGAATACTAGGTAAATTCGAGTATATTCGGCATTGCATTGATTCTAGCAATCTGTTTGGTTAGGTTGAACTGTATTTTGAACTTTATGTTCGTATGAAATTTGGGTTATTTGAGAAGATTGGCGAAGTTGAATTGTACATTTTCTGAAAATCTGACCCAAATAGGTCGAGGATACATCGTCTAAAGATGGAGTCTTCCAATCATACTAACATGGCTTTATATGGTATTAACACTTTAGCCGAAGCAGACTATTGTTGGGCAGATAACAAATGTCCACGATCCGAAGAGTTATTTAATATTTTGATGTGTAGATCAGATTTTCAGAAAATGCACAATTGGCAGCTGAACACATTTAATAAATTCTGCTAAATCGGGCTGCAATTTGGTCAATACTAGGTAAATTCGAGTATATTTGGAATTGCATTGATAATAACAATCTGTTTGGTTAGGTTGAACTGAGTTTTGAACTTTATTTTCGTCTGAAATTTGTGTCATTTGATAGGATTGTTGAAGGTGAATTGTACATTTTCTGACGACTTCACCCGTGTAGGTGAAATTGAATACGGGCCCGACGGCCAGACATTCAACTAGAGATTATTTTTCACATATATATGATTTGGAGAAACATCTTGCATTGGGATTGTAGCTAAACAGTGTAGACTCAAAACCTCTCAGATCAGATAAGAATGACATGCCAGTGATTGGACGCCTATTGCGCTAATGGCTTTTCGGGCCCAGGAGTAGGCGGCATAAAGGATTATGATAGTATTTTGCGGCCCTAATTGGATTCTAATGACATTTTGCGTTTTGGAGGGTGAGGCTTTCCCTCAGTTCGAAGGGACTCCTTCATCTTTGAGCCTAGACTTTGAATACTTGTTTCATTTTAATGATAACATATGAACAGATTCAACAAGTATGGAAGTGGAATGAAAAGCAGCATGTCCAAAATGTTCCAAATTTTAAAAAGAGATTCGCCCACACACTCGCTTCTTTATCATTCTTGCTTTGTTTACAAAGAACACCTGAGGGAAAACATGCAATTTACTAATGGGTGAAATCGTCAGAAAATGTTCAATTCCCCTTCACCAATCTTCTCAAATACTCCAAATGTAAGACAAAAATAATGTTCAAAATTCGGTCCAACATGCGCCACCATTAATACGTTTACAGTTTACATTATGACACTGCAGATGATCTTGTAAATGGGCCAGATTTTCAGAAAATGTACAATTCGCCTTCCCAATCCTCTTGAATAGCCCAAATCTAAGACAAAAATGAGCTTCAAAATGTAGTTTAACATATCAGAACTGATACTATAAATCAACGCGATACCAAATATACTCAGATTAGCCTACATCGCAGCCTCGATCCCCATCTGCTTGGGTGCAAAAGGGACGAATAATTTGTCTATACTCAGATATACCCGGTATTCACCATTTCTCAGCCAAATTTAGCAGAATTTCCTAAATGTGTAGAGCTGCCAATTGTACATTTTTCTGAAAATCTGAGCCAAATACATCACTTCAAAACTTCACTCTCGAAATAGAAACTGCACCGCAGACAATATGTTTCTATATAATCATTATGTATGCATAGTATGGGACATATGTTGGTACATAGTTGGGTGAATATATGGGTCAGATTTCCAGAAAATTCACCTTCACCAATCCTCTCAAATAACCCACATTTAAGACAGAAATGAGCTTCAAAATTCTGCTTAACATAACAGAACTGATACTTTAAATCAATGCGATAGCAAATATACTCAGATACGCCCAAAATTCATCATTCTTTTAGCAGAATTTAGCAGAAAATACTAAATATTTAGAGTTGCCAATTGTACATTTTCTGAAAATCTGACCCATAATTATAGAGTGTAGCATGACTCCAGGAGGAGGTATCACCTACACACACTATAGTAGGTGTGCGAGGAAACAGACGCCAGCCACGTACACTTTAGATGGAGGTAAATCAAGGGACATCATGCAGCAGTGGCACCTAACTAACCTACAGCTCATTCCATAATGTTTGACTAACCTACATCTCATTCCATACAGTTTGACTAACCTACAGCTCATTCCATACAGTTTGACTAACCTACAGCTCATTCCATACAGGTTGACTAACCTACAGCTCATTCCATACAGGTTGACTAACCTACAGCTCATTCCATACAGTTTGACTAACCTACAGCTCATTCCATACAGTTTGACTAACCTACAGCTCATTCCATACAGTTTGACTAACCTACAGCTCATTCCATACAGGTTGACTAACCTACAGCTCATTCCATACAGGTTGACTAACCTACAGCTCATTCCATACAGGTTGACTAACCTACAGCTCATTCCATACAGGTTGACTAACCTACAGCTCATTCCATACAGGTTGACTAACCTACAGCTCATTCCATACAGTTTGACTAACCTACAGCTCATTCCATACAGTTTGACTAACCTACAGCTCATTCCATACAGTTTGACTCACCTACAGCTCATTCCATACAGTTTGACTAACCTACAGCTCATTCTATACAGTTTGACTAACCTACAGCTCATTCCATACAGTTTGATAAGGGTCCATTACATGCAGCAGGGGCACCTAACTAACCTACAGCTCATTCCATACAATTTGATAAGGTCCTCTTGCCCCCTGGCCTGTTACCAGTCCAGGCCCAAACCTTCAGATCAGATAAGAATGGTATGTCAGTAATTGGACGCCTACTTCGCTAATCGGTTTCCTGTCCTAGCACTAGGCGTTTTAATTGGATTATACTCATATTTTGTGGTCTTAATGGAATTATAATGGCACCTTGCGGTTTGAGGCGAGAGGCTTTCCCTCTGTTTGAAGGGACTCTCTCACCTTTGAGCCTAGACTGTTACCACATTATACGGAACATACTGTAGTAGAAGTCAGCTATGAACCTGGCCCACTCTATGGCACACATACACACCACAGCATCAGTGTGAACCAGCTGTGAGGGCACAACCACTATATATGGGTCAGATTTTCAGAAAATGTACAATTGGTAGCTGCACACATTTAGTAAATTCTGCTAAATTAGGCTGCAATTTGGCCAATACTAGGTAAATGCGAGTATATTCGGCATTGCATTGATTCTAGCAATCTCTTTGGTTAGTTTGAGCTGTATTTTGAACTTTATTTTCGTCAGAAATTCGGGTTATTCAGAGGATTGGTGAAGGTGAATTGTACATTTTCTGAAAATCTGACCAATATCCAGCTAGTAATAACTGTAAACAGGCCATACAATAAATTAACTGTACGAGCCACCCATGTTATATCTCCAAACGAAGGAGATTGACCAATCCAACATAATATAGATAAGGGTCAGATTTTCAGAAAATGTACAATTTGCCTTCACAAATCCTCTCAAATAACCCACATTTAAGACAGAAATGAGCTTCAAAATGTTGTTTCACATAACAGAACTGATACTTTCAATCAATGCGATACCAAATATACTCAGATATACGGTACCCCAAATTTATCATCCTTTTAGCAGAATTTAGCAGAAATTACTAAATATGTAGAGCTGCCAATTGTACATTTTCTGAAAATCTGACCCATAACCACAAGTAGATTTAACAGCATATATACTATCGCTAATTATCAAATGCTTTATCTAGAAATACCACTATCCCGACCACTATACTTTATCTATTGATTTTTTTAAAGTTGTTATTTATTATCAATTTCGAAAGGTGGGGAGTACAGATAAGTAAGACTATTTATGATTAAATCAAACTATTTATCTGCAAAAAGTGAATTAATAACTAAGCTGAACCAACTCGTTTTATCGCTTCAACTTTTATATCAATATGAGTCTCATATTTTTTCCAGGGCTAAATCTTATTTACTCAGCAACTATGGAGCAATTTGGATTCAGTCCAAACCCTCAGATCAGATAAGAATTGTTTGTCAATGATTAGACGCCCACCTCGCTAATCAGTTTCCTAGCCTAGGACTAGGCGGTGAGTGAGTGAGTTTGGTGGCTTTACGCCCTTATCAACACTTTGAAGTGTTATATCAAGGGCGGGAGAGCTGAGAGGGAGGCAGTTTATGATCTTACCCAGGAAATAGAGATAGAGAAGAAGGGAGAGAGAGACAGAGAAAAGAGACAGAAAGGCACTTTATGGTCATACCCAGGACCAGGCACTTTAAGGTCTTACCCAGGACCAAGGACTAGGCGGATTATAATAACATGTTGGGGTCTTAATAGAATTATAATGGCACTTTGCAGTTTGGGGCGAGAGGCTTTCCCTCCGATTGAAGGGACTCTCTCATCTTTGGGCCTAGACTGGATTATTCAACGATCTAGACCGTTGAGAGTGATAGCTTGTAACTTGGCAAACATAACAAGACAATTCGCCAATAGCAACCACCCGAACCACAAAGGACTTATTTTTATACAAGCGGAATTGCAGCTCGGAAAATAGCAATGAAAACAGATATCTCGATGCAATATTACTCGATTATAAATGGGAGCAAAAGTCCGTCCGAGCGCACCGGTACTGCCAGGTAGAATAGGGGAGTTGTATAGCCGCCATTTTGAATCTTGATTCGCATGGAATCATGGGACTAATGGTACAGTCTAAAATCTATAGAAAACATGCCATGTTCAGCATGGACTATAAATCAATGCTCTAATATCAATATCCATGAATTATACATGTTTCGATGACACAAGTCTCCATCTTTCCCATCATGCATTTGGTTTGCATAGGTCGTTTAAACAAACTCTGATATTGGTGAAAACATTCCTGCAAATCCCCGATTTTCCATGAAAATGTTGCCAAATATTTGTGTGTCAGATTTCAACAGAATGCATCCCATGTTGCACTGTAACAGACATGCGCAGTGGCACATGCAAATCCCCTATTCACCGAGCGATGATAAAAATTATATTTTGGCTAAGTGCCATCTAGAGTAGTCTCTTATCACTTTATTTTCGCGTGGTCGCGGCGTCAGTATGATCGCATTTGGGGCTAAACATTGCGCACTGAATGTTGAGAGGGGGTCTTTAGGGGAAGAAGTACAAAAGAGGTAAATAGGAATGAGCCCCAAACTGGGGAATAGGGGAATTGCACATGTGCGACATTTTGAATCTTTGTTTGCAATGAATTATCGAAATTGTTTCTCGGATACACAGGTGAACATTTCAATTTCGTTTTACCTTATAATTATTCATATCAAATGGACTCAAGTACTCTGTGTATAGACTATATACAGTGGAACCTCACATAAAGACCACCTCATTAGAAAGACCACCCCTCTATTAAGACCAGTTTTCCCAGTCCCGAATTAGTGCCCTCTAAAGAGACCACCTCGCTAGGAGACCAAAAATCATTCAGTCCCAAGGGTGGTCTTAATAGAGAGGTTCCACTGTACACAGTACCTGGAGTAGATCTCTCTCTATATATCATATATAGATGGAACCTAGCAAGGGGGAAGTCTGTACACTTGTTATTGACCGAGGGAGCGCGGGAAGATAGAGGGCGTTAGCCCGAGATCTTCTGCGCTCCCGAGGTCTTCACCCGAGCTTTGTTCCATATTTATCACACCCCATTAATAAATAAAAAATATAATTGATTAAAAATAAAAGAAGTAATTTAAGTTTTTGGTGGACCTACTTGTTGTATGCGCCAAGGGTGACATAACTCACATGTTATGCACCACTTTGACCAAGTGTGACATACAATGCTGAAGGTATAGGAAGCAACATCACAGGGGTGTAATAAAATGTCTATTCCACCCTATCTACTCCAGTTATACAGCACTTCTATATATAGTCTATACATGTATGTCGCACATGGGTAAGATTTTCAGAAAATGCACATTCGGCAGCTGTACAAATTAAGTTACTTCTGGTAAATTAAACTGAGAAAATATGAATAATGGGCATATCAGCATATCTTTGGCATTGTGTTGATAACAAAATGTCTCTTTTATTGTGTTGAATTGTACATTTTCTGACGATGTCACCCACATAGAATCGTTCCGGGTGCTAATGGCGGCTATGCAAATCCCCCTATAGCGATGAGTGCGTGGGTGGATGAACATGAAGCGTTTACCATAGCGGCAGTGGACGAGCTGCTCATCGTGAAGCTGGGTCAGATCATCAGAAAATGTACAATTTGTCTTCACCAATCTTCTCAAATAACCCACATTTCAGACGAAAATAAAGTTCAAAATGTAGTTCAACATAACCAAACAGACTGCTAGAATCACTACATGCCGAATATACTCGAATTTACTTAGTATTGACCAAATTTCAGTCTAATTTAGCAGAATTAACCAAAAGTGTAGATCTGCCAATTGTACATTTTCTGAAAATCTAACCCAGGTAGAAAACACACTGCCGCCGGCCCACCGCTCCCTGGGTTATAGAGAAAGGTCAACATACCTCCTAGCAGCACAAGAGTGAGCGTTCGATTCTCAAAATTGAAAACAGGCGGGAGGAAAAAGTGATCAGGAAAGCCAATAAAACGCCTCTTTACACAGAACATAACCATCTTTACCTCTGCATGTTAGTGTGGAAGCGCACCTGCTGTAGTCGTAATGATATCATCGCCGAGGTTGCGTCAGACAGACGGGCGCGTTGGCGTTCGTGGGTGAAGTCACCAGAAAATGTACAATTCACCTTTTTCCCCAATTCTCTCAAATAACCCGAATTTGAGACGAAAATAAAGTTCTAAATACAGTTCAACCTAACCAAACAGATTGCTACAATCAATGCAATGCCGAATATACTCGAGTTTACCTAGTATTGACCAAATTGCAGCCTAATTTAGCAGTATTTACTAAATGTGTACATCTGCCAATTGTAAATTTTCTGAAAATCTGACCCGTGTTCAGCGTGGATGGGGGATGATCCGAGAATCGCCGGTCATTTTACAAATATGGTGTGTGGTTTGTGGTGGATGCATTCATCCCATAACTCTTTATTCAAATTGCTAAAAAATGATGAATGAATAAAAGGTTAAAAAGTTAGGGAATGACACCACACTCCCTCCCCCTCCCAGTTTTTATATATTACAGCTCGTAAACATAATAAAAATGTGGCCATTTTAGCATAATTTTTTTTTACAAAAACAGGTGTGGGAGTATTTATCCCATTATAAGCGTCCCACAAAAAAGAATGAATGAAGGACAAAAAGGTTAAGTAATGCCAATGCCGAGGGACAGGCCCAGTCGACCACAACTGAACATCCCAATAGTAGTAATGGGTCAGATCTTCAGAAAATGAACAATCGGCAGATCTACATATTTGGAAAATTCTGTTAAATCATACTGAGAAACGGTCAATCTATCTATCTATCTATCTATCTATCTATCTATCTATCTATAAACATATTGCTAGAATCACTACAATGCCGAATATACTTGAATTTACCTAGTATTGACGAAATTTCAGTCTAATTTAGCAGAATTAACCAAAAGTGTAGATCTGCCAATTGTACATTTTCTGCAAAATCTGACCCCTATGTAGTATCTAACACCCAGGCAAGGACTCTCTTTAATCCAAAGGAAGTTTCAATTATTTGAGAGAGTTCTGATGTCAATGAGAGGGATGTTCAGGTTCAACTAAAATGCAGAATTATCTCTTTAATGTATATGGGTCAGATTTTCAGAAAATGCACAATCTACAGTGCTACACATCTCTCAAATTCGGCTAAATTAGAGAGAAAATTGATAAATACTAGGTATATCTGAGTGTATTCTGTATTGTATTCATTTAATAAATCTGTTAGGTTGTGTTGAACTGTATTTTGAACCTGATTTTCGTTTTAAATTTGGGTTATTTGAAAGGATTGGTGAAGGCTAATTGTACATTTTCTGAAATTCTGACCCATATTCTTAGCAAATTATGTTATCTACTGTACGTATAGTAGGTCCTCTTTAATACGAATACTATCTAGGAGTGGGAGAATCTTGGGGGTGGGGGGTAACCTCCATATAGGGGAAGGCCAACACTTTATAGACCGAGGCTCGAGTATATGGGTCAGATTTTCAGAAAATGTACAATTCGCCTTCACCAATCTTCTCAAATAACCCAAATTTAGGACAAAAATGAGCTTCAAAATGCAGTTCAACATAACAGAACTGGTACTTTAAATCAATGTGATACCGAATATACTCAGATATACCTGGTATTCATCATTTTTCAGCCTAATTTAAGAGCATTTCCAAAATGTGTAGAGTTGCCAATTGTACATTTTCTGAAAAATTGACCCATATATATTATTGTACATTACTGATCTATCAGTGACTACTAACTTTAATTTTCAAATTAAACGAGACGTACGAGGTGAAGTTTAATTTTAATTTAATCGAGGACACCACGAGGGGTGTGGAGAATAAACGCCACACTTCTTGTGGTGGCCGAGATTTCATTATTATTTATAGGATTGCTCTTTTAAATCAACACAAATGAGGTCCTTAATATAAAAATATGATAAAAACTGAAATGTGTCGAGAAACCAAGAGCACAAACGATCGAACATTTTCCGACTTCAGTAGACTCATTAAATATCAGAAGATACAAGAACACTAATGGCTTTACTATATAACAACTAATATTTTCACTAACTCACAAAAGTAAAGATTTAGTAAATTTAAATATATATAATCGTGACCCAGTATGTGTAAGAATGCTTCTCCGAATAAAAAGCATTTAAATAAAAACAATTATACTTCTCTAATGGTCCCATTGTGAAAAAATATAGTATATTTTTAATACAGTATTCTCAAGTCAGATTCACCAATGCGTCTCTGAAAAAAAATGGCATATGACTAGACATATTTTAAACGTAAGCTGATTTGCTGTGGGAAAAATGTGAAAGAAATACATAGTGTAACTGAGATTTAGGACATAATGTCGCCCCCAAAAAGTCTATGGCTAGACATATCCGAGCATTATTAATACAGATCGATGAGGAGAAAGTTCTGAGGCGGAGGTGCAAACAAGGAGTCGCACACAGTTGCCACCCAACAAATAAATAAAAGACTTAAGGGTCAGATTTTCAGAAAATGCACAATCTACAGTTCTACACATCTATCAAATTCTGCTAAATTAGAGTGAAAAATGATAAATACTAGGTATATCTGAGTGTAATCTGTATTGTATTTATTCAATAAATCTGCCTGGTTATGTTGAACTGTATTTCGAACCTAATTTTCGTCTGAAATTTGGATTATTTGAGAGGATTGGTGAAGGTCAATTGTACATTTTCTGAAAATCTGACCCATAAATATCAAGGCCAGACGAAGGCGAATCATCAATCTTATTTTTCCTCATTTTTTAGGCAGTACGACCAGGGCTTAAAGCAAGGGATGTAAATGGAAGAGGGCAAGGCGACCACCATTCTTTACCGTGTACAGCTGCGACACGTTCATATCGATGTCCAAATAGCT
The DNA here is from genome assembly GCA_942159475.1 of Sthenelais limicola. Lineage (NCBI taxonomy): Eukaryota > Metazoa > Annelida > Polychaeta > Phyllodocida > Sigalionidae > Sthenelais > Sthenelais limicola. The sequence goes on from OW804094.1 coordinate 136,111,873, forward strand.
TTATTTGGTTATGGAATGGGATTATGCCCTGCACTCACACAGCCGATTTGTCTCCCGATTGCCCCCCGATTTTGGTCTCCCGATGAATCCTAGGATTTCATTTCCAATCCTGGTTTATGTTATTTCAAAAACATAAATTTTGAAATAAAGTCATAGGATTCATCGGGAGACCCACATCGGCGGGCAATCGGGAGGCAAATCGGCTGTGTGTGGGCAGGGTTTTTTAGTCGGGCAAAAGCGACCTTGAATTACGTACTATGGGCGTAAACACTACAATATCAGCGGGATTTGGTGTCATATTATGAAGGTTTGACTCTGTATCTTCCTCTAATTAGATGATTTATGTATAGAATGATATTTATTTCTACCTTGGAACAGTTACAATATCAAACTTCACAATTGCGTATTTTAATAACTATTGATGTAATCTTATGACTTGGCCTGTAAATGAATAATAATAAAAAAACTTATCCGAGATTGGAAATGGGTGCAACCTTCTGCATATAAATGCAGGTTTTCGAGGTTGTTATCCTATGGAAGTACAGTGGAACCTCGCATAAATACCACCTCTCTATAGAGACCACCCCTCTATTAAGACAAGTTTCTCTCAGTCCCGCTTTCCTCTTATTAGATTAGCCCCTCTAATGAGACCACCTCGCTATGAGACTACAAATCGTTCACAGTCCAGGCTTCATCGCCACAGCAGTGATACCGACCTCCATACTCCCTGCCGCTCTGACCGAACCAATGTATATAAATTAATTTTCACTTCACCACAAATTGTTCAAGTTTCAGAGAATAGGGCTCTAGAAGCTAAACTGGACATGGGATTTTAGTTATTTTGATGTGTGTCTGTGAGGGCTTAGATTGCCTGGACTATACATCGTTGGAGGCCTCACTGATGCCACACATAGTTGTGGTTAGGCCGGTCCTTCCACTCGGTCATGTTGATAACCCTTGCTCATCAAAAGCCCGATCCAGGTGGTCTCAATAGAGAGGTTCCACTGTAGTACATGAATGATATATATATATATAGCAATATGGTTCAGAGGTAGACTATTATATTGTTTACAGTACTTAAGTACCATAAATATTGAGCATATTGACCTAAGTTATCTACCTTCCTGCAAGTATTCTATGAATACAAAGTATCACAGAATTAAAGTACATGTACATGTAAAACATGTCTACTTCCATTAAATCATATCTCTTGATTACAACCGATAATATATCGATTTCCTTTAGACTTCAAGGTCTACAAAAAATGCCAACTTCACGAAACATGGAGATACATGGAGATAGTATACCCAGTCCGCTGTGGCCAGGTCAGCGGTATCTTTTTATGTTCCTGTACTTTTCCTGACTTGCTATTAGGGGACTGAGTATAGTGGGTTCACCAATATAATAATAGGGAGATTTAGCAACCACAACGCACAAACGCAACGCTAACGCATCAACTAACTATTTGTACATTACTACCGCTGTGGAGATATCTCAAGAGGTGCTAGGCCGAGGGTATCTGCATTGCAGGCCTCTCGAGATATCCCTACAACGGTAATAATGTACTAATAGTTAGTGGATGCGTTAGTGTTGTGTTTGTGCGTTGTGGTGGCTATATCTCCCTATTATACTGTACATACCGTATCGATGGTAAACATTGTGAAGCCTAATTAAATAAAAGATAGAAGTTTGTAACTTTACCTTACATAACGGTAGACCCTTTTCTCCAAAGGTGGACTGAAACTCCTCGTACTCTCCTATAAATGAATAAAAATATATATAAATTTATGAATATGAAAAAATAAATCGGTACCTTCAGATTTATCACAGAACAGAGTAACAGATTTATATAGGCGTGCACTAGAATTCGATACTCATCTTCGGCAATATCTATTAGATGAAGACAGAATCCCAGTAATAAATTATTTTTCAAAGATATAATACAATAATTACAAACCATTAACACACACAACATCTGAGTATTTATTTTCAGCGCAATCATAACACAAAACTGGAAACAATGACCACAGTCTAGGTCCAAACCCTCAGATCAGATTAGAACGGTATGTCAGTGATTAGACGTCTACTTCGCCAATCGATTTCTGGCCTAGGACTAGGCGTTCTAATGGGATTATAATGACATTTTTCGGTTTTAATGGAATTATAACGGCACTTTGCTGTTTGGAGCGAGAGGCTTTCCCTCCGTTTGAAGGGACTCTCATCTTTGGGCCTAGACTGCATAGTGAAGGGGGCGAGAGGCTTTCCCTTCATTTGAAGGGACCTAGGACCTAGACTACACAGTGTAAATGATCGTACCATAAGGTGGAAAACACCCAGCTACTTTCGATATAACCACGGGGCATCCATAAATATCTGCTAATGTATAAAAGTATAGTGCAATATCGCAGCTCCTCTGGGATGAGAAATGGACATTTCTCATCACCCCGGGGCCTTGGTAAATGAATCTAGTGAATATATCAGGTGGTATTTTTCACCCCTCTCTCTCTCGCCTCTCTATCTGAGGGCATAAATGGGGCATACCTTCAGAAAATGTACAATTGCCAGATCTACACATTTGATAAATTCTGCTAAATTAGACTGGAAAATGGTCAAAACTAGGTATATCTGGGTATATTTGATATTGCCTTGATTCAAACAATTTGTTTGGTTATGTTGAACTGAATTTTGAAGCTGATTTTTGTCTTAAATTTTGGTTATTTGAGAGGATTGGGGATGGAGAATTGTACATTTTCCGGCGATTTCATATGTGCCTACATATATGGCAATGGCTGCCCTGTTAGGATGCACCAACCCTGTACCCAACCCCATATCTATATGTTCATGGAGACATATATACATGTAGCCTGTTTCTTTCCCTAGTATTAGATAGATAGACACAACAGTGGGCGGAAGACGCGGAAGACTATGGATATTTCTTACTGAATATATTTACCGTGGGCTCATATCTCAATGATGTCAACTGTATTATAACTGACAATGTACATTCGTTATTGTACTATCTCTGTATTATCTGATCATTGCTGTATAAACATACAAAAAAAAAGTATGTATATGGGTGAAGTTGTCAGAAAATTTACAATCGGAAGCTCTGCATAATTAGTAACTTCTGATAAATGTCGCTGAAAAATGGTAAATACTAGCTGTATCTGAGTGTATTTGGTGTTGCATTGATTCAAAAAGACTGTTCGCTTATGTTGAACTCTATTTTGAATCTTATCTTTTGTTTTAAATATGGGTTATTTGAAAGGATTTGGGAAGGCCAATTGTACATTTTCTGGCGACTTCACCCATTGCATATAATATAATGTGTTGCAGGAAAATGAGTCACAAGTCGCCAAAGTGATACTTTTCAAAGTGTTTTATTTACAACATTTATTTGTTGGAATATTTTCATTTTTTGAAGTGGGGACTTTTGACTTTGCCCCCTGAATCGCTGTTTGCGATCGAACATGGCCAAATATGCAGCTGTATTGTATTGAGCTGTCTCTGTTCCATGTGCAGCAGCTGTGTTTCCCTGCAGTCCTGTCCAGAAAGCCCTAATGACCCCCTAACCTTTAGGGGTCAGGTGTTCCCCATTAACACTTTTAGCCTTAGTCCTTGTGGTTAAGCTTATCGCTGTATGCGGTGAATTGCAAGGCTTGAGGAATGTGGCTTTCTGGACAGGACTGCCTGGTTATACTGGCCCTGTTTCACCATGGTTGATTGCAAAGAGCAGCTCGCTGGGCCCAAGGGCCATAAATAGAAGTAAAAAAAATCCCACACTTTTCCCTTCTTCTTAAAGGCAAAAAAGAATCCTGTGTCAACTACTTTTCGGACAGACTATAGAGTGATGTTAGAGAGACAAGTGCGGTTGACTAGAGCGTTAAGACAACAAGACTACCTTGGCTGACATGTTCTTGGCTCTCCTACATGGGTCAGATTTTCAGAAAATGTAGTTGGCAGCTCTACACATTTAGTGAATTTTGTTAAAATAGGCTGAAAAATGATGAATACTAGGTATATCTGAGTATATTTGGTATCACATTGATTTAAAGCATCAGTTCTCTTGTGTTAAACTGCATTTCGAAGCTCATTTTTGTCTCAAATGTGGACGATTTGACAGGATTGGTGAAGGTGAATTGTACATTTTCTGAAAATCTGACCCACCTAGCAGCATGACAATGTGTTAGTCCACCCTGCTCCATGCCAGGGCTGGAGGCAATAGGAGAATATGACCTTTTCCTTCTACCGCCGAGCTTGCTCTAAATGTGCAAGTACTCCACACTCTGTCTGTCAGACATTTTACATTCTCATTTGAAGAACTTATTTATTTTTGTTTTATAGACTCGGGACATATTGAATATATACATGTGTAGGTGTATGTAAATACATCAAATATAGTATATATATTATGTCTGTGTTAGTATGTAGGGGCTTGGGGTGTATGTAACATGTATGTATGTATTTAACATCATGTAAAATACATACATACATGTATGCATACATACATACATGTCATGTATGTATGTATGTATACATGTATGTATGTAGACAAAGTATCCGTCCCCTTGCCCCCAGAGGCAGAGCATTGGGGACGAATAGGGCCCCATAGGTTTAAGGCTAGAAACACAAATTTGGCAAATTTCAAACTCAAGTCTTCCTCCTGCTAATAAACCTTACCTCGTATGAATAATTCTTTATAATCTTATTATACTGACTCTCCATAAAGCTAAAAACAGTGATAAACACAATTTTTGCTTTTGAATGCAAACCCTCCTGCTTCGATTTTTGCTGGAGGCTGAGACATGGCCTTGACCTTCCCCGTCAGGGGAGCAACAAGTGATTTCATTGGACCCGCCCATTCCACCTCTTAGTTCCAAAATGGCAGCCACTGCTTTTTGCCTTGACGGGACTCAGTGTGGACGGAAATCATGAGATAAATATAGTTTTAACAGGTTAATATATCATCAAACATGTCTCCGGAGAACAGGTTAATATATTATCAAACATGTCTCCGGAAATAGATATAAAGGTACTGTTTGGATCAAACTAGTTTGTTTTTGTCTATTTCTGGGTTAACAATGTGTCTGGAAGGAAAGTAATTTTTGTCTCGTGTTTTGAACCGATATGCTGGTTGGCCTTGATCGGGGAGTCAAGGCCTGCAACGTATGTATGTATATATGAATGTATATAGGTCAGATTGTCAGAAAATATACAATTCAACATTCACCAAACCTCTCAAATATCCCAAATTCAAGACAGAAATGAGGTCCGAAGTACAGTTTAACATAACCAAACAGATTATTTGAAACTAAGCCATACCATATCTATTCAGATTGACCTTGTATTTGTCACTTTTCAACGTAAATAAGAAGAATTAACTAAATGTGTAGAGCTGGCGATTGTACATTTTTGACGATCTGAGCCATATGTATGTATAAACGATTGCTTTACGCCCCTTTGAGTAGTATACTTTCATTTGGTCATATCGGGGCGTGAGAGGAAACGTGTGGAATGCGATACCCTGCTCTTTTCTATTATCAGACTGATAGGGAGGTGATGACTTTTAATATTTGAGGAACATCATTCTTAGAGTTAATATCATTTAATAGGTCTATAATTAATAAAAAAAAAAACTTTTTCCCAAACATACACACCCCAACAACCCCACCCCCTTCAAACAGAAACCACATACAGTTTTACATTAGCTAGCTGTGTGCATTAACAATCAAATTTTTGCTGTTAATTATCAGTTATATTTTTACAAGGGCTAACTGGAAGACCGATACACATGAAGTCCCATTCATGTAAATGCATACTTGAATAAAAATCATCATATATATTATAAACAACAAATAAATCCCACAGACTTAATTATTACAATTTTTATTTAATACATCATCTTTGAGGAAGAGCTTAAAAGAGCCACTAGTCCTATTAATACCGCGGGGAAGAGATGGCCTCATGGAATGAGTGAGTGAGTGAGTGAGTGAGTGAGTGAGTGAGTGAGTGAGTGAGTGAGTGAGTGAGATTGGTTGCTTTACGCCCTTATCAACACATTGAAGGTTATATCAAGGGCAGGAGAGCTGGGAGGGAGGCAGTTTATGATCTTACCCAGGAATGTCTACTGCAGTGCATGCTGGGGTGGATTCTGTTGAAATTGACATACAAATATTTGGCAACATTTTTATTGAAAATTGCAAAAAATGTTTTCACCAATATCACAGCTTGATAACGATCTATGAAAACCAAATACTTTGTATTGACCATTTCTCAGTCTAATTTAACAAACTTGACTAAATATGTAGATCTGCCGATTGTATATTTTCTGAAGATCTGACCCATATTTTGTGTCGGCTTTAAGGTCCGATTCCACTGGATCTCTTGTATATGTGCTCATGGCTCGCTCTTGCTGCGCTTGTTTATAGTGCGCTTGTCATTCGCTCTTCATCTGCTAATATTTTTAGCGCAAGACAAGCGCAGAGCGATTATACTGGTGCGCTTGTTTCCTTCTGAAATCAATGGTAAATCTCTTGGTCCGCTCTCATTGCGCTCTTGGTCTGCTATTTAAACAGGCAGGAAGAGCGTCATGTAGTTGCGCTCATATCGAACACAACAAAAATGAGCGCAACGTCCTGCGCTCTCCCAAAGAAGCGCACATAGCGGTTTTTAAGAGCGTATAGAGAGCGTAGTTACCGAATCTATTAGACTGCTCTGGTTTCGCTCAATCTTCGCTTGTTATGCGCTCAAGAGCGAGCCAGTGGAATCGCAGCCTAAAGGTACGATTCCACTGGCTCGCTTGTATATGTGCTCATGGCTCGCTCTTGCTGCGCTTGTTTGTGGGGTGCTTGTCAGTCGCTATTCATCCGCTAATATTTTTAGCGCAATACAAGCGCAGAGCGATTCTACTGAGATTCTACTGCTGCGCTTGTTTCCTATATGAAATCAATGGTAAATGCGTTTGTGCGCTCTTACTGCGCTCTTGGTCCGCTAGTTTAACAGGTAGAAAGAGCGCTGTGTAGTTGCGCTCATATCAAACACAACAGATATGAGCGCAACGCCCTGCGCTCTTCCAAAGAAGCGCACAGAGCAGTTTTTAAGAGCGTATAGAAAGCGCAGTAACCTATTCTATTAGACCGCTCTGGTTTCGCTCTGACTTCGCTTGTTAGGCGCTCTTGGAAAATAAAAGAGCGGATGAAGAGCGGACTTAAAGAGCGAGCCAGTGGAATCGCAGCCTAAGGCTGCGTTTCCACTGGCTTTCTATACGCTCTTAAAATCGGACGTTTGCGCTTCTTTTTGACGTTGCGCTAATATCTGCCGTGTTTGATTTGAGCGCAGCAACACAACGCTCTTTCTACCTGTTAAACAAGCGGACCAAGAGTGCACAAACGCATTTACCATTGATTTTATATAGGAAACAAGCGCAACAGTAGAATCTCAGTAGAATCGCTCTGCGCTTGTATTGCGCTAAAAATATTAGCGGATGAAGAGCGACTGACAAGCACCCCATAAACAAGCGCAGCAAGAGCGAGCAATGAGCGCAGATACAAGCGAGCCAGTGGGATCCCACCTTAAGGTATTTATTTTAAACTTTCTTCCACCAGGTAAGCTGAAAACATCAATGTAAGTTGACAGCTTATTGGAAAAAAAACCAAACAAACAAGGTTTTGTGAATAAAGAATGTATTAACAAATATTATAGATGCATTCCTAGTAAATTTCAAAATAGATTTGGTCATGACAAAACGTATTATGCTTCATTCAAAAATGGCAAATGGAGATGTTAAGATTGCATATCAAGCCAATTTCGATAAAAATCTGCAAGGCTATCTGGCCCTGATCTCATATCATAACCAATGTAAATAGATACTTGTGTAACATGTAAACGTACAAAGGTATAGTTAGAGGGTTTGTCCGGAGGAACTGTCAAGGACAGAGGACAGACACCATTTCCATTTATGGGTCAGATTTTCAGAAAATGTACAATCCAACTTCACCAATCTTCTCAAATAAAACAAATTTCAGACGAAAATAAAGTTCAAAATACAGTTCAACCTAACCAAACAGATTGCTAGAATCAATACAATGCCGAATATACTCGAATTTACCTAGTATTGACCAAATTGCAGCGTAATTTAGCAGAATTTACTAAATGTGTAGAGCTGCCGATTCTACATTTTCTGAAAATCTGACCCATATAAACCTTGACTGTACCGTTATTGTAAGCAAATGGAAATAAAGTTACTTATTTATTACTCATTGTTATAGCACAGCCTCTGTTATGTTATATCTCGGGCACGTATTGCTTCATCCTTTAACCACTATATTGATATGGGTCAAATCGCCTGAAAATGTACAATTTGCCTCCACCAATACTCTCAAATAACCCAAATTTAAGACAAAAATTGAGTTCAAAATACAGTTCAAATTAACGGAACTGATATAATGAATCAATTTAATATCAAATATACCTAATATTTATCATTTTCAGCCTAATTTTGCAGAATTTGATCAATGTGTAGAGCTGTCAATTGTACATTCTCTAACGATCTGATCCATATACAGTAAAAACGAAGCTTTTAGTGTAAGAACAAGATGATATAATGTCGCCCTTAGAACAGACAGGACATCTTTATCGTCCAAGCGAGCAGACCATGAATTATTAACCTAGACTTGGGCATTAGTACAGAGGCCAGGTCATTTAATATGGTTTAACCGGATTTACATTTTGACTCTATCAACTTGAGCGAAAGAATAAATCCCTCGCTTCTAAAGGAGGTAGAAACTACAAACTAATTAATTAATTTTTCCTACCATTTGCTGAATTATGTTACAATTGTAATAATTTACGAATAAATAGGGGATTTGCATGTGCCACTGCACATGTCTGTTACAGTGCATGCTGGGGTGGATTCAGCTCAAATCTGACATACAAATATTTAGCAACATTTTTATCGAAAATTGCAAGAATGCTTTCATCAATGTCACAGTTTGTATCAATAATCTATGAAAACCAAATGCACTATGGGAAAGATGGGGACGCATGTTATGAAAACATGTATAACACATGGATATTGACATTAGAGCATTGTTAAATAGTCCATGCTGAACATGGCATGTTTTCTATAGATTTTACACTGGCCATTAGTCCCATAATTCCATGCGAATCTAGATTCAAAATGGCGGCTATGCAAATCCCCTATTATCACAGGAAAACTATCAAAGGTCGCTGATGTTTTACTACCTAAGAACCACTGAGCGCATAAAAGTCAATGACACATGGGCAAATAATTTCGGCATTAATGCGAAATGAATTTCATCTGACTGAGCTCACAGAACAGGCTTCAATATGCACGAACGGAAAAGTCATTTTATTTAACACATTAAGAGAAATTACAAGTGGTAATTTAAAAAGTGGTTCAGAAGCAATCAAGGAAATTCTTTGATAGAAAATTGCTATGCAAAGGCCCTATAATGAATGGCCTATAGTATGCACTAATTAACACATTTTGAGATGATGAATTTCTTCACGAAATTGTGATAATTGCACGCAGCACTGTTTATTATTTAATGAGGAAGTTTTTAACACAATAGAGAGATTTAGCAACCATAACGCACCAACACAACACTAATTACTTGTACATTATCTCGGGAGGCCTGGCCTAGCCTAGCGCCTCTCGGGATATCCCTACAACGGTAATAATGTAAAAATAGTTAATGAATGCGTTAGTGTTGTGTTGGTGCAACAAACGTTACTATGCGTTGTGGTTGCTAAATCTCCCTATTATCCTTGGTCTAGGTTCGGTCAAAGCGATAACGCTCTACGTCGAATATGGAAATAATATTCATATATGGAGTATTGGAGTTGATATCGTATAAAGGATTAAAGGTAAGAGTCATACTAAAATTGAATTCCAACATGTCTTGTTATGTGTCCTGGTATTGAATGAATGCACATAAGTTGCCTCAATAAATCATAAAAATCACATCGTGAGTATTAACAGCTTGTCATACAAAATAAAATCTCTGTACTTCACAATTCAGTAGAACCTCACATTAAAACCACCCACTCTAGGTCCAAAGCTCAGATCAGATAAGAATGGTATGTCAGTGATTGGATGCCTGCTTCGCTAATCTTTTTTTCGCCTAGGACTCGGCGTTTTCATCGTTTGAAGGGACTCTCTCAACTTTGGACCTAGACTGCACCTCATTATAGAGACCACCCCTCTACTAAGACAGTTTTCCCAGTCCCGAATTATTCCCTCTTATTAGACTAAGAGCCCTCTAAAGAGACCACCTCGCTATGAGACCAACAATCATTCAGTCCCAAGCTTAAGGCTGGTCTTAATAGAAAGGTTCCACTGTATATATACATTTAATAGAAATGTTGGGAGGGGTGCTGCCAACCGATTGAGTTTCAAGTAGGTGAGATTATTACTTTGTTGAAAAGAGAGCTGTTGGGTTGAGTTTTTTCACTTTTTATTAGGACTTTAACTTTAATAGAAATGTTTTACTAGTTATTCGAGGAATGAGCCAACGAAAAAAAAAACTGGGTTAAGGCCACCAAGTAATTACAAGGTCACCGCATGCCAGGTCTATTCACGGATGTAGAGTTAACACACAAACAATACATCTCTTTCTTTTATCGCATAAAGATAGGGTGTCTGTCCATGATAGCTACTATTATTGTGGACTAAACTCACCAAAAACATGCTTTGAAGTATATTTTACTGCTTAATATTATTGCTAGTTTGTATGATGAACGAACCATTCTGCAAACGCTCGTCGAAAACACCACAATTTAAAAAAAATAAAAAGTCTATATAATGATTATATGTAGTCAAAATTATTTATATTTAGATTGATGGTTAGAACTTCAATGACAAAGGTATGGGATTCATACCGTAAAAAAACAATATGCGACAGGCAATGATATAATGGGATAATAAAACCAATCTAGGCTCTGAGTTAAGAAACTGAGAGCCAAGGTCAGGGGGGGCTTTAGCACCGAGCCCTGGTGATAAGAAATAGATTTGTAATTATTTTAGTTATTAATAATTCTTGTTAATGGTGATCAATCAGACCTGCTGCTAAACTTTGAATGTTAAATAAATCAAGAAAACTTCCAGAAGATTCTGCTGCTACTTGAAAGTGAAGAAAAATTAGTGAATGTAAACTTGGATGGAGATTAAAAAAGAATATTATGTGAAAAAAAGAAAGAAACTGAGAGCCTCCACACCGCAAAAAGCCATTAGAATTCAATTAGGAGGCCTACTCAAGGGCCAGGAAAGCCATCAGCGCAGTAGAGGTCTAATCACTGGTATAGTATTATCTAATCTGAGAGGCATTGAGCCTAGACTGAGCCTTAAAAATGTGCAAAAATGAGTGGTTTATGAGTTTACGCTATTAATCTATTAATCCTAAAGTCCCCCCCCCCCAAAAAAAAATAGGTGTTTCCAATTTACCCCCCCCCCCAGCCCCTAGTACCTAGACAAACCTAGAAAACAGGTTTTCCTAACCAGGAACTGTCAAAAGACACATTTTCCTTGTTTAAAACAATTGTTGTTATAAAAGAAAATCAGTTCCTGGAAGGTGGTTTCCTAAAAAAAAATAATAAAAAAATAATAATAATAAAAAAGTTAGACTCCCTCAATAGTTTTCAGACATAAATCGGACAAACTTTTTCTTTTTTGGGTGCAAATCACATACATTAATACTGAACACACCCATACCCCCCCCCCCCCCCCCCTCGACTAGTCCCGTAATCTAAGAATTCGCAGTGGTAGCTAGCAGCAATATCTATAGCAGTAAATGCTAGCACTAGGAGTAAGAGTTGATCATATGTAGGCAGAGACTCAGTGCAGCAGGGAGCAACTCCCAGATCTAATTAAGTTGTGCATATTATCAAGAGCAACTCCACCCGCAGTCCCGAGCTACTACATGCTGCTGCTACATCTTGGTAGGAGGAGGAGCATGTGCTCTAATATTGATGATAACCATCACATGCTACACGGCCTTCAGGCAAGTCCATATATGGGTAAGATTTTCCGAAAATGTACAATTTGCAGCTCTACACTTTTAGGAACTTCTGCTAAATGTGGCTGAAAAATGATGGATACCAGGTATATCTGAGTATATTTGGTATCGCATTGTTTTAAAGTATCAGTTGGAACTGCATTTTGAAGCTCATCTTGGTCTTAAATGTGAGTTAATTGAGAGGATTGGTGAAAGCCAATTGTACATTTCCTGAAAATCTTACCCATATGGGTGAAATCGCCAGAAAATGTACAATTCGCCTTCAACAATCCTCTCAAATAAACTAATCAAGGCAAAAATGGGGTTTAAAATATAGTTTCACATAACAGAATAGATTTGTTTAATCAATGCAATACCAAATATACCCAAATATACCTAGTATTTATCATTTTAGAGGCTAATTTGCTATAGTTTATTAAATGTGTAGAGCTGCAGATTGTACATTTTTTTATGGTCTGACCCATGTGTTCGTACCGCCACCTCAGACCCACCCATATCTATGATAGGCCTGTAAGTGTATCTTTTCCTAACAATTCATTGAGAAATGTGCCCTACCGACAGAAACAAGTAGAATTTATTGCAAAGCGGTACTCCCAAATCAATTGAATGTAACGAAATGATATATATGTCCAATATACGAAATGATATATTATCAATATATTTTGAGTCAAGGGATTGTTATGTGAAAAATAGAAATCAAGGTTTTAATGTAAAATATGAGGAGGAAATGTTTCAATTTGATGTTATACACAATAAGCGTACTGATATATTATATATGGGTCAGATTGTCAGAAAATGTAAAATCGCCAGCTCTACACATTTAGTTAATTCTTCTAATTTAGGTTGAAAAGTGACGAATACAAGGTCAATCTGAGTAGATATGGTTTGGCTTAGATTCAAATAATCTGATTGGTTATGTTAAACTGTATTTTGGACCTCGTTGCTGTCTTGAATTTGGGATATTTGAGAGGTTTGGTAAAGGTTGAATTGTACACTTTCTGACAATCTGACCAATATATAGCTTTGCAAAACAGTATGATTCCTTATTTTGTTTCGAATTACTTTGTTTCAATATATAAATTACACATTCATCCAATAATGTATTAATTAATTAACCACTTCTGTATATCTATTGTTGTACATCAAATCAGTAAAATTTCTCCATGACATTTCGAACACTGAATAAGTTGTCCCAGCTCTTTGAATGCGGATAAAAACGTAAGATCAAATAAGAGAAATCCCTTTATGACAATTCAGTCCTTCGCACTCAAAATGACGTCAGTCTTTCGTGCCTTGGCCTATTAGGCCAGAGTGCTTCTTCCTAGGTAGGATTGGTGCGAGTATTTGCCAACCCCACTCACTAGATTAACTACACCTACAGGTATAGTATATGTGGGTGAAGTCTCCAGAAAATGTACAATTCTTCTTCACAAATCCTCTCAAATATCGCAAGTTTACGACAGAAGTCAGACTCAAAATACAGTTCAATATCACCAAATAGATGTGTTTAATCAAGCCAATATAAAATGTACTCAGATATCACCTAGTATTTAGCATTTTCGGTCTAATTTAGCAGAATTTACTAATTGTGTAGAGCTGCCGATTGTTCATTTTCTGCCAACCTCACTCACTAGATTAACAACACCTGTATAGTACATGTGGGTGAAGTTTCCAGAAAATGTACAATTCTTCTTCAACAATCCTCTCCAATATCCCACATTTACGACAGAAATCAGACTCAAAATACAGTTCAATATGACAAAATAGATCTGTTTAATCAAGGCAATATCAAATGTAGTCAGATATTACCTTGTATTTACCATTAACAGCCTAATTTAGCAGAATTTACTAATTGTGTAGAGCTGCCGATTGTGCATTTTCTGCCAACCTCACTCACTAGATTAACTACACCTGTATAGTACATGTGGGTGAAGTTTTCAGAAAATGTACAATTCTTCTTCACAAATCCTCTCAAATATCCCACATTTACGACAGAAATCAGACTCAAAATACAGTTCAATATCACCAAATAGATCTGTTTAATCAAGGCAATATCAAATATATTCAGATATTACGTAGTATTTACCATTAACAGCCTAATTTAGCAGAGTTTACTAATTGTGTAGAGCTGCCGATTGTTCATTTTCTGCCAACCTCATTCACTAGATTAACTACACCTGTATAGTACATGTGGGTGAAGTTTCCAGAAAATGTACAATTCTTCTTCAACAATCCTCTCCAATATCCCACATTTACGACAGAAATCAGACTCAAAATACAGTTCAATATGACAAAATAGATCTGTTTAATCAAGGCAATATCAAATGTAGTCAGATATTACCTTGTATTTACCATTAACAGCCTAATTTAGCAGAATTTACTAAATGTGTAGAGCTGCCGATTGTACACGTTCTGACGGTCTGGCCCATGTATATCTGTATGGCAGGATTACATCAGTTTTACTGCCCCGTGATGACCAATGCATCCATAATACACCGGCTGACCTTCCCACTCGTACATTATATGGATGAAATCGCCAGAAAATGTACAATTCGCCTTCACCAATCCTCTCAAATAATCCAATTTTAAGACAAAAATAAGGTTCGAAATCCAGTCCAACATAACCAAACAGATTGTTTGAATTAAGGCAATATCAAATATACTCAGATATACCTAGTATTGACCATTTCTCAGTCTATTTTAACAGAATTTATTAAATATGTAGATCTGCAGATTGTACATTTTCTGAAGATCTGACCCATATTTTGTGTCGGCTTAGGTATACAGAAAACCGATTAGCGAAGTAGGCTGACATACCGTTCTTATCTGATCTGGGGGTTTGGACCTAGAGTGCATATTATTATATATTCTAGAATCGTTTGACCTTTGTTTTCTCTCTCGCAAATTCCATCATAACTATTACTCAAGTCCCTCATCGCTCCTGAATATTCATCGAAAATAAAAATGAAAATGGAAAAAAGATCTTTGAGATCTAATCATGAGCTGCAAAGCTCCTGACTGAATCTAACAGAACAGAAGTTTCAAAGTAAAAGTGATAAATGACAGGTAGAACATTGGAGGGGCCCTGGGCATAAAGCGACATAAGATATTGGAAAATGAAACAAAATAAAACAAAACAAATCGAATAGGAGCTGAGAGACAAAGAACATTCTGGTAGTTAAGTGGCCTTGTGCAGGCTGGAACGTGATGCTCCTACGAAACCGAAACTTTAAACAAAACGAGAGAGGGAGTCAAAAACTACAGGACATTTTTAAAAGGTTTGAAAACGAAATAAAAAGCTGGTGCATGTCAGAAGAGGTAGTTGTGCTGGGGTGGAAGGTGGGGTGGAAGTGGGGGAGGGGGATAGCTTTGGGAAGATGATTCATAAGGGCATTTCACACAATATGAATTTGCGGGAAATTGAATTTGCAGGAAATTCGAATTTAAGGGAGTACATATAATTATCAGTCTAGGTACAAACCCTCAGATGAGATAAGAATGGTATTTCAGTGATTGGATGCCTACTTCGCCAATCGGTTTCCTGGCCTAGGACTCGGCGTTCTATTAATGGGAATAAAATGACATGTTTCGGTCTTAATAGAATTAATGGAATCTTACAGCAAAATGGTGATAACAAGATTATGTAGCATTGTTCTGATTAATTTTCACTGTCTGGACATCATTGCTTTTTACATCATCTATCTCCTTTTAAAAAGTCACTTAGGCTAAGTAGTTTAGCTCAGAATTTAACAAGCAGGCAACTTTGAAAGACTATAGCTTCACTAATATTTGGAGTATCAAAAAGATTTATTCGTTTCTATTATGCTTGGTACGGTCACAATAAGGGACAATTTGAAAAAGCACCCCTTATCAGACCCTCTCGCCCTTAAAGGGTTAATGGAATTATGATGGCACTTAATGGTTTGAGGTGGACATACAAATCCCCTATTGTAGAAACGCCAACTTAGAACGAGGGTCAGATTGTCAGAAAATGTACAATTCGCCTTCACTTATTCTGTAAAATAACCAACATTTAGGACATAAATGAGCTTCAAAATGCAGTTTAACATAGCAAAACAGATACTATACTTCAACGTGACACCAAATAGACTCGATATACTCGGTATTCATCATTTTTCAGCCTAATTTAGCAGAATTTCCCAAATGTGTAGATCTGCCGATTGTACATTTTCTGATGATCTGACCCACGAGCAAGTGGAGTGAGTGAGTGAGATTGGTTGCTTTACGCCCTTATCAACACATTGAAGTGTTATATCAATGGCGGGAGAGCTGAGAGGGAGGCAGTTTATGATCATACCCAGGAAATAGAGATAGAGAAGAAGGGAGAGAGAGAGAGAAAAAGAGACAGAAAGGCACTTTATGGTCATACCCAGGAAATAGAGATAGAGAAGAAGGGAGAGAGAGACAGAGAAAAAGAGACAGAAAGGCACTTTATGGTCATACCCAGGAAATAGAGATAGAGAAGAAGGGAGAGAGAGACAGAGAAAAAGAGACAGAAAGGCACTTTATGGTCATACCCAGGAAATAGAGATAGAGAAGAAGGGAGAGAGAGACAGAGTAAAAGAGACAGAAAGGCACTTTATGGTCATACCCAGGAAATAGAGATAGAGAAGAAGGGAGAGAGAGACAGAGTAAAAGAGACAGAAAGGCACTTTATGGTCATACCCAGGAAATAGAGATAGAGAAGAAGGGAGAGAGAGACAGAGTAAAAGAGATAGAAAGGCACTTTATGGTCATACCCAGGAAATAGAGATAGAGAAGAAGGGAGAGAGAGACAGAGTAAAAGAGACAGAAAGGCACTTTATGGTCATACCCAGGAAATAGAGATAGAGAAGGGAGAGAGAGACAGAGTAAAAGAGACAGAAAGGCACTTTATGGTCATACCCAGGAAATAGAGATAGAGAAGGGAGAGAGAGACAGAGAAAAAGAGACAGAAAGGCACTTTATGGTCATACCCAGGAAATAGAGATAGAGAAGGGAGAGAGAGACAGAGTAAAAGAGACAGAAAGGCACTTTATGGTCATACCCAGGAAATAGAGATAGAGAAGGGAGAGAGAGACAGAGTAAAAGAGACAAAAAGGCACTTTATGGTCATACCCAGGACCGCTCGAGCAAGTGGAAAGAGAGCAGTGCAAACGTGTAGCAGACGACAATCGAACCATTTGAGGAGGGAAACGTTCAGCTACTCTTGACGACAAGGCAAAGGTTGCTTCGGTACAAATCTGTGCTAATTTACATGGCACGTCGCAGAACGGCAGTAAATAACCTTATCCCTCGTCCTCCCTATCCAGGCCAGCTTCACCATAACTAGAGTCAGATTTTCAGAAAATGTACAATTCGCCTTCACCAATCATCTCAAATAACTCAGAATTGAGCTTCAAAATGCAGTTTAACATAGCACAACAGATATTTTAAATCAATGCAATACCAAATATACTCAGATATCCGGTATATTCATCATTTTCCAGCCTAATTTAGCAAAATTTCCTGAATGTGTAGAGCTGCCAATTGTACATTTTCTCAAAATCTGACCCACAAAATCGCCACTGCAAAACCCAAATACAATATCTCCACATAGAAAACACAAGTGTACTCAAGTCCCTAGACTGCCTAACTAAGTCATCTTGCAATTAAAGCAGGATTTGGATTTTTAGAAAGAAAACGATTTCTTGTAATTTTTTTTGCCCTATTTCCACCTACCTATCTTAATGTCCTTCAGCTAAAAAAACTTTGCCATGTTCATTTTGGTTCTGCACTTCAATATTGTTAAGATATTTTATTTCTTGGCAATAGCCGAAATGTCAGTGATACACAATATGGATAATCCTCATTAGGAGATTGTGTTAAGAAGCCCCTGAATTCCATTAAAGATCCATTAAAGAAATAAGAAAAATATGGTAGAGTAAGATATGTAAAGAACTGCAATAAGCATATGAAAAAGCTAAGATATAATCTTTAGACTTGTTTTCCAACTTCAAATTGTTCCAATTCTCAGTGTAAAAGATACGATACGAGGAAGAATAGGGGATTTGCATAGCCGCCATTTTTAATCTTGATTCGCATGGAAATATGGGACTAATGGTACAGTATAAAATCTATAGAAAACATGCCATCTTCAGCATGGACTATTTATCAATGCTCTAATGTCAATATCCATGCGTTATACATGTTTCCATAACACAAGTCCCCATCTTTCCCAGCATGCATTTAGTTTTCATAGATGCTTTTGGTTTCATAGATCATTTATAAAAGCTCTGATATTCGTGAAAACATTTGTGCAATTTTCGATAAAAATCTTGCCAACTATTTGTATGTCAGATTTCATCAGAATCAGTCCCATCATGCACTGTAACAGACATACATGCGCAGTGGCACATGCAAATCCCCTATTGAGAGAAAAACAAGCCATGTTAACCATTGACTATTGATCCTTGATCTAATGTTGATATCCATGTGTTTTACATGTTTACATTACCCTAGTCCCCATCTTTCCCATCATGCATTTGGTTAATATAGATGATTTATACAAACTACGATATGGTAGGGGACAGCATTCTTGCAATTTTCGATAACAAATTTGCAAAATATTTGTATGTCAGATTTCATCAGGATCCGTCCCATCATGCACTATAACATACATGAGCAGTGACACATGCAAATCCCCCTATTGAGAGAAGAAAACCTAGTGGTTGATTTAGCTGAGACTGCACCTTTACATCATTACGGCCACCCCCGATACCGCTGTACTAGTAGATCTTGAGGTCGTTATTGACTTGCCGCCAGATAAATTAGCATTTAAAATGGGAAAGATATTGGATTTGCGAAGCGCCTAACTAAAGACGCGGTATAACTAATTAATGGACTGGGTCTCAGGCCCATGTAACCAAATCCAATCAATAGAATAGATGTTTAACGTTCAAACAATGAGACGGCAGGACGGTGAGGCGCGTTTTGCTTAAGGGTAGTCTCCACTGGTAAGCCTTGCGATAGTTTGTGCTGGTTCTGTAGGTGGAAAGGAATGACGAGGTCCTATCCACAGAGTTCACTGGCCATGTAGGCAGGACCTCATCACTCCTAACCAACACAGCACCATCGCAAGGCTTACCGCAGAGCTTATCGCAGCCAGTGGAGACCACCCTTAAGCATCCACCAATCCATTGTCCTACCTTGTGGCAATACTCCCAGATCAACTCTACTGCTCACTAGTCAGCGTTCACTCACCTGAAGAAAGAGAAAGAAATATTATAGTCATGTTTCACTATATAAAGGTGATGTGTAGACAGAAAAATGAGACACAAGTCGCAAAAATGATACAATATGTTCCGCTTAACCTGAATTCGGTTTAGCGGAATTTTGGTTAACCTGAACCTTTACACCTGATTAACAATATTTCAAACCGACTGCCACGGTGTTATGCAATTGGCAATGGTTGAGGGTATAAGAGATCAAAGGCAGTGATCAACCATTTGCCAATATATGCCGATTGTGGTGGTATGATTGTAAGCAGATGAATCATAACTGTGGATATCTGTGAAGGTCATTTATGGATCAGATATTCAGAAAATGTACAATCTGCAGATCTACATATTTAGTAAATTCTGTTAAATTAGACTGAGAAATGGACAAAACTATAGTTATATCTGAGTATACTTGGTATTGCCTTGATTCAAACAATCTATTTGGTTATGTTGAACTGTATTTTGAACCTTATTTTTGTCTTAAATTGGATTGTTTGAAAGGATCGGTGAAGGTGAACTGTACATTTTCTGACGATCAGACCCACATATCCCAAGCTGAACATGGCAGGCTTTCTATAGATAGAAATATTTTCTAAATCTAAAATCTTTAACACGGACATACAGCTCCAATAATTCCATGCGAATTAAGATTCAAAATGGCGGACATGCAATTCCCCTATAATTGGGGAGTTGCATAGCCGCCATTTTGAATCTTGATTCGCATGGAATTATGGGACTAATGGTACAGTGTAAAATCTATAGAAAACATGCCATGTTCAGCATGGACTATTTATCAATTCTCTAATATCAATATCCATGTGTTATACATGTTTCCATAATTTAACACAAGACTTCATCTTTCGCATCATGCATTTGGTTTTCATAGATCATTTCTACAAACTATGATATTGGTGAAAACAATTTTGCAATTTTTGATAAAGATGTTGCCAAATATTTGTATATCGGACATGAACTGTATCCGTCCCAGCATGCACTGTGACAGACATGCGCAGTGAGATATGCAATTCCCCTATAATTGAAATTGCCAACATCGGCGCGCCATTTCAGCGCTGAAGTGATCTTTAATAATTTGTCAGGTATTCGTAGCAAGCATCCTCAAGACAATCATAAAACTGCTCAGTTCATTTCCCAATGACAAAATTCACCCTTTTTTCAACTTCTTTCTCGGCGATCAACTGTCGCGATCAGTCAGACTGCTAATCCATATTTAATCAATGCGGCAAGAAGCTATCATATTGCCAGAGGGAATCAGTGGGACTTCATTATAAGGATGAAATCGCCAGAAAATGTACAATTAATTCCCCTTCACCAATCTTCTAAAATAATCCAAATTTAAGACAGAATTAAGCTTACAGATTCAGTCCAACATAACCAAACAGATGTTTTTTTTGTTTTTTTTGCACAAATTTTTATTCAGGAGGATAAGCGGCATTTGCCAAAGTTTTTAAACGATTCGGTTGATCCGGTCTTCCTACGTAACCTGAAATTTCGCTTTAGAAGTTATACAAATGAGTAGCTATAGTAATTAGCTAATGAAAATCATGTACATCTTTTCTTGGAGAGATAGTTTGAGATGGGTAATAATGAGATGAGATGGGGGTGATGTGATAGTGAGACATGGTTGGGAAACCAATGTGTCAGTCAGTTCAAATACAAGTATAAGTATAGGTAATCGGGGTGAATCAAGGGAATGTCAAATATACTCAGATATACCTAGTATTGACCATTTGTCAGTCTAATTTAATAGTTGGCCGGTCCAAAGTGACCCTGAAGAAATGAAGACGAGGAGGATGTGACCTGTGCATGGGTCACTTTCAGAAAATGTACAATTCAACTTTGCCAATCTTCTCACATAACCCCAATTTCAGACAAATATAAAGTTCAAAATCCAGTTCAACCTAACCAAATAGATTGCTAGAATCAATGCAATGCCAAATATCCTGACATTTGTCTAGTATTGACTATATTGCAGCCTAATTTTTAGAATTTACGAAATATGTACAGCTGCCAATTGTACATTTTCTGAAATCTGACTCGTATGTGGCATGGACGCCCAGACAATGAAACACCTCCTAGAATGTCCCCTCAGATCAGATAAGAATGGTTGTCAGTGATTAGACGCCTACTTCGCTAATCAGTTTCCTGGCCTATGACTCGGCCTAATGGGAATATAATGACATTTTGCGGTCTTAATGGAATTATAATGGCACTGCGGTTTGAGGCGAGAGGCCTTCCCTCCGTTTGAAGGGACTCTCAACTTTGTGCCTAAACTGTCCTTCCCTATAGTATAAACATAGTATATAAATCCTATGTGAATACGAGAAGAAGATTTAACAGAATTTATTAAATATGTAGATTTGCAGATTGTACATTTTCTGAAGATCTGACCCATAAACCAAGAGCGAGAAGATTTTAAATGTATTCTTAAAGGAATTAATGAGTTCAAGATTTGAGAAAGCTGCGAGGAGAATGTGATGAGAATTTTAACATGTTTTAACGCAGTTGAAAATCGCCAATAACGAATGCAATTACGACGATGAGACAAAAAAAGCCCAACAGTAAAGAAGACAGTAAATGATAACGACCGACTTCAATATGAACCGAATCACATAAAACCAATTATTTGGCGCCAGCAAGAACTGGTGAAATTCAAAGAGAAAGAGAGAGAACAAAAAGTCTACTAAATTCGTAGCGAATTTGGCAACGCATACCAGACTCGGTCTCTGATAGAATCTGGAGTTGTATCCCGACGCTGCTGCCTGGGTGAAATTTTCAGAAAATGCACAATTCACCTTCACCTATCCTGTCAAATAACCCAAATTTAAGTCAAAAGTGACGTTCAAAATGCAGTTTAACACAAAGAAAGGGATATTTCTAATCAACACAATGCTAAAGATACTCTGATATACCCATTATTTACAATTTTTCTGTCTAATTTAACAGAAGTTACCAAATTTGTTGAGATGCCGATTGAGCATTTTCTGAAAATCTGACCCGCCAATTCATTTTTTTTTACTCGTGAGATGGTAGTAGTAGTACGCCGCACACATCCACTTGGGAAAAGGCCATCAGAAATATAAGAAGGTTACGAAATCTCACCCAATCCTGGCGTCAAGTCTTAATGGACTTGATTTTGGAGATCGCACAAAATCCTTTAGCCAAGGATGGCTGCAATCAAAGTGCACTTTCAGCTAGCAAACCAGTGGCTGCATGGACGGAAATAGGGAGATTTAGCAACGCTAACGCACAACGCAACGCTAACGCATCCACTAACTATTTGTACATTATTACAGGTGTGGGGATATCTCGAGAGGCGCTAGGCCGAGGGCATCTGCATTGCAAGCCTCTCGAGATATCCCCCCAACGGTAATAATGTACTAATAGTTAGTGGATGCGTGAGGGCTGTGTTGGTGCGTTGTGGTTGCTGAATCTCTCTATTGCCTTCATCAAGTGGTTCTCATTTCTATAATTGTTGAATTAGATAATGGTAAAAACTACCGTATAGATCTCGTATTACCATTGCAGGAACTATGTAAACCTACCGCATATATAAGGCGGCTCGCCATGATTATTATCAGTTTAATTATTACCCCGGTTAATATGGAATAACCTGGGAAGAGTTGGATTTCGCCACTATTATGTATGTTCTATTTCCTGTGTGTGATATCAATTGTTAATTTTATGGTCCAGCATGATGCAGATACAGCAAATTCTATTTTTATGTACATAATATGAAATATGTATAATATATATATATATGTATATTATATATATAATAAATCTTATCAAAGGAATGGTCGGAGATAGGATGAAAAATCTTTCATCAAGGCAAAAAACACCGATCAGGAGACGATATGGGTCAGATTGTCAGAAAATGTACAATTCACTTTCACCACTCCTCTCAAATAACCCAAATTTAAGTGAAAAGTGACGTTCAAAATGCAGTTGAACATAATAAAAGAGATATGTTTAATCGAATGCCAAAGATGCTCTGATATACCCATTATTTACAATTTTTCTGCATAAATTAACAGAAGTTACCAAATGTGTAGAGCTGCTGATTGTACATTTTCTGAAAATCTGACCCATATGATCTTCATGCATTGATTTACCTTGTCTGTTGAGAACATGCATGGAACGCTCCGATTGTACACAGGGCGAGTAACAAACGACTAATGCAAGGTTGTAATACGGAGTGCGTGAGTGTGTGGGCGGAGTAATATACTTTATCACACGATAGTGTCAATTCCAATAACATGGGTCAAGTTTTCAGAAAATGTACAATTCACCTTCACCAACTCTCTCCAATAACCCAAATTTCAGACGAAAATAAAGTTCAAAGTACAGTTCAACCTAACCAAACAGATTGCTAGAATCAATGCAACGCCGAATATACTCAAATTTACCTAGTGTTGACCAAATTACAGCCTCATTTAGCAGAATTTACTTAATGTGAACATCTGCCAATTGTACATTTTCTGAAAATCTGACCCATTATATATTTCATCACACGATAGTGTCAATTCCCCAGCACCACCAAGGTACACATGGGTCACATTTTCAGAAAATGTACAATCGGCAGCTCTACCCATTTAGTAAATTCCGCTGAAAAAATTAAGAATACTGGGGTATATCTGAGTATATTTGGTATCGCATCGATTTAAAGTATCAGTTCTGTTATGTTAAACTGCACATTTGGAAGCTCATTTTTGTCTTAAATGTGGGTTATTTGAGAGGAATGCTGAAGGGGAATTGTACATTTTCTGATAACTTGACCCATTGATATTAATAAGCACGTGGAGAAAAATTAGCAGCACTTTTGGCAAGATAAATACTCGCTGGCATAAAATCCCACGGTTGGCAAGCATTGATTTACACTTCTTCTCGTGCAATGGTTCAGACTCAATACACTGGAATTATGTCAATATGCTAGGTCTACGGTGGTTCATACATATTATGATTACAATGCAGAAATATCAGCTGGAGGCATATGGGTGAAATCGCCAGAAAATGTACAATTCTCCTTCACCAATCCTCCCAAATAATCCAAATTTAAGACAAATCTAAGGCTCAAAATTCCGTCCAACGTAACCAAACGGATCGTCTGAATCAAGGCAATATAAAATATACTCAGATGTGCCTAGTATTAAGCATTTCTCAGTCTAATTTAACCAAATTTACTAAAGATGTAGATCTGCTGATTGTACATTCTCTGAAGAACGGACCCAACGGCACAGGGCCCTCGCCCTAGCTTTCAATTTTGATTGTTAATGATCGAAAGTCTCACAGGCTCACAACCTCTGAGATCAGATAAAAATGGTAGGTCAGTGATTGGACGCCTACTGCGCTAATGGTTTCCCTGGCCCTGGACTCGAGAGCAACATTTGAACAAAAGTTAAACATGCATTCAGCCTAGGCTCAAAGACTTATATCAGACATGTGAGTGATTGGACGCCTACTGCGCGAATTATGGTTTCTTGGGCCCCGGACTAGGCGTCCTAATGGGATGACAATGACATTTTGCGGTCCTAATGGAATTATAATGGCACTTTGCGGTTTGGAGCGAGATACTTTCCCTCAGTTTGGAGGGACTCTCTCAGCTCTGAGCCTAGAGTGGTAATTTTTTATTCCCAATATATTTCATGAAGGATATCCAGTTCATGCACATTTCAAGACCCGATTTTTTTGTAGGTAAAAAAACAAAAAGCTGGTTAAACCAATTAAAATTTAAATTCCTTGTGATGCTTACCACTGTGATTAATTTTGCGTTTTATTATAATAAGTTTCAACTACTTTGATATTATATTTAACGACTTATCGATTAAAAGGGAATTTCTCCTATTAGTTTTGATCAGCCGCGCCCCCCCCCCCCCCCACCGGACTCGTCACCGTTCACCCCCACCCACCCCAACAAACACACACTCAATCAAAATAATAGGGAGATTTAGCAGCCACAACGCACCAACACAACATTAACGCGTCCACTAACTATTTGTACATTACTACCGCTGTGAGGATATCTCGAGAGGCGCTAGGCTAGGCCAGGCCTCTCGAGATATCCCTACAGCGGTAATAATGTAGTTAGTGGATGCTGATAGATCTTGGTTATCCTGAAGAGTATCCTTATGAATGCGTTAGTGCGTTGTGGTTGCTAAATCTCTCTATTATCTGAATTATCCGACATCTAAAGTATAACGATCTATAGATAGATATATAATTGTTGGCGCCAAAAGTAGGAAACAAAAACACTTCCGAGGATCGTGTTCCAGAAACAAAGAAGTTATATGGGTGAGATTTTCAGAAAATGTACAATTCACCTTCACCAATCTTCTAAAATAACCCAAATTTCAGACGAAAATAAAGTTCAAAATACAGTTCAATCTAACTAAACAGATTGCTAGAATCAATGCAATGCCGAATATACTCGAATTTACCTAGTATTGACCAAATTGCAGCCTAATTTAGCAGAATTTACTAGATGTGAACATCTGCTAATTGTACATTTTCTGGAAAATCTCACCCATATGTAGTGTGGACTTAGATAAATGATATCTGTTGTTGCATATACTTTATATAATGGTCATCATTATATCATATCCATTTATAGTTGTTTGTCGCCTGAGTGTAGGTTTCAAGGACAAGAAACAAACTCATTAACTGATCACTAATCAAATGAAAAAATAAAGTGTTATTCAATTCAAAATCTTAACAAAATTCGATAAAGAAAGAGTTAACTATAAACGCCGGGAAGATGGTGTACCCACGTAATGTCAATTTAATTAGTGAATAATGGAAATAATAAAGTTATGAGTCGCAGTTATCATCACTTTTGCATGGATTTCATTTTAAAAAAAAGAAAAGAACCTGATCAGAAATGGCATTTATGGGTCAGATTTTCAGAAAATGTACAATTGGCAGCTCTACATATTCAGTAATTTCTGCTAAAAAATGATTAAATTTTGGGTATATCTGAGTATTATTTGGTATCGCATTGATTTAAAGTATCAGTTCTGTTATGTTAAACAGCATTTTGAAGCTCATTTCTGTCTTAAATTTGGGTTATTTGAGAGGATTGGTGATGGCGAATTGTACATTTTCAGAAAATCTGACCCTTATACAAAGATACAAGACTGCATCATTTAGAGAAGGTAGGTTTCTAGCACAAAGCCATGCGAACGAAGAAATACGACACTGTAGAGATTATAAGGGTGAGATTTTCAGAAAATGTACAATTCAACTTCGCCAATCTTCTCAAATGACCCAAGTTTTAGACGAAAATAAAGTTCAAAATAGAGTTCAACCTAACCAAACAGATTGCTAGAATCAATGCAATGCAAAATATACTCGAATTTACCTAGTATTGGCCAAATTTCAGCCTAATTTAGCAGAATTTACTAAATGTGTACAACTGCCAATTGTACATTTTCTGAAGATCTGACCCATAAGACTGCCATGTCTTACGATCAGCCCAACGCTCCGAATTCGCTCATTGTGCGAGAATAAATCCCATTAGGAATAAATCCGTCTGAATTCTAAACCAGGTCTTAGAAAGCTTACACGGCAAAGCTCTCAGTGCTGAAATTTTCTTTAAAAAGATAAAAGATTACATAGGAAGGAAATTAATCCGGCGAGACGTATAGAGACTGTGAACTAATAGCTTGAGGATTATTGTCACCCACAGGCAATGGATTCGGTGTCACGGAAGCAAAACAACACTCTAGTCCCCCCCCCCCCTTAAAGTGCCTTTCTGTCTCTTTTCTCTGTCTCTCTCTCCCTCCTGGGTATAACCATAAAGTGCCTTTCTGTCTCTTTTCTCTGTCTCTCTCCCTCCTTCTCTATCTCTATTTCCTGGGTATGACCATAAAGTGCCTTTCTGTCTCTTTTCTCTGTCTCTCTCTCCCTTCTTCTCTATCTCTATTTCCTGGGTATGACCATAAAGTGCCTTTCTGTCTCTTCTCTCAGTCTCTCTTTCCCTTCTTCTCTATCTCTATTTCCTGGGTATGACCATAAAGTGCCTTTCTGTCTCTTCTCTCAGTCTCTCTTTCCCTTCTTCTCTATCTCTATTTCCTGGGTATGACCATAAAGTGCCTTTCTGTCTCTTTTCTCTGTCTCTCTCTCCCTTCTTCTCTATCTCTATTTCCTGGGTATGACCATAAAGTGCCTTTCTGTCTCTTTTTCTCTGTCTCCCTCCCTTCTTCTCTATCTCTATTTCCTGGGTATGACCATAAAGTGCTTTTCTGTCTCTTTTTCTCTGTTTCTCTCTCTCCCTCCTTCTCTATCTCTATTTCCTGGGTATGATCATAAACTGCCTCCCTCTCAGCTCTCCCGCCCTTGATATAACACTTTAAAGAAGTGTTGATAAGGGCGTAAAGCAACCAATCTCACTCACTCCCTCTCAGCCCCCCCCCCCCCCCCCACCGAATAACATGGATGAAATTGGCAGAAAATGTA
>OW804094.1:136744638-137074657 GCA_942159475.1 Sthenelais limicola
ATGACCAGCATAGGCTGCCCGGTAGAGAGGTGTCCGGCCAAACTGCCCCTTTGTATTGGGATCTGCTCCTCTCTCTATGAGGAAAAGTATAGTCTGGACATCACCGCCACTGGAAGCCTCTGAAAGTGGCGTGTTTTCATTCGGGTCCTCACATTCTACGATGGCAAGCTGATGACGATCTCGCATGGACTGTCCCATTTCGTCCTTGCCAATTCCTGCTTCGTCATCCATTTTTTCTGCCTGTAAAAGACCACAGTTTTGAGAATATATTGGGAGAATAACTTTAGATTGTGTCTTCCTTTCTTGATCGCCTAGCTCAAAAGAGCTATTACGTAATGTTACGTAATGCGGAATTAGAGAAATAAAAATTAGCCACGGTACTAAAATCGAATAAGTCAAAGGATAAACTCAAGACTTATATCAGAACTGTCCAGGAATTATCAGATTTTACCACATGGTTTCTAGTAATTATAATGTGTGATTTCCCCTGGAGATCATTTATTTTTGCTAAAAATTCAGCTTAATGTTTCAACAAACTAATGGAATTGAATTTCTATGATCTATGATGATCTATAAAGTCGATAGATGATCTATAAAGTCATACTTCTTTCAAAATAGCTGTCATTTCATCGAGATCTCCTTCAAACGCAGATTCAAGGAAACGTTTTCTTCTTTTCATCTCAGCCTGGCGACGTCTTCTCTCTTGTTGTTCTTTTTCATATATTTTATCAGCCTTTTCTTGTTCTAGCTTCACCAGATAAGCAAATGCCTGGAATATTTAAAGATGGAAATTAGTTATACAGGTACACTCTAAGAAGAAGTAGAACCCTAAAATTGACAAAGAACCCCTATGGTTCTTTGAGGAACCCCTGATGATCCTGAAAAACCATTTTAGATGTTGAAGAACTCTTAGCTAGCTAGGTTCTTTGGGTAACCATAAGGTTCCCCATAGAACCTTAAAGAACCCTTTTTTCTTAGAGTGTAGGGCAATTGTAGACTGACAGTTTTTCCAAGGATCTTCAGAACAGCATCTTTTTATCCTGTCTTCCCAAACTCAGGACGAACTAAATGACAATCATTCCTGAGAGAGGGCCGGTAACGCGGAACATATCCTACCACTCAGCCGAGTCACCCAATAACAATATTAAGAAAACCCATTCGAAATATAGTGTACATTTAAGTTCACCCTTATACATTACCAAATTTGTTTTATTTGTCAATATTCGTTTAAAAATGGTCATAAAATCTTTCCACTGGGCTCATTTTAAAGCAAACTTTTATTAACAAACAAAATAGAATTTTCTTCAATTTCCAATCTTTCTCTATTTCGTAACAATGAATCGTGTTTCTATTGTATAAAAGAAAAAAGTTAATGTTATCAACCCCCAATATTTTTGGGAATATCCATTGGTCATTTATTGTCTTATATTGCATTATTATGTAATTAGGAAGTTAGGAAGCAATCATCAGACAATACAAGAGATATTACAGTAAGGCAAGTATATCATTGTATATCATTAAGGCACAATGTATGTACCCAATATTTCATCTCCTATGGTATGAATATGACAGTCTGTGGGGTCTTTGGGCCCCGGGCCCAATAAGACCACTGCAGACTGTTCAAGGCTTAACTCCTGACAACTCGGTTCCTGGTGCACCTTGGGGTGCACAACTTCCACTAGAGGAACACAGGGAAACAGTACAGGAGAGCCAGGTGACTAACCCAATCACTTACACCCATTTTCAATAATTACACTGTTCATGAATGTAAGGATATACCTATGCTGTGGGATGTTGTAAAGAATTGCATTCTTTTGGGTTGGGTTTACCAGCTAAAATGGCCGTCCCCCCTCCCCCTCTCCCCCCCTCCCCTCCGCCTGGGCCTCGTCCGCCACGCTGGACCTGGGTGGAGCGGAGGAGAGCGGTATTGCTGGACACCTGTTGTTGTGTGTATACCTGTTTGATTGTCTTAGCAACCAGAAATAGAATTATCTAGTGTTCCCTGTGCTAAACTCATTAGTGGGTGGGGGGGAAGGGACTGGGGGAGGGAGGGGACGCTTCATGCTTGGGTCAAGGATAATGGGAGGGGAGGGGGGGTTGAGAGCAAGGGACCAACTATCATGTGAACAGCGCATGACCTTGACGTGGGAGAGCGCTGGGAGGTCATGTTCATGGGTAGAAGGATCCCCCTCCGCCAATCATAAGGGTACAGCGCCAGGGAGCGCATTGCTAAGATCCATTTATGCTAATGAATAATTAACCTATGTGACTATAAATAAAGCCCCAGCGCTAGCTAAGTACACACCTTGCTGCCTGGCCTGTGACAACCATCCAACCGACTTCTCTGACTTCATCATTTATACTAGAACACCGAATCTCTGGGCAAATTGCCATTGATAGTTCACAGTGTAACCTAAACATTCTTGCTATACAGGTGCTATGCTGTCCCTCTTCTAGCATACAAAATTCAATGAGTACATCAATATTCATAGAACTGTCAAGGATATACAGCAAATTACAGTATTTGAATATTTCTGTGTTACATTACGCTACCCTAATGATGGTCACATCCTCCCAAGGGCTAGAGAATTTGTAATGAAACGCCCAGCCCTGGAAAATGATTAACTAATAAGCAACATGACTTAAACATACTAAATGAAAAAGGTGTATAGTATTATAATTAACAAGTATAAAAGGTCACAAGTTATCAGAAATTTCAACACAAATTAAAATCACAACAGAATAAAGTGAGTCAGGTACTGCAACATGCATGTTTTATGGTCAGTCTCCATATAGGCCTTAATTTCAAGCACATTTTATTTTCTACTAGTTCTAGTACTAGTTTTTCGCCTCCCACTCCTGGCTGCAGGAGTTTGTTGTTTTAATCTGTAAATTGTATAATCATGATTTGTTATTCCAATCATGAGGTGGCATGTAAATTGCCGACACAACATTTTGTAAGCTTGTAAGACTTACCCCCTCTTTAAAATTGTTTAAAACCTACTGCAAGGCTACATAGCCCCCACAATAGATGTGGTAACATGATATGTTAATTTAGATTTATTTTATATGTATTTCTCTTGTATGTATTATAGAAACACTTATGTTCTTGTAGTGAATTAGAGGGTTCTGTCGGAAGAACTGTTAAGGCAGAGATATATATGTGACCCGTTTTTTCGAGTAGGCCATAATATGGCTTACTCGGAAAAACGGGTCACATAACTATTGAAACTTTATTTTTCCAAATTCTTTTTTTACATATTATGTAAAAAAAGAATTTGGAAAAATAAAGTTTCAATATATATATAGAATGACATACCTCTCTTTCTAATCGATTCATTTCTTCCTCATAGGCTATCTTTTTCTCTTTTTCCTTTTGTAAGCATTTCTTGGCAATATAACCCCTGGCAGCGGTCTGTATTTTCCTCGCAGCTTCATCTTCGGGAGTCCACTTCTTCTCTACTTTTTTGGGCTCTTCTTTTTTTACCTCTTTGCCTTTGGCAGGAGCTGCTTTCTTTGCTCCTGCAAGGGTATAATTGGCACAATTAAAAGGCAGAAAACACTCGGATAAATAAATGAAAGGAATTAATATAAAATTTACATCTCTGAGAGAATAGGCAAACATTTCTGAGAGAATAGGCAAAGGAAATCCAAACGCCTTATCTATTTCTCATGTTATTCGTTTAAAAACAGAATTGTTTGGTATTTTATTGACATTTATACTCCGTATTCCTTAATTAAGGAACATATAGGCAATAAAGAAAGTCAAACAAAAACTCATTTGAGTACTCTATGCGTCACACAAACCAAGAAGAACCGAATCGAAAATGATAGTGATATCCATAGTAGTTGGTAGAATTCCATCCAATATCCTTAATTAATTGTTAGTTCCACCATTACCATATTTATACATCATTAAATCCAGGAGAGTGTTTACATTGAAAACATTTCGATTTATTGACATAGGAAGAATGGAATAGGGTATAAATGCGATCAAGAATAATTAGTAATTTACCGCAATGCTGTGTGCAGTAAATCTATTTTCCCCTCGCCAATATAGACATTATCGCTGGGTGTGTGAATTATAATATTGATAAACAATTAATGAGCTAATAACTTTACACACAACTGTGTGTCTGTTGGATCAGGGCACGGCCTTGATTTTTATTACCATATATTTTATATTTCAAGTAAGAGTGGTTAATATATATTGCGTTGTTGAGTCGTCGCTCTCTTGCTACCATGTAACGACAAAAACAATATGAGAAATGGTTAAAAGCTGGCTTGTAACCCGATTAAGCTGGCTTGTAACCCGAGCCCTCCCCCCTCCTCCCCACACCTCAAGTTACACCAACAAGGTGCGAAAACAAGCCTAAGCAGGTCCAAGTTCGAAATTACAATTAGAGAGGCCTAGCTCGTGACATAGCAAATACATCTGCATAGAACAACTGGGGTAAGATCAAACTTGCACTAACAATTTGAAATCTGATTTCTAATATAAAGGAAGAGAGGACCGACTCAGAGAAAGTGAAATATGAGGAGATAGGACGAGATATTAGCAGATACAAGACAAGATAAGAAGGATGGAGAGAAAGAGCTGGATAACAGACGAGAAAAGGAGAGCAAGGAACATGAGGATAGAAAGAAGAACTGGAAATTAGAAATAAAATAAGAGAGAAAGAGAGAATAAAAACAAGTGAAAAATAAAGAAGTTTAAAAAAAATCAAGGTTACATTTTAGTGGCCATATATGTATAGCGCCTACAGTCAGTCATCATTACAACCTCATATAATCCTCCTTTAATTACCACAATAAATCGACTGTAAATAGTCTATAATATAGTCTAATGCTATCAATTATATAATGGAGAATAATATAATATCACCAATACAAGAATCAAGACTACTATAAACGCACTTCAGTTAATTCATTTCTACTCTAGCTAGGCCTAGTCAGAGTCTCAACTCAAAATCATTCCTAAATTGTTCCTAATGTGATTGATTGATTACCGTACTAATTTTCTATTTCACCAAATTACATCGACATGACAGAATGTGAAAATGGGGTAATAAACATTTATAATTATAATATTATAATCGGCTTAGATTATTTAGCAAACCAATGGCTAATGGTGGGTTCACTGAATTTAGTCATCTATACATTTTTCAATGCATTAATTGCTTTCATATACATATTAGCCCGAGAAATTCTGACTGGCTCCGCTCTATTTTACTGCTGGTCGTAGGTTAGGGTCTGGGGGCCCGGGCTAATACATATGTGATGTGTTACAGGGAAATGAGTCACAAGTCGCAAAATTGATATTTATTAAAGTGGTTTATTCACAAGAGCTATGTATACAACGCTCTGTTGGAATGTTCTGATTTTTTAGGGGTGTGGCGCTTTCAGTCATATGAATACATGTACCAAATTTCAAGACAGTAAAATATATCCTTGCGTTTCTGAGGTCATCCTATGGAGTAGATTTAGTAAATTTCCAAACTTTTTTTCAAACATTATACGGTAATTTATATAGATCTATATCAAACATAAAATAATTATAGAAACACTTTTTAGATGTCCTTAATTGTTTACCATCAGTGGAATCCGCTTTATCTCATCTTTTCACATATGATAACATCTCAAAACCCATCCTTCGCGACGTGTGACTCATTTTCCTGTGACACATCACAAATTATATTAAAAGTAATCTAAGTAACAGTAAGTCTAACTTACCTCCAGCTGCTGGACCCGCCGCAGCTTTCTTCGCTGGTGCAGCCTTGGCGCCTGCCTTGGCCGCTGGCTTTGCGGGCGCCCTTGCTGCTGGTTTGGCAGCTACTGGCTTTTTAGGTGGCATGGCAGAAAAGTTTCAATAGTTTCAAACTCGTACCGTCCTTCTTAGTCCTTGTCACGGACTTCCTTTGCTATTTGTACTCGGAATCTACGATGAACAGCTTTGGGATCGATCTGTTTTAGGTCCTTCCGTCGCCATTTATAAACAAGGTAGTCCCGAGCCTAGAGATAGAAAATCCAGACTTCTCATTGGTCAATATTGTATGTCGACCCGCCGCGCCCTCTACAAGCAGTAACCTGTACTTCAATAGTACACAAGTTTACCTCGTAAGTGGGATTGGGTGAGTCAAACTTGAAGGTTTTTTTGCTGATTAAGGCAATCAGATTTAATTTTATTTTGTCTACGTATGCATAACTACGTAATAGTATTCATGCATGAGTTTCATTGATGTGAGTTGGCGCAATTTCCCTATTCATCTCCAAATCAGGCAAATGAAAGCTAAATGACAAATGCATGTGAATTCTGATCTGGGACAAGCACCTGCAGTGCTATCTCTTACTATCAGTCTCTTTCAGGATGTTTATGGTCCGTACGGCAACCTATAATACTGGTGTTACTGTTTTGACATTTAAATTCATCATATCCAGATTGGCCTCTGATCAGGAATTATTAAAATGTAAATTTAAATCATTAAAAATATGTGTTCTTGAATTACAGGCCAATGAATTGAAATAACACAAGACTTTATCATGCCTTGTAACTTGACTTTATTAGAGGAACATGCCAGAATGATAAAATCATTTCATTGGTAGCTGTTTTTCAAATACATATTTTTAATAATTTAAATTTGAATGTTTCTCAAATTCCATGACTTGAGTCAGAGTCAGGCCAAATCTGGATAATATAGCCTAATTCTTCTTTGGAACCTGTCACACTGTCAAACATCACCTATGATGATATTATTGTATCTTTAATATCAAATTATCAGGCCTAATACATAGTAGCCGTAGGAATAATCATATATCTTTATAGCGATCTATAGCTATATTTAGTCTCAAATTAATTCAATCTCCAATTATGGCTATTACATAACCATCTATGGCCTATGACAGAGCACAGCAATCCCTCAATGTTGGTCATTGATCCTTTAATAATCATTAAACTTTAAAGCATTGTGCATGGTATATACATAGACCTGAGTAATTCTTGTTATGAGTAGGCTACCATATTCTATTTCTGCTGACCTAGCTTGCTCATTCTCGAGATCTGCATGCATGAACCAACAATTATAAGTACGGTATATGACGTTTATTTTGAATGGATTTGATTATACCAGTATTGTAGATGTCAGAGGAGGTCAACATCGATGATACACCGTTCGGACTTCCCCATTTTAGTTTGTGAGTCATGGAATGGTTTACAAATAATGGTCGACCAGCTAGTAGTACAATTTTACAAATTGCATAACATGGCCCTGATAAAACAACAGAGATAGCTGAATCACTGGGGAGGTCTATAGCTGTATGGGGCTATATATAAGGCCGTTGAGTGATACGCCAGTATGCCTACCGGTGCTTTTAAGTTTTATTTGTTCTGACTCATAAATTGTGTACCTGGATCTGCTTTATATTGCATCAACTCACGTTAACCCATTTAAGCCTAGATAGCCTTCATATCTCCATACAGTACTGATGTACAGTCAACGTAGTGCTGTATAGGGTTAGTAAAGTCCGACTAATAATTAGCCTGGATGAATTGTTTTCGACTTATTTTATCATTTTTAAAGTCCTAAGGAAATTGTATCGTATATCATATATGATACCAGAGATACCTATGATATTCTGGAAGGGTTGCACCATTTGTATTTTGGGATTTTGCTGTGACTGACATGATTGTCATTTCTATGAAAACAGATTTCAAATGTGTAACTAAAAATTTGATGAAAGTTTCGTTGAACACATTCTAGGTAGGAAAAATAAAGAAATTGGGGGTTCAGCCTAAATGTTCTCTATGGGCCGTTATTAAAGTTAGGCCTAACATTCCGGTCACCTGCATGATCGTAACAATTTTGGTCGGTAGGTCGGTAAATATTTTTACATAGACCTGAGTAAACATTTTTAGGTAGCAAGCAAAAGCAAAAGTCGTTATGGGACCTAACAATTTAATTTAGTTCACTATACTTTATTTTGTGTTGGTAGGGACATTTTAATTTCATTTTAAAATATACTTGAATCGGCGGCAATTCTTTAGGGGACCGACAACAAAGATAATATTTAATTATTTTAGGCCTTAGTCCTACTTATCACTATTTATGGTACTGATAGTATTCTATAACCTAGACTATAAGACTATTCCCTACATTGATAATGAAGGCCTCTTCTGGTATAACTGATGAGAATGCATTGGTTCTGAGTTCAAATCATTTCCTCATCCGCCTCTTCCCCCAAACGTTCCGTCTCAGGCCAAACAAAAAAAATAGGTGTGTTTCCGATTTATCCCCGACCCCCCCCCCCCCCCCACCTATCTAGAAAAACCTTCCCCTACCTAACATTTTTTTTACCATACCTGATTTTATTTTTAACATTTTTTTGGATTTATTGACAAAAAAACATAATAAAAGCAGGAAAACGGGTTGTCCTAACCCGGAAATGTCAAAAAGCACATCTCCCATGTTTAAAACAACTATTGTTATGAAATAAGACATTTTTTCAGTTCCTGGAAGGTGGTTTCCTAGAAAAAAAAAATAAGATAAAAAAAGTTACCATCCCCCAACCTAGTTTTCAGCCAGGTAAATCGGAAACACACCTATTATTATTTTTGGCCTTAGATCTAATCCACTAGGAACAGAACTCCTATGCTCTCTGTACAGGCCCCAGAACTGAGGGCAGTAAATGAAAAGAGAGAAACGGATCCTAGTAGAGACGTGAACAAGCAGAAGAGGTTTGTCTTTTGCATAAGAGCCAAGGTGGCAGGCTATCCAGAATAAAAATCGATTTGTCAAAAAAGAGAGAGCCAGGTGTGCTCCAGCTAGCTGTGGGTCAGATCTTCATAAAATGTACAATTCACCTTTACCAATCCTCTCAAATAACCCAAATTTAAGACAAAAATAAGGTTCAAAATACAGTTTAACATAGCAGAACAGATATTTTAAATAAGATAAGATAAGATACTACTTTATTTATCCAACTCACACAGTACATTATGAAGTAACGAAATAAACAAAATACAGAAAATAGGTATACAGACTTCTAGATCAGATCCAGTTCTCCCAGACGTTACCATCTCTCTGATCTCTCTCTCCCTCAAATCAATACAATATCAAATATACTCAACTATAGCTAATATGTATTATATTTCAGCCTAATTTAGAAGGATTTCCTAAATGTGTAGAGCTGGCAATTGTACATTTTCTGACGATTTCACCCCTGTGTTTATACATTTCTCATTGACAGCCTAATCCATTAGCATAGATCTCTGGTTTATGTGTATAATGTAAGAGTGTTGGGTAATGTCAGCTCTTGAAAGTGAATGTACACATACAGAAGTGTTCGCGTAACACGGCACTAATTTCTGAACATTGCAGATTGTTTCCTTCAAGGATTTTAAGCTCCTAACTGCATGCTACTAGTCTAGAACACCTACCATTAGCTATAGGTACAGAAAATCTTGAATATTCAATATTTAGTTTTCCAGTAGGTTTTATTAAAGGTGTTTAAGACCATATGCAGTTAAATAATGTCCAACCAGACCCTTTCGAAGATATAGGGACATATTATAGGAGGTTAGTGATTTTTATATGAGAGTGCATGGGCTCCTTAAGAAACTTACCTGGCAAACCATTGTTTTGTTCAAATATTTTTTATTCCGGTAGGTTTAACAGTTGCACTCTCACATATACATGTGGTTTTCGTCGTGTCCAGAACAAAATCTATGTACCGAAGTATTAGGTGGGGATACAGAAATGTCATGAAAATATTATTGGTTACAAAACTTCACTAGCTTTAAATATTAATAAGAACACGAAGAGAGATTTTAATTTATTGAGATGGGATGAGAAGGGGTGATAAGTTGAAAGCTACATTCATTTATTTTTGTAAGAAACATTAGAATGTAAATTGTCACTTTCTTAACTTTTCAGATGTACATATTCATATAACCTGTTGGACCTTCAAAGTGCCTCAAACACAACCAACCATGGGGTCGTATGTAAGCTCTATCGTTGATACTCAAACCAAGAAGTCACAGGACTTCATGGTTGCTAGTCAAGAAACAATGGTGAGGAAATAATTACAAAAATATGACGACCATCCTAAAGTTCTATATCTCGACATGTAGGGTCCTTGCCTCATCATATAATAATACTAATCACGATATAGTTATATATTGTATACGCATTGCTCTAAGAACATCATATCTAGAGTGAGTTATGTACAGTGCATATTTCACTAGTGAGTTACGCATAGTAGTGATGGCAACCAATATGTTTTTACTAAGTTTACGGCCGAAATTCAACTTTATGACCCAACATTGTTTCCTATAAATTTATATCATTAAAAGCATATATAATAAAACAGTTAATTAACGAGTTGGTTTCAGTCACTTAGAATATTCATGCTCCTTCAACCAACGCGTTAGTTACCCTGTATTTGCATAGTTATTGTATTGTAGCAGTTTGGAGAAGCAGACGTTTATTTTTGTTCAAATTTTTTATTTCATTACAGAGCACATCTCAATTACATTGATTTTTTCATAAGAGCCCTGTAATCTATTCAATTCAATCTTATAGTAGGGCATCACAAATATATATCCCAGCTTAAATATAAAGATATTTTCGTTTCCTATGTGAGAAAACTTTTACCAAACATTTCTATATAGTCATTTTCTTATATATATTTCTTGTATATAAGTTGCCTCACCTCTTAAAGTTTACGATATCTATATTTATGTAATCATAAATACAGCTTAGTAAATCATATACATATTTCTTTCAGTTTGATAGACAGAAGCAGATGCAGAACTACATGAGAGAACAAGGGTTTGCCATGCAAATAGCCCGCAGTCGGGACCTGTTTCAGTGGTGGGCAGCTTTCTTTTCAACGGTCGGAGTTTTGGGAACAGCCAGGTGGGAATGAATCTTACTGTTTCATTTATCATCGTTGATTAGATTAGATTATATGGAAATACTTTCTCAGTACCCGGTTTGAACTAGTCATGTCTGTATATGGGTCAGATCTTCAGAAAATGTACAATTCGCCGTCACCAATTCTCTCAAATAATCCAAATTTAAGACATAAATGAGCTTCAAAATGCAGTTCAACATAGCAAAACAGATACTTTGAATCAACGCGATACCAAATATATTCAGATATACCCGGTATTCATCATTTTTCAGCCTAATTTAGCAACATTTTCTAAATGTGTAGAGCTGCTAATTGTACATTTTTCGAAAATCTGACCCATATATTCAACACCCTTAGCCGCTTTACCTATGAGTGGACACAAATTATTGAATATTGTTACATAATATTATTGTTATAGTTTCAGTGGAGCCTCAACAAATCCTTTATTAAATGTTTTTAACAATTACAGTATCCTGTTTAGATATAATCTGAGTTGGTTTAGGGGCTGTACCCGACACCCCCATCTCTGCCATTCTCCCTCCATCTCCCATTCTCCTTCTCTCTCTCCCCCCACTCTCCCATTCTTCCCCTCTCTCCCTCACTCTCCCATTCTCCCTCCATCTCCCTCTATTTCTCTCTCTCTCTCCCTCTCCCATTCTTCCTCTATTTCTCTCTCATTCTCCCTCTATTTCGCTCCCTCTCCCATTCTCCCTCTATTTCTACCCCCCCTCTCTCTCTCTCTCCCTCTCCCATTCTCCCTGTATTTCTCTCCCTCTCCCATTCTCCCTCTATTTCTCTCCCTCTCCCATTCTCCCTCTGTTTCTATCCCTCTCCCATTCTCCCTCTATTACTCTCCCTCTCCCATTCTCCCTCTATTTCTCTCCCTCTCCCATTCTTCCTCTATTTCTCTCCCTCTCCCATTCACCCTCTATTTCTCTCCCTCTCCCATTCTCCCTCTATTTCTCTCCCTCTCCCATTCTTCCTCTATTTCTCTCCCTCTCCCATTCTCCCTCTATTTCTCTCCCTCTCCCATTCTCCCTCTATTTCTCTCCCTCTCCCATTCTCCCTCTATTTCTCTCCCTCTCCCATTCTCCCCCCATCTCCCTCTATTTCTCTCTCTCCCTCTCCCATTCTCCCTCTATTTCTCTCCCTCTCCCATTCTCCCCCCATCTCCCTCTATTTCTCTCTCTCCCTCTCCCATTCTCCCTCTATTTCTCTCCCATTCTTCCTCTATTTCTCTCCCATTCTTCCTCTATTTCTCTCCCATTCTCCCTCTATTTCTCTCCCTATGATCATGACCAGTTCTAAATTTCTGTCTTACAGATTCATGAAAACCCGCAGCCCTGCAGGCATTATACCATTGGTTCCACTGGGTTTCGTTGGTGCTTATTACTACGATCTCGCCTATGGATCCAAGTTAGATCGGATGAAAGGTGACTGTTATTGCTTGTCTCCAGCTCTATTGTCATAAAGACAAAAACACTATAATTATAAACTAATTTGTCATTTTTAACAATTTTATTGTGTTTTGTTTCTGTTGTCGACACATATTTCCCTTATAAATGAGTGATCAGTCTATCTCAGATCAGATAAGACTGGTATGTCAGTGATTGGACGCCTACTGCGCTAATAGTTCCGACCTAATGATAGGCGTCCGTATATGAATGACCACACGATTCCGTTTCCATGTTCTATCTGTTTATTCTATATATGGGTCAGATTTTCAGAAAATGTACAATTGGCAGCTGTACACATTTAGTACATTCTCCTAAATTAGGCTGCAATTTGGCCAATACTAGGCAAATTCGAGTATATTTGGCATTGCATTGATTCTAGCAATCTGTTTGGCTAGGTTGAACTGTATTTTGAACTTTATTTTCGTCTGAAATTTGGGTTATTTAAGAGGATTGGCGAAGATAAATTGTACATTTTCTGAAAATCTGACCCATATATATATATATGAAGCAAGCCTTGGTAGGGGTTGCTGTCCGGCTTGTCTGGTTATATAACCACATGTTTACTGGCTGATATACAGATGTAATCGGGAGAGCAGCGTCTCTAGAATACTGGGGGGTATACTACCCAAACCCAATACACATAAATATATGACAGAATCGGACTAATGGCGTTTTGTGGTTCGGACCGAGAGGCTTTCCCTCAGTTTGGAGGGACTCTCTCCGCTCTGAGCATAGACTGTGATAACCTGTACACATGCCTGTGATTTGTATTCAAATTTTTCAGTTTTCCAGAGTTGATATTTGTCTAATGAATTCTTAAATGAAACTAATTTGTGTGATTTATATTACAGCCGAGGCTCAGAAAATACTGGTCGAAGAAAACAATCT
The DNA here is from genome assembly GCA_942159475.1 of Sthenelais limicola. Taxonomy (NCBI): domain Eukaryota; kingdom Metazoa; phylum Annelida; class Polychaeta; order Phyllodocida; family Sigalionidae; genus Sthenelais; species Sthenelais limicola. Next base: position 136,757,895 of record OW804094.1, read on the forward strand.
TGTTGGCCTACCAACCGGCTTGCCCTCATTGCAATTACTGGATCAACGTGCTGAAAATGAAAAGAAAAGTCAAGACTGATAGATTGAGCAGTTCCTTCTATTTATGGAATTCACTGTAATCTCAGATCGTGTATACAAGCGCTTGACAGGATTTATATGAAATGTTATTTCACATTTTGCTATAAGAATTAACTCAGGGCGCGGTTGCACAAGCAACTGCGATTGTCTGTCCAAGTTTAATTACAACATGTTGAATCATTAACATTATCTGCTTACTCTCGAGATGGAATACGTTTCTCCAAATGACAGCTGTGCTGCGAACTGTAATCCTATCTTAGAGAAGACTAAAATAACCCAGCAGTGAATCAAAACCGAATCAAACTGAGTCCATAATCTGTGTCCGTGTATGCTAAAGTACTAATCGGGAAAATCGATGTATATAATTGTGAATCTTAGAAAGACATCAGTTGAATTTGGTTTGATAGCGAAAGTAGAAGACAAAAACATGTTTGATTACCTGGTGAGCCCCAATATAAATGATATAAATATACCAGGGATTAACATGAGAACGCCCACTCCAGTAAAGCACTGTATGTCAATAAAATATATTATACAAAACAAAATGAGTTTAAAAGTATCGTTATTGGGGCTTTGATTAGGAAAAGTTATGTTTCTTTATCTTCAGTCAGTAATTTCAAATATACCTCATGCTATAATAGCAAGCACAACCTTTCCAACAAAACCACTTTAAATCTTTTATTAAAATTCATTCTCAACGTACTACCATTCAACATGTTCAGTCCACATTTCAGTGTTATTTGTCACCTCTATACAGCAACTAGTGCGATATTCTAAGCAAGTGAATCCAACGAGTTGGTTAACTGATTTATATATGAACTGAATTACCTGAGGGACTGTTTATAATTAACCACTGGGAGGGGGAGGGGTGGAGAAAGATTCTTGTGTAAAATTGTATGACCCCCTTAAAGTCGTGTGAAAAGATTCTTGCCCCTCCCTTTGAAAGTTGGGGCAAAATTTCATGCCCCCCCATCATTGTAGTTCTGAGTGTGCATAAAAAAAGATGCCCCCACACTTTTAGAGCGCAAAAAAAGGTGCCCCCCCTTCCGATGTGCAAAAAAAGATTCCCCTCCTTCAGAGTCTGCACAAAAAAGGTGCCCCTCCCTGAAAATTTAAACGCCATTTTGTTGACTTTTCCCCAAAGCACTTCCAGTCATTTGTGAGGCAGGGTTTCGCATGCATAGCATATTTCTGACAGGGGTCAGTTCTATATTTTTAAAGGCAACGCACAATCAGTAGAGTTTATACAAACAAAAACCAAAAGACCGCAAGCCCCTTAAATTTTTAGACAAATTAGGGACTTTTCATTTTTAATTATTGGGGAGGAGGGGGAGAGAATTTTCGGGGGGGGGGCGGTATTTGTTTTTGCACAGACTTGGAACTACAATGATGTAGGAGGTCATGACATTTTCCTCAAACATTCAGCTTGGGGGGGGGGGGGGGGGGGGCGGCAAGCCATTTTGCACAAGACTTTAATGTGGAGGGGGGGGGGGGGCGGTCATACAATTTTGCACAAGAATTTTTCACAAATTCTCCACTTCCCAACCCCCAGTGGTTAATTATGGACAGTCCCTTAGTTTCCCACTCATTGATCCATGTAGGCCTTTGATTTTGGAAAGATGTTTATTTTTTATTGTATTTAATGAAAGATTTTGTGGTTCTGACATATAAGCTATACACATTTATTCACAAAATTGTTGTTGGAAAATTGTTCATTTTGGATGGTTTAGCGCTTTAAGTCATATGAATGTATGTAGCCTCCCACATTCCAAGATAGTGCATTAAATATATCCTTGTGTTTCGAAGGTCATCCTATTGAGTATATTTTAGTTATTTTACCGTAATTGCCCACCAAGAAATATTGCAAACTTTTTTTTCAAAAATAAGAATATCAAACCTAAAATATTTAATAAATATGACTTTAATGACTCATTTGAGAGAGAGAAGTACATCTACGCTACAAAACAGCAGATGGCGCCACGTCCGCTCTGTGGCGTTCGTTCGTCTGCTCTGTGGAACGCTTGCCCTATTTTAAAGGACCCCGTGGCCCCCATAGCGTGGGGAAATCCCAGTATATAGGCCTGTACGTGTACATGTATTGGCATTCAGTTGTTTGACCTGGTAAAACTACAACTTGTAAGCGGAAGTGTAGACTCCTATTAGCGAAGAAGATCCGAAGTCGTCATTGCCAGTCGATACCTGTACTGGAGTGTTGGTGATAGACCAACTATAACTTTCTTGTGACTATGGCTGAGGCTGCGGGAAGACTTGAGAGTACATCTTCAGAGGATGTGGATGTGATCGATAGTGTTCCTTTCGCTACGCCTCGAGGGGCATATGCAGCGCCCACTTCACCTAATAGTGATACTGATAGTAAGTCTATTTATAAATGGTAGTGTACATTCTCCGCATAACATCAACTTATAAAATACTTATAACTTCAACTTATAAAATACTTGTATCTTGACAAAACTTATATCTTTCTCATAAATAAAATTATTGCAACGATACTATAGTTCTGTTGGTTTTTTGAAATATTAATTTTATTTACAGGCCTAAATATGGATATTTTCTTCTTGATTCTTCCTGTTTCATTTCAACTAGGAGCATGATATTGGGCTTATTTGGCCAGTATATATGGTTATCTATCTATAACATTAATGTAATACATATATTTATTATATACGCATTGCTCTGAAAACAACGTATCTAGAGTGATTTACGCATAGTGCGTATTTCACTAGTGATTTACGTGGGGTTGTCATGGCAACCAATCTGTTTTTTTTATATTTTACTGAGATTACCGGTAAAATTCAAATTTATGACTCGATTTTTTTTCTATTTTCACGATTGAAAGCATGTATAATAAATCTGTTAACTAACTCGTTGGTTTGTATATATATTTATATATAGGCGATTATAAAGATCAATCAAAAGTTCGCGAAAAAACAAACACTTAAGTGTGACTCTTACTTAGTCTAACAATAATTTAGATATTTTTCTTCCAATCTACTCATCTTGCACTAGCTAAATATATCTCTGTAACCAGCTACCGTTTATCCATATTCATATTCTATTTACAAACAACTTTATTTACAAAGAAACAACTTGATTCGATAATTGTTTTATTTTGCCACTATTTCCAGCAGTGGATGGGTGGTTCGGGAAAAAGTAAGTGAATCACACTATCATTATAATATCCTTATCAGTGCAAGGATCCTCCTTGTCAGATAGATAATTCCACTATTACATGAGAAATATCGACTTGCGTATATTATTTGTCTGTCTGTGATATATTTGTCTATATATTATTCTATTTCAAACTATATTTACCCTTATATGTTCCGTAATGTATAATGTATATGTATTATGTAATGTAATATGTATTCTGTGTTGGATGTGTTTTAGGAAAATGAGTCACAAGTTGCATACAATGGGTTTTGAGATACCATCATATTTGAAAAGATGCGATCAACCGGATTCGAATGATGGTAAACATTAGGACAGCCATTATTAAATATTTCCATATTTTAGGTTAGATATTTTTATTTTTGAATTATTTCTTGGTAGGCAACTACCAGTAAAGCAACTTAAATATACTCCATATGATCACCTTCGAAACACAAGGATATTATATTAAATGCAGTCCTGGAATTTAATACATACATTTATATGACGAAAAGTGCTAGACCCACTAAAAATCAGAACATTCCAATAAAGATATCTGGTGAATAATTCACTCTGTAAAATACCATTTTTGCGACTTGTGACTCATTTTCCCGAAACACATCACATATATATTCATTGTCTTGACACCTGAATCCATTGTTTACACTGTTACCAAGGAGGTTCCCGCGCATTTTCTTGTCCTGTCCATGCACTCAACTCTAAATTCATTATTTTTTTTATAATATCAGTATTGTTTATATATGATTTTTAATGTTGATATTCATCAATGAATAGATTTCTTTTCTCCTCTTTGCCTGCATGACTATACTCATCACACATAATTTGATCATTCTTTTCTTTTTTTCCCTTTCTCTTTATTTTCTGCAATAGGTCACCTGCAGTATAATTTATGTATATAACAATCAATGTATTCATACCAGAATGTACACATATATGATGTGTTACAGGAAAATGAGTCACAAGTCGCGAAATTGACATTATTCAAAGTGTTTTATTCACAAGATATCTTTGTTGTAATGTTTACATTTAAAGTGTCTAACGCCTTAAGTCGTATGAATAAGTATACCCAATTTCAAGATGGTATATTAAATATATTATCCATGCATTCCTAAGATCATCCTATTGAGTATAGCCTATTTAGCTACTTTCCTTCGACTTGTAACTCATTTTCCTATAACACATCACATATATACAGCCTATACCTACCACCTGTGGGTCAGATCTTCAGAAAATGTACAATTTGCAGATCAACACATTAGGTAAATTCTGATGAATTAGACAGTAAAAGTGGCCAATACTAGGTATAGGGTGTAAAATGATAAATACTAGGTGTATCTGAGTATTTTGAACCTTACTTTTGTCTTAAATTGGGTTATTTGAGAGGATTGGTGAGGACGAATTGTAAATATTCTGGCGATTTCACCCCTATTCAGTATTGGACTTTCTATAGACCATGAGAAACAACTTATTCTTTTTAGGAAGAAAGCCGGAAAGGACACTCCCGATGCCCCAACACATAAGGGAGTGCAGGAAGGGATGCAGAACGTGCTTAAGGGTCTTGCACGTCACCCAGACCTGAACCCAGACGAGTATGATTTCTCAAATAAGAAAAGAGGAAAGGCCTTTGTTTTTGTAAATCAACATTTTGATGAGCTCACTCGTATGGCTGAAAGGAAGGGGGCCGATCGAGACGCAGTGCTATATAAAGACGCATTCGAGTATTTGGGCTTAGATGTGGAAGTATTTGAAGATGAAACAGCAGAAACCATATGGCGTAAAGTTCGAGATTGTAAGTTAAACTGTTTATAATTAGACTGGCATCTAGGGGCATTCTACTTGCCATAGTCACTTTTATAGGTGTTCTAGGGCATTCCCCCGCCGACATTCTTCCCGCCGACATTCTCCCTGATCCATTCTCCCCACTAAACATTTTACCAGCCAGCAATCCCCCATGAAATGACTTCACATCCGTCATTTCCCCCGCCTGCATTTTCCCCGCCAATTATAGAATGTATGATATACTGTAAAAGTATTAATGTTTGCACAGTATCTATTTTCGCTATTTCAGCACACCCATCTGGGTGTGTGAAAATAAATCCTTCGCGAAAAGTATAATTATTGCATAAACAATGTGTGAGACTTCCTTGCTGCGCAAATTTAAATCTGCGAGAAAAGGTGTCAAAGTACTTAGTGCGTGAAAATTTATCTGCGTGAAAAATACGTTTACAGTATGTGATACAGCCTGAGAAAAAACAAAAAAATCAACTTGAGAATAAAGATGTTTCTCTGAACCTGATTTTGGGAAAGGTGGCTTGAGTTTCTAATTTGGGCTAGACAAGACATGATTACCACTTTTTCTGTGAAAAAGCTGACAGGCTACTTACTCAGCACTTAGAATGTTATACCCAATACATCGGTGAATAGAGAGAGAAACGCCATTTATTGCCCATTTTTCAACATCACTGTATAGAAATCGGCAATTCTATCCACCTTAATCTCATCTTAAGACATTTTCGTCTCAATTTCGTCCAGAATCAGTCCATCATTAATGCACACAAACAATGTGAGGTGTAGGCATCAGAAATATTCACAGAACTTTTGAACATTGCCATATTCCCGCACACAGGCACTGCCAAGGTACATTTGGGCCTGCCACTACTGCTGTTATACATAGCACTTTTTGTTCATGCATGCGCGCAGAGGGTGCGAGGCTGCATGGACAGTGTATTAGACACAAAACAATAATGTATTTCTAGGTAGGAGGGAGGGAGAGCAGGGCAGGTGGTGGGCAGTGTCATTGAAAATGAGAAAGACCATCCATATTTATACAAGTAAATTATAGCCTAAGACTTCCCCAAATTGCCATCAAATCTCGCGGTTATGCTTCTAGATCATTATGTCAGTAATGATACGTTGAAGGAATATTGTTAGAAAAAGTGGATTTGAAGCATTTAAGGATTTAAAACACTAAGCCGCTGAGATGTAACCCCTCCAAGATAGGAGATAGATTCTGACCAAATTGTGTACGATAAATAGTTTCTTGTGTCAGACCAAATGAATAGGGTAGGCCTATATATGGCGACTAGCAGGCTGACTCTGTCCTGGTACCAAACCCTCCACCACTTCCCTAATAATTAAATAGACCCAACGACTCAACTCCACTCAAACTCTATTTGCAAATATCATATAATCCAATGAATACATTACTTTGATAATCCACCCAAATGATCCAATTACATTTAAAATTGACATTCAGTCAACATAGTGATCTTAGCCATTTTAATGTGTTAATTAATTATTTTAATATTTCCTCATTTTTCTGAAATTGATTTTTACTGTTCTTTATCTTTGCAGACAGTAAGGGTCACCATGAGGATGATGCATGTGTTGTCTTTGCCTTCTCTACTCATGGAGCTGAGGAAATATTGAATCAGAAAAGGAGTGAGAGATCTTATGAACCGCCCGGAAGTCGTTTGCGCGGTTCCGAGCGTCAAGTGGTTAATGACGTCATTTATGCTAAGGATCAAATCATCTACACCAAGCTGTTGATCGAATTATTGTCTGATGAGAAATGTCCGTCCATGGCCGGGAAACCCAAGTTATTTTTCTTTCAAGTATGTAATGTCATTCTTAGGATTTTGGTGGGGAATTTACTGAAATATTTTAAAGCGTGAAAATTAGTCTAATACTTTTCCTTCATTTAATTATAACCAAACCGCCAGTTGAAAGGTATACACAGATGTTTATCATAATTGGGTGGATTTACTACCAACTGGTTGAATCACTCAAGTAACATTTACGTGTGGAACAATTCAAACTTTGACATTGCATTATGCTACAAATTTTTCCAAAATACCAATGTTTCGATCGGCAGTTCTCCACCAGTGATAAGTCTGGATATTCATCTAAGACTTGTTCGCTAATTAATTACCGATTAACAGTTGTACGCTAATTAATGAGAAGGAGGCTGCTAGCTTAGAATGCAACTTGATCAGATGACTGACAAACCTAACTGTTTTATTAAACCAGGGGCACCACATCATATGGTAGAACCAGATGTGCCCTGCTGTCCTGCTACCTGTTAAAAGTCTGAATGATGTTGCGTTGTCTACAATTGTTTATCATATTCTCAAACCTGTTAGAAGGATTATATCCACCTCTGTAGACATTGTACATCTAGGCAAACACTCCTGAATCATTTGCTTTTTGTCAATAACACAGGCTTGCAGAGGCCAACAGTTAGACGAAGTAATGGAACTGAAGGCAGATGGCAGTGTGCACGAGAAGAAAAAACATTTTAATCCCGTTCAGAAAACTGTCGTTGATATTCCGTTGAAAAGGGATTTCTTCATAGGATATTCTGCACCTCCTGGTTTGTATAATATCTTATATATCTTTTTGTACTGCGATGTGTGCATGAGCATTTGCAGTAGGCCTAATTACTATTGCTCATGTCAGTCTCAACCAAAAGGTCAATACAGCGTTTTTGATAACGCTCTGAACATAGGACAGTTTTTGTATACTACTCACATTGCCTCATGCTATAGGGGATTTGCATATATCATTATAAAAGCTATGATAATTGTGAGAGTGAGAGGGTGGAAGAGAGGAAGTGATGTTTCCTGACCCTGGAGGTCAATGTTTTCTGCCTCATTATTTACAAATGATTGCTCGCCTACTGTCCTCCCCCTCCCCCTCTCCCTCCATTTTGATTGGACGCCTACTGCGCTCTCCTCTTCCTCATAATCCATGCCTTCCATCCTGGTTTGTTAGGGTAGATAATGAATAAAGCGGTAGATAATGAATAAAGCGGTAGATAGGGTGATTAATAAATAAAGCGATAGATAGGGTAGATTGTGAATAAAGTGGTAGATAGGGTGGATAATAAATAAAGCAGTAGATAGGGTGGATAATAAATAAAGTGATAGATAGGGTAGATAATGAATGAAGCGATAGATAGGGTAGATAATAAATAAAGCGGTAGATAGGGTGGATAATAAATAAAGCGATAGATAGGGTAGATAATAAATAAAGCGGTAGATAGGGTGGATAATAAATAAAGTGATAGATAGGGTAGATAATGAATGAAGCGATAGATAGGGTAGATAATAAATAAAGCGATAGATAGGGTGGATAATAAATAAAGCTATAGATAGGGTAGATAATAAATAAAGTGGTAGATAGGGTAGATAATAAATAAAGCGGTAGATAGGGTGGATAATAAATAAAGCGATAGATAGGGTAGATAATGAATGAAGCGATAGATAGGGTAGATAATGAATGAAGCGATAGATAGGGTAGATAATAAATAAAGCGGTAGATAGGGTGGATAATAAATAAAGCGATAGATAGGGTAGATAATGAATGAAGCGATAGATAGGGTAGATAATAAATAAAGCGGTAAATAGGGTAGATAATAAATAAAGCGGTAGATAGGGTGGATAATGAATGAAGCGGTAGATAGGGTGGATAATAAATAAAGCGATAGATAGGGTAGATAATAAATAAAGCGATAGATAGGGTGGATAATGAATAAAGCGATAGATAGGGTAGATAATAAATAAAGCAGTAGATAGGGTGGATAATAAATAAAGTGATAGATAGGGTAGATAATGAATGAAGCGATAGATAGGGTAGATAATAAATAAAGCGGTAGATAGGGTGGATAATAAATAAAGCGATAGATAGGGTAGATAATAAATAAAGCGGTAGATAGGGTGGATAATAAATAAAGTGATAGATAGGGTAGATAATGAATGAAGCGATAGATAGGGTAGATAATAAATAAAGCGATAGATAGGGTGGATAATAAATAAAGCTATAGATAGGGTAGATAATAAATAAAGCGATAGATAGGGTAGATAATGAATGAAGCGATAGATAGGGTAGATAATGAATGAAGCGATAGATAGGGTAGATAATAAATAAAGCGGTAGATAGGGTGGATAATAAATAAAGCGATAGATAGGGTAGATAATGAATGAAGCGATAGATAGGGTAGATAATAAATAAAGCGGTAGATAGGGTAGATAATAAATAAAGCGGTAGATAGGGTGGATAATGAATGAAGCGGTAGATAGGGTGGATAATAAATAAAGCGATAGATAGGGTAGATAATAAATAAAGCGATAGATAGGGTGGATAATGAATAAAGCGATAGATAGGGTAGATAATAAATAAAGCAGTAGATAGGGTGGATAATAAATAAAGTGATAGATAGGGTAGATAATGAATGAAGCGATAGATAGGGTAGATAATAAATAAAGCGGTAGATAGGGTGGATAATAAATAAAGCGATAGATAGGGTAGATAATGAATGAAGCGATAGATAGGGTGGATAATAAATAAAGTGATAGATAGGGTAGATAATGAATGAAGCGATAGATAGGGTAGATAATAAATAAAGCGATAGATAGGGTGGATAATAAATAAAGCTATAGATAGGGTAGATAATAAATAAAGTGGTAGATAGGGTAGATAATAAATAAAGCGGTAGATAGGGTGGATAATAAATAAAGCGATAGATAGGGTAGATAATGAATGAAGCGATAGATAGGGTAGATAATGAATGAAGCGATAGATAGGGTAGATAATAAATAAAGCGGTAGATAGGGTGGATAATAAATAAAGCGATAGATAGGGTAGATAATGAATGAAGCGATAGATAGGGTAGATAATAAATAAAGCGGTAGATAGGGTAGATAATAAATAAAGCGGTAGATAGGGTGGATAATGAATGAAGCGGTAGATAGGGTGGATAATAAATAAAGCGATAGATAGGGTAGATAATAAATAAAGCGATAGATAGGGTAGATAATGAATGAAGCGATAGATAGGGTAGATAATGAATAAAGTGGTAGATAGGATAGATAATGAATGAAGCGGTAGATAGGGTAGATAATAAATAAAGCAGTAGATAGGGTGGATAATAAATAAAGCGGTAGATAGGGTAGATAATGAATAAAGCGATAGATAGGGTGGATAATGAATGAAGCGATAGATAGGGTAGATAATGAATAAAGCGATAGATAGGGTAGATAATGAATAAAGCGATAGATAGGGTAGATAATGAATAAAGCGATAGATAGGGTAGATAATGAATAAAGCGATAGATAGGGTAGATAATGAATAAAGCGATAGATAGGGTAGATAATGAATAAAGCGGTAGATAGGGTAGATAATAAATAAAGCGATAGATAGGGCAGATAATAAATGACATTAGGGAAGTTCTGCATGCAAACCTATCTCTATTACGTAACCATATCTGTATCATTTTTGTAAATTACGTCGCAATTCTATGTATACAAAATTACATTTATGAGACAAAACATTTTGCTTGATATTTAACGTTACGTTTTCCCTGCCACGTTTTGCTGAACCTCTTTCTTCCTTTTAACGCATGTGTATATCAGAGATACGGATACGTTTACATCTATGTATAGGTGAGACTTGCTGAACCTCCCTAATGTGCTTCCTGACCCTGGAAGTATGTTTCTTGCCTTTCTGCCTGATTATTTCTAGATGATTGGACGCCTACTGCGTTTCTGTCTCCCCCTCTCAGTGATTGGACGCCTACTGTGCTACTGTTATTGTGTTCCCTCTTTTTTGAGAGACTCAAATCTTTTGTTGAATGATTGTAATTAAAATCAGGCATAGATAGCACCGCTTGTTAATTTAGAGCGGTTAAGTTAGAGGAATAATTCCCATATACTCTGAAGAATACAATACACATTGAAGTAGTGTTTGAGTGACATTTCTGTTCCCACATATATACTGATTTTATGGATTAATCTGTTCAGTCTAAATGGCCACTGTTGGTTAATTCATTGATTTATGTTAATTCTGTTCAATAACAGTTATCAGCAAATCACGTTTAACTTTTAATTGCCTCTGAGTTGACTGGCCTGGATTGACCTGCATCATAGCAAGCATATTTTAAGTACCATGACCTTGGCCAACCCAAACCAACGTATTTATATTTTGGATGCTTGTGACCTCATATTTAACCAGTGCTACTAGTTCCATTATTGGGAGGACAAGGACCAGTATTAGCAATGGATCTTTATCGTGTATTTATAAGGGTGAATTCACCAGAAAATGTACATTTGACCTTCACCAATACTCTTAAGACAATAATGAAGTTCAAAATACATTTCAACATAACCGAACATATATTTTGAATCAAGGGAATACCAATTATACTCAAATATTCGTAGCATTTATAATTTTTCAGCCTAATTAAGGAAAATTAACTAAACGTGTAGAGTTCACTCGGCACTCTAGTCTCTTGCTTCATAGCCGGTATCTTAGACCATTCAGCCACCCCTCCCCATAATATTATATTATGTTACATTTGCAAGTTATCTACTATAATAGCTATGTATACAATAAGTTAAATTATCAGAAATGTTAAGAAAATAATCGCAATTCTTTTCAAACAGGTTACTATTCATTCCGAAGATCGCAGTCTGCAGATTCAACTAAAGTGGGATCGTGGTTTGTCCTAGAATTAAGTCGTGCAATAAAGGAATTTGGTTTCGAGCTCGAGCTTCTGGACATTATGACCATAGTTTGTAATAGAATTGCCACTGATCCCAGTTATGAATTCAAAGTCAAAGAGCAATTCTTTAAGGGTCGGAGGGTCGTACCTTACTTTTCGTCAATGCTCCTAAAATCACTTCGCTTCCCAGAGATATAGGTAAACAACTAATCACAATTCTTTTCTAACAGGTTACTATTCATTCCAAAGATCACATTCTCCAGATTCAACTAAAGTGGTATCGTGGTTTGTCCTAGGATTAAGTCATACAACAAAGGAATTTGCTTTCAAGCTTGAGGTTTTGGATATAATGACCAGAGTTTGTAATAGAATTGCCACTGATCCCAGTTATGAATTCAAAGTCACTTCGCTTCCAGAAGATATAGATTAAAAAATAATAAAAATTCTTTTTGAACAGGTTACTATTCATTCCGAAGATCACAGTCTAAGGATCCTAATAATGTGGGATCATGGTTTGTCCTAGAAATACATCGAGCGATAAAGGAATTTGGTTTCGAGCTCGAGCTTTTGGATATAATGACCATAGTTTGTAATAGAATTGCCACTGATCCAAGTTACCAATCAAAACCCAAAAAGAATGAATTCTATAAGGGTCGGAGGATCGTACCTTACTTTTCGTCAATGCTCTTAAAAACACTTCGCTTCCCCAGGAAGATATAGATCAGTCCCACACAAGTTTTTCAAATGTTGGACAAGAAACTGCGCCTGAACTGGACTTCCATATTTTCTGTGTAAATTGTCTTGATGTGAATATAAAAACCTTACAGCCGATGGATATTCATTAAACCGTTGAATGTGCTTCCTTGTGATAAAACCTTTTTATATATTGTAGTATTGAGGGTGAAGAAACACGTGTTAATGTTTAATTTTCATTTTATATAATTTCATAATGTTTTGCTTGTTTTACTTGATATTTTGTGTACGGTACTGACTTCCTGTGTTCAACTGTTAATCAAGAAATAAATACTAAAAGTTAGGGTTCAAACCAAGACAGAAGCTTCATGGGTTGTTTGTATCTAAGTACACTGATCAAAATGTAATGAATATCTTTTGTTCAGTTACATGTAAGCTAGTATTATTTAACTGATTAATTTGTTTAAATTGAATTAAGCACATGCATTTGAAGAACTAGTATTTCTGTTTTTGTTATTCTGTTTACATCATTGCTTGTCTTTTCCATTTGATTCTTATATAAAAGCATCTGAACCTGCCTTGACATAGATCTTTTTGTACATTATAATGACTCACCTGTAGCCTTTAATGTCTGTTTACCATGTTACAATTTAATTAGCTTCGGTTAGAACAGATGATTGCCCTTGGAACACCCTTGTCTCTGCATATAGGTATAACGTGATGTAATAATGGTATAAAACAAGGAAGGTTTTCACTAATATATTGTACCTCAATTGCATCCTTTGCTCTTGATAATTGCCTTGAAGGGGCCGCAGTGCCTTAGGGTTGTTATCAGAACCCACTGTTGGAGTAATGGGTCAGATTTTAAGAAAATGTACAATTGGCAGCTGTACACATTTAGTAAATTCTGCTAAATAAGACTGCAATTTTGCCAATACTAGGTAAATTCGAGTATATTCGGCATTGTATTGATTCTAGCAATCTGTTTGGTTAGGTTGAACGGTATTTTGAACTTTTTTTTCGTCTGAAATTAGGGTTAGTTGAGAAGATTGGCGAAGTTGAATTGTACATGTTCTGAAAATCTGACCCTAATGCGTGTGGTTAAAGGTACATTCTCAGCTAAATTGGTACAAGAATTGTTGGTCTAAATTGTTCCACCAATTATCAACATATAGGATTCCGTAGTATAAACTTAGGTTCATCCCAAACAGAAGTAAACAACAGGAAAGTAAGCGGGAGAGAATAAAAATATGTAAATAGCCATCCGGATCGGGAGAGGAATTTGGGTGTACGCCAAAATGAACCACTTTTGAAATGAAACAAACATTTTCGCAAAACCCTTTTGAATGTTGGTATTAAAGGTCACTTGCTGGGAAAGGCAAACTTTAGTGCGGCAAAAAATAGACAATTTCTTCTTACTTATTTCTTACAGCTAGATGTATAATGGATTTTATTTCCACCATAAACATTTTACAAATTCACAGGCTAGAAATGGATAACACATTCTGCATTCAACAGTTCTTCCATATGCACCTGAAATCATATCCTTAATAATAACAGTTTTGATGCTTAAAGTGAGCAATTATCTGACTTCTGAGTTTACATTATGGGGAATTTTCTTAAGTTAACAGCTCTTTTAAAAACTCGTTTTTTCCCCAAATTTACCTGCTTGGTATGGTTGTCTATACTATAACATCGGCCACGTAATAAATTCTAAGCCTAGATCTTCTAAATTTTGGTTTTAATTAAGCTGAGAATGTAGATTTAACGCATTTGTTTTGAGTTAAGATACACTTGGGTGTAAGTGTATTAATTATGATGTATACATGGCTCTTCTTTTCCTACAATGAAGTAATTAGACAAAGCCACGATTATTGTATAATTGTACTCAGTTTGGTGCCGAGGGGTATGGTAGCATACATGATGACATAACACGGTCATAAAATGGTGTCTGTTAAACAAGAAAATGTTTCCATTGTGCTAGGGAGGTGCATTGCATCTCTCCTGACTGTTATATGAACCACTCACCCAATAAATTTGTATATGATAGAAAGCTCTATTTTGAGTTTCGCAAGATTTTTTAAAAAAAAATTTTTGGTCATGACCATATAGTTCAATACCTGTTTGGCAATTTATCCGCTTTGATATTTGTAATGAAAATGATTAAATCTTCTATAATATTTGATTCTAATTTTTTAATAAAAGAATACACAAATTAAACCTTTGTTCAAATATCTACAAGCCCCGAGAAAGCGTCAGTAAAAAGTACAAGCATTATTATTTGAGGAATTTAAAATCAACCTCCAAAAGTGTTGTACCAGTTGGCAGTCCCTCTATGCAACACTTGTTTACTTGTTATCATAAAAGAATAACAATACATTATACCCACTTTGATATGCAACACTTTACCCAGGATGAATTCAATTGTCTTTATGGAATCAATATCACAGACAAGTAAAAATAACTAGACCTGATACTTTAAAATTTCGTGGTGGGCTATGTGAATTGGGGTGGGCATTTCGAAAATGTGTGAGGGACTTGATGTGGCAATTTCTCAGTACCAGGGAACCATTCAACTGAGAAAAGAGGGATTTTTTGTTTGCCTAAACCTGAGGGCACACACAATAGTCCCCTAAGACAACATAACAAGGAGCTATCTGGGAAGCGTCAGTGGCTCATACAGACATAGTGTCTCGGTGATTGGCATGGGCCTAGTCGTGGGCTTAATATCTTAAAAATTCCACACAAAATCCATCTTTGGGATATTGTTGTCTACCCACTATTAAAGTTTATGTGAATGGTTTTCTCACTGATTACACCGCTTCAGAAAGGATGATGTTTGATTTATAATGTTCACCGACCAAATAAAAAGCGGGTTGTTGTATGTTATGGCATTGCGCTATAGGGCGAGTCGAAACATCTGCTGTACCGACCAAGGCGATTACAGACCCCCTCTAGTGTCAGTAAATGACACAAACTGGGATGAGCGAATTATGTACCATAGAAGTATACATACAAAAAGGTAAGCTCTTTTAATGGAGAAGCATTAAGATGAAGAAATCTCCCTTTTTCTGGCATGTACATCGGGGATGTTATAGTGAATTTTTAATACTGAAGAGGGTCTCTATCATGATCAAAATTCGTAGCCTCTGCCCCTTCCCTGCCAGGGTCTTGGCTGCTTCTAGTGACGTCACACCCACTATTGTCATGTCGAGAATGATGTAAAAGGAGGCATGTTTGGGGAGCTCGGCTTCCAGAGGCATGCCAAGGGAATTACATCTCCAAGAATCTATATACTGAGAACTGAACTAAATAGCTCAAGAGCAGCCATGCAGCTAAGGGCACACAAATAAATTAGAGGAAAATTTCGGGCTAAGTAGAAAGACGGCCGAGAAAACGCTACCGATATATTTTCGCTATAATAGTATGTCCCAGATTTTCTTATGTGTGGATCCCCCTTTCCATAGTAACCACTGCAGAAAAGGAATTGGCGGGTTTCCGAAATAAAAATCTGTACTTTTAATGAAACCCTGCAGCAAAAACAACCAGACAAAATCAACCAAACAATTTGTCAAATGACTTTTAGATAGATCTGAAAGGAATGGAACACCAAACACGAAATGTTTTGTTTCTGGCCGACGTTAGCAGCGATGTTATCATATTTGAAAAGATGAGATTAATTAGGGTAAAAATCAATCAATATAATATAATTGATCAATAATCAATCAATATATCATTTATGAAAGAACAACAGATTAGCAAACTTTCTTGATAGTCACCCACTATAGTAAAGTATTTTTTTTTTATGTAACCAAGCTAATGACACCAATAATAAACAACACCTTTTTATTTTTGGTCCATCAATTATATACAGGCGTGGAATATGGGGCCTACATCAATTATTAATTTGGAAAAATAATTTGATTGTAATATCCAATGGTGTTTCTGACATCACACCTGGATACCTGTGCACCTGTCTATGACGTCATAGACCGCAGCGAGGTTGAACAGACCGTCGCCAAGTGAGGGTTCCAATCCTCATTACATGGTAGCAGTACAGAAGGGAGAGGAGGTTGTTTTAGATTCGTCGCATATACACTATAGTAAAGTAGTTAATTATACTCCTTAGGATAAAATCAGATATGCATAAATAAATTCAATATACAGTCTTGGGATTTGGTATATCTATTCAACTCACTATATATATATATATAGCTCTTCCCCTAGTTAACATCTACCCCAAGAGGAACGGCTGGAAGAACTGGGAATCTCCCAGATGTCTGTCGACCTGCTTGCATGTCCTTCTCTATGTAACTGTAATTTTGTCATTTTGACAAATAAAAGATTGTTCAATTCAATTCAATGTCGATAGCAGCTCTAAGCTCCGCAAAAATGAAAACATTCCGAGCAAGGGATCCTGTGGAAAACAAGATTTGAAAGATATAATTTGTTGCGACTTGTGACGCTTTCCCCTGTAACACATCACAATCATTAGGAGCTTTAATTGTTATCAATATTGGAGGAGTCACATGTGCATTATTACTATCATGAAAACAGAGGGGGCGGATACTTTGATAACATTATTGACGGGACCAGTACCGTACATTTCACCTATAAAGCGCCGGGTCCCAAATAAGCGCCTGCCCCGAAAACTGCCGGGTCTTGTCCCAAGCAGGAGAGGGAAGGATAAAGTAAATGAATCTCTGTTATGTTCTATCCTACATAACTAGAATATGCGTTAATTGATGATAGGAATTCCTTGACTGATACATTTTGAGCTCATCATCTAATGCAAGGTTGAGGTCGGTACTATATGGGTCAGATTTTCAGAAAATGTACAATTGCCAGCTCTACACATTTTGTAAATTCTGCTAAATTTGGCTGAAAAAGGATGAATACTGGGTATATCTGAGTATATATGGTATCCCATTGATTTAAAGTATCAGTTCTGTTATGTTAAACTACATTTTGAAGCTCATTTCTGTCTTAAATGGGGGTTATTGGAAAGGATTGGTGAAGACGAATTGTACATTTTCTGAAAATCTGACCCATATATAGCAGGTCGTTAGATGGGTTGTAATACTTTCATCATCAAACAGTTGGAGGAAATAATATAGTCTAGTAGGAAACTATTTTTGCAATTTATTCTTCCAAGTAGCTATAAAATATACTCTATAGGATGAGATATTCGCCGAAATAATGTCTACAATTATATCCGAATACTTATGCTTATTACTCAAAAACTATTTAAGCCTTTTACACTATTTAAATTGTATTAAATACTCCAACATATTTATTCGACTTTCCTAATCTCATATGATTATTGGGCAATCATTTGTACCTCTATTTGCAATCGTTGGTAAAGTAGCCAAATATACTCTATAGGATGAGCTCATTTTCTTGTAACACATCACATATGATTTAATCTTAATTTGCCCAGGCGTTTTTTCGGTGAAATACGGTACCTCAAGCTTAACACATGATGATCTCATAAGGTACAGCGCCCACTATCGATCAATTATTACTAATTATACATAGTTTTAATAAGACTTCTCTAAGTAAAGCTAGTTGAGACGTGCAAGATGAAGGTACTGTTGGTATTGTTGGGTGCTGTTGTAGCGGCTTGCTCTGCCTCCTCCTCCTCCTGTCCATTCCCCCCCAGACTCTGGTGCAGCTCTCTAACCATCTCCAGACAATGTGGCGTAAGTCATTTATCTATATTTTATTTTGATTTTCCATATAAACATCACGATGTGATGTGTTTTAAGAAAATGAGTCATAAGTCGCAAAATTTGATATTTTTCAAAGGGATTTTTCACAAGATTCCTTTATTGAAATATTCTGATTACTCAAGGGTCCAGTACTTGTATTAACATTGTATTAAATATATCCCTGCGTTTTGAAAGCCTTTGTATAGAGTATGTTAAGTTACTTTACTGGTAATTACCCACCTAGAAATATTGCAAACTTTATTTTCAAAGCTGAATATATATCAAACATTTAGTATAGAAATACTTCTTAGATGTCCTTAATGTTTACTATCATTGGAATCAGCTTAATCCCATCTTTTCAAATATGATGATATCTCAAAATGGCTCATTGTGATTAATTAGCGCTCTATCAATACATCTCCAGAGAATGCGGCGTAAGTAATTTATTTTTATTTTATTTTCTATTTTCCAATAGTATTACATTTTACACAGTCAGCTTAGTTAGATGAAATGCATAGAAGGAATTAATTGATCATCATCAATACAGAATGTTCATTTACTTCTGCAATTAAAAATCTAAGAATTAATAATTCAATGCAGAATAACCATATGGTCTTCCGCCCACTGCTGTGCCTAACTGCACTAGGCTCTTTAGGCCTATAGGCCTACTAAACAACTCAAAATCAAGTCAAAGTTAAAGGATCTAGAATCGAGCAAGGGGAAAAACGTAGTTATTTGATGGCTATCCATTCGAGGACACACGATTGGTTTAAGGTCATAGACAGTCTTTATTTTTCTATTTATTCAAGAGAGGGAGGGAGAGGGAAAGGGAGGGAGGATGGGACGGAGGGAGGAAGGAGGGGGGGGGAGGAATTTTTTCCTATACGGGTCAGATTTTCAGAAAATGTACAATTGGCATTTAGGAAATTCTGCTAAATCAGGCCGAAAAATGATGAATACTGGGTATATCTGAGTATGTTTGGTATCGCATTGATTTAAAGTATCAGTTCTGTTATGCTAAACAGCATTTTGAAGCTTATTTTTGTTTTAAATGTTGGTTGTTTGAAAAGATCGGTGAAGGCGAATTGTACATTTTCTGAAAATCTGAAAAGTATTAAGGGTGAGACTAAATAATTTTCCGTTTGTTTCTATTTGTGCAGGTGGAGGAGCAATGTTTCCCGCAGAGCAAGGCCAAGCCGACCTCCATAGACCTGTATTATGAGACCCTGTGTCCAGGATGTAGAGAGTTCCTCACCGTTCAACTCTACCCTACATGGGAGAAAGTGCCGCAACTCATCAACATCACTCTAGTACCCTATGGCAATGCTCACGTAAGGCTTATTTTAATTTGTTTTTAATAATAATAATAATAATGTATAATTATAAGTTCTGACTAAAAAGAGATAATACTGTAAAAGTGGCCCGTTTATATGCCTGGGCTTTATCAACTAAATGAAATAAGGTAGGTAGCCCTACGCATATGGGTGAAATAAATAACCCAAATAACTTAAATTTAAGACAAAAACCAAGTTCAAAATACAGTTCAACGATCTGACCCATATGCAAAAATCCTGAACTTTAGTTTGGGAAAATAAAATAACATAGCATACAAAACTACTATACCCTACTACTATACCCTACTACTATACCCTACTACTATACCCTACTACTATACCCTACTACTATACCCTACTACTATACCCTACTACTATACCCTACTACTATACCCTACTACTATACCCTACTACTATACCCTACTACTATACCCTACTACTATACCCTACTACTATACCCTACTACTATACCCTACTACTATACCCTACTACTATACCCTACTACTATACCCTACTACTATACCCTACTACTATACCCTACTACTATACCCTACTACTATACCCTACTACTATACCCTACTACTATACCCTACTACTATACCCTACTACTATACCCTACTACTATACCCTACTACTATACCCTACTACTATACCCTACTACTATACCCTACTACTACACCCAACTACTACACCCTACTACTACACCCTACTACTACACCCTACTACTACACCCTACTACTACACCCAACTACTATACCCTACTACTATACCCTACTACTATACCCTACTACTATACCCTACTACTATACCCTACTACTATACCCAACCACTATACCCAACTACTAGACCCAACTACTAGACCCAACTACAATACCACTACTACTAGTAATTTATACTTTTACAGGAAAGAAAAGAGGGCGATAAATGGGTCTTTGAATGCCAGCACGGACCAGAGGAATGTAAAGGAAATCTTATCGAGGTAAGTTTTTGTAAATTATGGTTATGATTGTGTCTCTTCAATTTCCGCCAACATCTGATGAAATGAACTCCAATCGCATGCATCTTATCCATGAAGGATGTACTAGGTGCACAATATTTTTTTTACCAAAGCCAAGCAATTTTATTGTAGAAAAGGTTCGTGTACACTTGCTCATCCTGTTAAGAAAACAATCGCAGTACATAAGACGTGGCTCATCATTACATTTGCGCTCTTTTTATACGATGTGAATCAACAAATAATAGCTAAAGTTCTAAACTTAAAGAGGGTGTGTACACATTCTTCTATGATATACATGCTAAGCTAGTTCAATCTATGATCTTCCTTATGGGTCAGATTTTCAGAAAATGTACAATTGGCAGCTGTACACATTTAGGAAATTCTGATAAATTAGGCTGCAATTTGGTCAATACTAGGTAAATTCGAGTATATTCGGGATTGCATTGATTCTAGCAATCTGTTTGGTTAGATTGAACTGTATTTTGAACTTTATTCTCATCTGAAATTTGGGTTATGTGAGAAGATTGGCGAAGTTTAATTGTACATTTTTTTAAAATCTGACCCTTATATCTAATGTATTTGTGTGCACATTGCAGACATGTGCCATGCACGTGCTGAGAGACCAGAAGGTCTACTTCCCCTTCATCTACTGCATGGAGTCGGGCACTGGCGAGGACATGGAAGCTACTGCAAAAGCTGTAAGTGCCATCACCAATCTAGGCTCAGAGCCTATCAGATCCCTCAAAACTGAGGGAAACTCATCCATTTATAATTGTTGACTATTGGATTAGTGATGAAAGGTGATTTAAATGTATTCAACTTAGATTTTTGCCAATTTTTGCCAACAATAGGGGGTTTACATGTCTCACTGCGCATGTCTGTTACAGTGCATGCTGGGATTGATTCGGTTGAAATCTGATATACAAATATTTGGCAACATTTTTATGGAAATTGCAAGAATGTTTTCACCGATATCACAGCTTGTATAAATGATCTCTGAAAACCAAATGCATGATGGGAACGATGGAGACGTGTGTCATGGAAACATGTATAATAAAGAAGAATTGATTTTAGAGCATTGATAAAAAGTCTGTGTTTTCAATAGATTTTAGACTGTACCATTAGTCCAATAATTCCATGCCAATCAAGATTCAAAATGGCGGCTATGCAACTCCCCTATTGCAATGTTTTCTGTATTGCTTGCTGCAGTGCGCCACCAAGCAGAAGCTGGACTACACTAAGATAGACGCCTGTACCAAGAGTTCCCTTGGCAACAAGTTACAACATGAGATGGCAGTGAAGACGGAGAAGTTGAACCCTCCCCATCAGTATACTCCTTGGATTGTCGTCAATGGCGTGCGTATTCAATTCCTATGTATTTCTGTGCTTTGAAGTCTTTATTTGGGTCAGATCGTCAGAAAATGTACAATTGGCTACATTTAGTATATATATTCTGATATTAAATTAGACTGAAAAATGATGAATACTGAGTATATCTGAGTATATTTTGTTTTGTGTTGGTTAAATATATCTGTTTTACTAGGTTAAACTGTATTTTGAAAGTTATTTTTGTTTTAAATGTCGGTTATTTGTGAGCATTGGTGAAGGCGAATTGTACATTTTCTGACAATCTGACCCATTTGTGCATTAACCTGGCGAGTCGTTGCCCCGTGCAAAAACCATTTTCACAGAAAATGAACGCAAGAGCTCTCAGTACTACCACCCATCACTCTGGAGAACCATAAATCCCAGACCCTCCAATTAACTCACTTTCTCACTAAATCTGTGAGTTTTAAAGAAAACCGAGTACTAAGCTTGTGTGGTCTGCATGGGGTCATCACTCGTTTACCTCTGCCCACTTTCTCTGGACGAATGGCAACACTTCCGCTTTTCGCAGGAAAAGAGGCAAAAATGACTCCTATAGACCACAAAAACCGTTGCAACCCCCATAATCGTTTTTTCGCTTAGCGTCTACTGACTCCTATACTTATTGGCTCGTTCTCCTTATTTTTCCCGGTCACAAACATTTTCAGTTATTGAAATCGTCGTTGATACCATTTCTGTACACTTCAGTTTACTGCAATTTTGTAATCTGTTCTCAACACTTACACAGTCTGTAATAATCCATTGGGTGTTTTAAGGTAGGCATACAATCGGCGCCATCGTTCACAGCATGTTCGACGCATTTTAGTTCCAATACAATCCGCTCCGGCGCTACTGTCGGCAACACAGCGCAGTTGTATCAAGCGCTGTTTAGCCATTGAGGCTAAACAGCGCTAAGGGTGGGGGTGGGGTAGAGACGGCTGGGTGGAGGGGAGTGCATCATCTGTTTTTCTTCTCATTCTCTTCTATCGTAACCATAGCCAATCATACAAATCCTACAAATCTCGCAGCGGTTATATATCTGGACCATTGATATGCCTATTTTATGGTGTATCCACTAGTAGGTAAAATTGGTGTGTAAAATGGTCATTGCAAAAGGCACATGTATGCTTCCGTAAAAATCAAATGGATTAATGTTTATGGTATACAACACGTTTATGGGAACCTATGGTTGAAAGGAGCCGTAGAGACCGTAGAGACCTACGTATAGGGTTTATCGTATCAGTGATATCCACCTTATGTGAAGGGATCCACCATGTAAAGTGGATAACGGCCCTAAGTCTTGCTGTGTATGCCTCACATTTCATAAAAAGGCAAATTTGTAATCCAAAATTGTAAAAATAATATTAGCTCTCTCTGTACTTGCAGTGACCATTGACACGTCCAAATGAGTCTTATAATGTTATAAATGTATAAAATGGTGTATTCAATATATATGTGAAATGTGCACATAAAAGGGTCACCGTAACCTGCACAAGCTCCTGTAATGTTCCTATGAGCATGTGTATGGAACATCAGTATCCACTTGCCCCTAACACCTTTTACATGCACGGTCTACAGCAAAAAAAATAGGTGTTTCCGATTTATCTGGCTGAAAACTAGGTAGGGGTGGATGGTAACTTTTCTTTTCTTTTTGTTTTAGGAAACCACCTCCAAGGAACTGAAAAAAATGTCTCTTTTCTAACAAAAGTTGTTTTAAACATGGGAAATGTGCTTTTTGACAGTTCCAGGTTAGGAAAACCTGTTTTCCTGCTTTTGTTAGCTTTTTTTGTCAAAAAATCCTAAAAAAAGTAAGGTATGGTAAAAACAAATGAGGTATGGTAAAAAAGAATTTAGGTAGGGGAAGGTTTTTCTAGATAGGGGAAGGGTAAATCGGAAACACACCTATTTTTTTTGCCTAATGGACACATGGGGCTTAAAAATTGTATCAAATTTTCAAAAATGTATTTTAATTTTCCAGGAACATAACCAGAAGCTGCAGGAGGAGGCACAGTCCAACCTGCTTAAACTGGTTTGTGACATGTGGAAGGTAAGCTATTGTTTCCATGAGACAGGTTCCTCTACCATAAGCAGACACATTAATGTGATCCACTTTAGGAGCCTACAAAGAGATCCCGTGAATAAATAAGTTTGAAAAAGCGACTTGGACTCATTTTCCTGTGATACATATATTATGTCTTCTTCAATGTTTTCCATCACTATCTTTGGTAATCTTGATTCAAACTGGCCTCAATATTTCTCTTTTCAGGGTACGAAGCCTTCTGCCTGTACCCAGACCAAAGACCGTGTGTGTTTGAGGGGTTAAAACATCTGACTGGACAAGCTGTTTCTTCTCCTGAATTCTTAATAATTGTCGTTAATTTCTTGTGATGGATGCAACTAGGATAGAAGGACAAGGATGCTTGTTTAAAATCAACCAAATTAATCAAACCATGTGTACGGGATACATTATCATATCCCTGCTATTTCTGTTATGAGTGCAATTGAAATAAAGATTATACCATACTACATGCATAACCATTATACGTAGAGGTCGTTATCCCCGCCCTCCTATTACATGTAATTGAGATTGTGCTGGTTCAATAAAACTTCATGGAAGAAAACTATCATCCTGATTATCAAAATGTCGATGATATGTTGCCAAGTTAACGTAACAAAGAGAGAAGTAGTAATTAAAGCTACTGAAGGTGCATTGTGATAACTATGTATTTATCTGCCAACGTATATTGATTGTTTTTACCAGGCAACAAAATTAATAATGTATTGTATTGTATTGAATTGAAATGATATTGTATATTATTGTATTGAATTACCGCTGTTGCATGTACCATCGATGTATTAAAGCTTAAATATTTATATGCTGATAGTGGTATAGTAACCAGAAACCAATCTGACAGTATGTTAAATGATAGTAGATTAAAATTAGTGTAATTATAGTGTAAAATTGACAAGCCTAAATTGTCTAATTTTGAGTTAAAAGTTGTCTCATTGTATAAGAATAAACAGGAAGATTGGAATCGGCCTCTTGTAAGGCTGGTACTGATTCGAAGCATACATCTCTGTGTGTTGCGTTGATTAATTTCACGCCCAACTACTGACCCTGAATTATTACGAAGAATGGCCCGCATTTCTTCAATAGCAACAAGTGACTGAGTTAGATATAGGGTAGAGACTGTATGTAAATTAAAGTTAAAGTTAAAATGTAATGAGTGTCGTAAAACCAATTGATAATGTTTTGTACTTGGCGAATAAGAATTATCATGTATGTGAAACTTTGACCAATAAAATTTATAAAAAAAAAAATAAAAAATCACACACATAGTTACTAAAATCCTGCTGACGACGATTAATGTGATTTATTAAGAACTCTATAAAATTAATTTCTCGCTTAATAGCTTTTATACCACGATTGGGGGTTGTACACACTGCAAATGAGTGGATACCTGCTATTGTGTTTTGTTGATTGGATCCACGCGTGAAAATATTACCCTTTTTTAGCCTAAATGTAAGAAGCATCCTCATTGGCTGACGTTTCGCTCGCTCATGACGTCACGCCCATTCGTGACGTCATATGCCGTACGTTTCGTCGTAGATTAGCCAATCAGTAGTACCCTTGTCTAGCACTTTGATATCAAAAAACCAATATGGCGGATCATTCAAGTGAAGCGAGGTAAATAAATAGTTTGTTTATTCCTTTATTGTACAATATGAGATCGTGGTATAAAGAGAGATCGAGATCGTGGTACTCGTTTTTTTCGACCAGGAATTTCACTCGAAGCCTACGGCTTCTCGTGAAATCCCTGGCCAAAAAAAACTTGTGGGCAACGTGTACAGTAAGTCAGAAACCAACCTCGTTACATCCTATCATAGTATTCAGGATATGAACTGGGAGGATATCCCCTAATGACAGGCCCTCTTCTTTATAACCTCAGATACACCTAACTATATTCAATGCACTCCTCTCCAACAGAGAAAGTAAAAAAACATGGCCAAAGCTAGATTGAAGATTAGCCCAACAAAAAATTATTCGTAAAGAAATCAGAATAATGTGTTTAAGCTATAACATAGTGAACTTTGTGTCTCATTGAAAGCAGTATCGATAGATTGTCTGATGTATCAATTATTATGTAATTTTATTTGGACGAAAATACTAAAATAATCTTGTGCGCATCTAAGTACATTCTGCAAATTTCTGTATACTTGAGTATTCAATTTAGTAAATTTATTTTCTTAATGAGAGTAGAGAGGGTCTGTTAACATTATTATCATAATTCGGTAGCATATGATTTAAATCTGAGCATTATTTTTTTGTGCCAAGAATGAAACGTAGACTATTGCTACAGTAAAAAATATCAAATTAATGATATTACAAAAAACGCATGTCAACCATGTTGATGTTTTATTGTGTTGTCTATACACAAGGATCCTATACTTCTATTCATGATTCAAATCAAGGAGAACAAATGAGTACGTTTTTAGTGTTAATATTCAGGATAAATATGAAGTCAATATCACTGGGATATCATCGTTGAGAAATTATTTGAAGGCTCGCTTAGATAAGTGCTAGATAGATGCGGGACATTCGATCTGGTAGGTGAACTGAATGTAAAATTTGGTGACAGTTTTCGCCTTCTTCAAAGCTTTAAATTTGTACCAACATGAAGATTGCCCTCACAAGCTATGTAGATTCCCATTCTGAAAGCCTGAAATCGTCAGAATTCAAATTTAAAAAACCCAGATGCCTAACCGACTGCTAGGCAGCTTCGATTCAAAGTGTTCAATGTGGTGTTGGTCGGTGTCGCTAAGGAATGTGAGGTCATTTTCCGCCGTTAGTATAGTAACACATGCCAATACATGTCCTACCCATATATTGAAGAATCTTCACTTTGTTATTCAACTTCGCTCTGTTTGTTATGCGTAATTTTGAATTGAAGATGAAATAAATTTTTGTAATGTAGTGTGGCCAATAAAAATATTTAATAAAAAATAATTCGCTTCCTTGCAGACATGGCCCAGCTGTTAGCTATGGGGCCGGAAACCCAACGTTGGTGACTCCTATCTCATAACCTCATATCCAACATGACAGCTGTTTTTGTCTCAAACATAACGATCAGATAATAAATATATGTCTAGAATTCATGTTTTAGTTATCAGTAATCTAAAACCAGTTACAGTTTTGAACATCCAGAGCGATCGATGATTCTGATTCATATTTTACATCTGCCTTTGTGACTTGACTCTATGCGGGGCACCATTTGACAGGTCCCATTCCGGTAAGCCACGCCCCTTTCTAGGCCATTCTCGTGATTCACTTGCAGGCTGCCCTATGAGGGTCAGATTTTCAGAAAATGCACAATCTACAGTTCTACACACCTATCAAATCCTGCTAAATTAAAGTAAATTCTAGGTATATCTGAGTATATTCTGTATTGTATTCATTCAAAAACTCTGTCTGGTTACGTTGAACTGTATTTTGAACCTAATTTTCTTCTTAAATTTGGGTTATTTGAGAGGATTGGTGAAGGTCAATTGTACATTTTCTGGCGATTTCACCTATGGCCTATCGAGGGGTGAAGATTAGGCCATGCTCTGTTATGCCCTTAATCACACCTGGCATGTACTTAAAGGCTGGTGGCTCAGGAGCTGCGAAGGTCACATCGTACTTCTGGAGAACGCGCACCACCATGTGGAAACATGCAGTTTTAGCAAACTGCTGGCCCATACACATGCGTCTCCCTGCAATGCACAAACAGTATTGATATATATATATATATATATATAAAGATTTTTATTTCTCAATAGACAGTTACAATAAATGATGAGAAAATGGATAAGTGCCCCTCAACGCATTGCTGCTCTTCCCAGGCTTCCGCTGGCATATTGTAATAATACATGTGGATCCTTTTACTCTCATACATTTAGTTAATATTAATTCCAATTCGACATTAAAATTTTACATGACATTTCTTATTCCAAGAGTTCACTTATAATACTACAATGTCATGTTCAGTTACAGTTTTATCCTAGAGCGGGTTGACCATTGACCATCAAGCCGATTCTAATGATAAACATTAGGTCATCCAATAAGTACTTCTATATTTTTTGATGCATGAAAATATTTCAATATTTGTTAATGTTCAATCACTAGTAAAGTAGTTAAATATAATCCTTGGATAACCTCCGATACGCATAGCTATATTCAATACACTGTCTCGACAGTTACTTAGAATGTTGGACTACCTTATTGTAAAACACCTATAGCAATAAAGAATTCTTGAATTGAATTGAATTGACATTTGGCCCATGTATTTACACTACCAACAGCGCAAAACACCCCAAAGATGACATTCTGAGCAAAGGTTCATGTGGAAGAACATTTGTGACTTAAATCATATTTTAGACTTACCTATGCCAAAGGTCAAAACATTACTAGCTTTGCTGGGGTCTATTTTCCCTTCACTATTGATGAATCTTGTGGCATCAAACTTTCCAGGATTAGGGAATAGTTGTGGATCGTAATGCACAGAATGATTATTTGCCATGACTGAAGTTGTTTTAGGTATTGTATATCCTCCAAACTTGAGATCTGTGACCATCTCACGGGGCAATTGAACGGGAATCAAGTCAGTAACTCTCAATGTTTCCAATATGATTGCTTCTGTAAGGGCTAGGTTGGCTTTGTCGGAGAGCGTAGGGTTCTTCTCACTGTTGAATAATAATGCAGGAATCTATTAGGGAGGTTCTGCAAATCTAACCTTTACATTTATTGAAACTTTATTTTCATTTTGTTGTGTCTGTGTCAGGGACAGTTCTTCCAATGGGACTCAATAGTAAATAGTTTTTACACATAGCAAACAATAGAATATAATAAAATACATTTGAGTAGTTTTCACCAACTGGTGGGGCCTAGTTAGCCTTGCAGTACGATCAAATAAGGGTTGGAGTAAGACTTACATGCTTACATCAGTATAAGTGCTTATTGTCATATTACATTAACATCAACGTTACCTAGGAAGAAGAGGGATTTGTTCTCTCTACTACTCCCTTAGCATATAGTCTCTAAGGAATGTCCTAAACTTTCTAAGGTCATACTTCTTAGCGTAGTCTGGGATCCTGTTCCAAAGAACGGGTCCTTGGTATATGAGGGATATTTTTTCTTTTTTTTCCCACAGGTAAATATTTTTATTCAGAAACATCCATTCCCAAATGCCTCGAAATACTTCAGTCCTCACTGCCCCACCTTGAAAACTGGTGCTCCAGAAACAAATTAACAATTAATGCGAACAAAACAAAAGCCATGATCTTTGAAAATAGATCCAGATCAAAAAAACAAACACCCTCCCTAAAACCCCTAATATTATCTGGCTCTGATATTGAAATTGTACAAGAGTTTAAATACCTTGGAACCACACTTGACTCGAACCTTAATGCCATTGCCCACAAGAACTCAACAATAAACCAACAGCAATCCAAATTGTCAAATCCATGCTAATCCCCCACCTTGAATTTAATTCATGCTTCCTGAATATGTCCTCCTGCTCAGCCAAACAAAAACTAGATAGATCCCTTAAAAGAGGCGTCAGAATTGCAGCCCTACTCAAAAGAAAAGAAAGCCCCTCTCTTGCCATGCTCGAGCGTAACATTCTTCCCCTCGAAACAAGAAGAAATATCCAAATTCTTATGATAGCCCACAGGAGAGCCCATTCCCAAAACAAACACCCATTCCTTAAGCAAGAACCGCAACGAATCACCAGAAACCAATCTGCCCTGAATCTGCCCATCACACGCCCAAACCTTGAGACTTTCAAACGCTCACCTGGCTACCTAGGTGGAACCCTTTGGAATAACCTCCCGAAACCCATCAAAGAATTACAAGATAAAAAGTCCTTCAAATCAGCCCTCATGAAACACCTCCTTCAACACTAAGCCAGAACACACATACCCCTTAGACTCCACCCACCCCCCCTAAAAAAACCCCAAAATCCCAAAATTCTGTCCAAACATCGCCCACTAATCCTGTGACTCTGCAAGCACTAGCAAGCGTAAAAACCAATCGCCTCTCTCTGTTAAAATCACCATATATGCCATTGATTCTTTTGTCTCACCTTTGTCATCTTTGCTCATCTATGTCTTGATACCTTACTTGTTAGCTTGTTAGCCCATTTTAGCATAAGCCGTTTTTTATCATTTAAAGTTAGCCTTAGAAATTTATACATCATAGTTATAGCTCGCACCTCAGCAGCAAGTCGAAAACCTTGTTCTCATGTTAACTCATTAAAGAAGTTGTCGAAATAAAGTCTTTAAAAAAAACAACAATATATATACAGAGGCAGAGGCATTACCATTCCTTGAAATACCGCCGGGCCTTGAATAGGCGCCGGGGGCAGAGCATGATTTACTAAAAAGCGCCGTGCCTTGAATAGGCGCCGGGGTTAAGCTATATGTATCAAAACAAATGATGCAATACAATTTGGACTTGTCACTATAACTAGCTGTAATGGTAATGATTTATCACGGGTTTGTCTTTGTCTATCTTCAGTAGTGTCATTTCTGTTGTTGATATTAAGTCTCTTGAGGTTATTATTAAACAAACAATCTTAATTAGGATGTTTTAGATGACAAGAATACGTTAGGATGTTGGACTTGTAAATTACAAATGATTTCCCTATATATATGAGATTCTGGGAAAGTAAATCTATAATTTCCATGCTTATTCTACCTTCTTTGAATAGGCGCCGGGCCTTGAATAGGCGCCGGGCCTTGAATAGGTGCCTGGTACAAAGTCCCTTGACTTAATTAGCGCTGGGGGAGTGCCTATTGAAGGAAATACAGTATATACAGTCATAATCAGTTGGTTTACATACCATTATTTGCAATTTACAGGAGCATTTTATGTACACAATACTCAGTAATTTCTCAGGGTAATTTTCCTGTCTATTTTCCTTTCTCTTTTCTAATGAAGTAATGGTATATTTGCAGATCCTTATGTAATTTTTGTACATTAGTTCTTTTATCTAGACCCTCAGATATCCTCAGAGCTGTGTTTTGTAGTACTTGTAATTTGTCTAAAATGTTCTTTGAAGCAGCATTATACAAAGTGTCTACATATTCTAGTATGGGACTTATAGTGACCTTATAAAGCATTCCTATGGTATTTGGTGTAGCTATTCTTTTCAATTTTGATATATAATAAATTTTGTTTTTTGCTTTTTTTCATATGTCTCGTAAATGGTCTTTGAACGACAGATCCTGGTTGATGTTCATACCTAAATAAGTGTAATTTTCTGTTCGTTCGATTTTTCTTTTTTCCCTATAAAAATCTCTGGTCTTTTTTCCACAAGGTTGTCAAGGATATAATTTTACATTTCCCTACATTTAAAGAAATTTATTTTGCTTACACCATAAATCTATACCTGCAAGGTCTATCTGCAGGTTCCCTTCTGCAATTCCCCATATCTCGGTCTGATGTATATATTACTATGTCATCTGCAAATTGTTGAATTCTAAAGTTTTTTTTATAATCTTGTGAATATCATTAATATATATTATATACACAATGGTCCCAATGTCGTCCCCTGTGGCACCCCACAAGTGACCCTTCCCGCCCCTGATATGTACATAACCATTTGCCTCCACCCTCTGTTTGCTGTTGTCCAGATAGTCTCCAAACCGTTCAAGTGCTCTATTATCTATGCCTATTGTGGCCATTTTCTCTGTGGACAGAGAATTTCATGATTTACAGTATAAAAAGCCTTTTTGAAGTCTAAATACGCCAGGTGTGGGATTTCTTTCTCTTTCAAATTTTTGTAGATGTCAGTCATGAGTAGATTATGAGCATCTGAAATTGACTTGTTTGGCCTAAATCCAAATTGATTTTTATAAAGTAGATTTTCTTTTTCCAAATAGTCAGAAACCTGTTTTTGTATTACTCTTTTTATGATTCTGGCTGGGAATTTGATTGCACTGATTGGCCTGTAGTTTGTTGTTCTGTTTTTGAACCACCTTTGTGAAGTGGTGTTATTGTTGCTTCTTTAAAGAAAGCAATTGTTTATACATAGCCAACAGGACTCTGACAAAAACTATTGTAAAATGAGATGAGTTCTGTAATAAAACAATTTGAACAAAAAAAACTGTTGCCGGAATTTGGATGTGGAAAACATTACCGAGGTTTGTGAAGTGGTATGAGAGAGCCAAAAAGCAAGGTTTTAAAATTTTTGTGGGTAGTTGTGGGATACCTGTTTCTCTCTTTATTAATCATCAAAAGAATGGGGATGTGGTCACTGCTGTTATTGGTTATTGTTCCATGTTTGTCGATGTTTAAGCAATTGGTGTAAATTTGGTCTAGTGTGTTTTGTAATTTGTGTGTTATTCTTGTGTTCGTTGTTATTTGAGGTTTTAGACTGTATATTCTCAAGGTGGATGTGATCTTGTCAGTTTGTTTCCCCCCTGGTTTTGTATCCAAATTAAAATCCGATAAGACTATAACCTCCTAGCTAAGATCAATGTTTGTCAGAATATTAGAGAGCGCATGAGACAGACTTCTGTATGTGTTAATAATCATCAGTCCTTTTCCTGTGTTGCTTTTTGCAGATAAAGGCTCGCAAATTCTTTGTTATGATGTTTAGGTTTCCATACATAAACATTAATGTGTTGATATAGAAACATATGTTAAAAGGAAGAAAGAGGTTCAGCAAGCATGGCGGGAAAAACGTAAAGTACCATATCAAACAAAATATTTCATCTCACAATCTATTTTTCACTTATAAAAATGCGACGTAATTCACAAAAAAGATATGGATACGATTATGTAATGAAGATGGGTTTGCTTGCAGAACTTCCCTATTATAGAATCCTAGCTAGGGGCATGAATAAGGATAAGTATGCAATAGGATAAGAAGAAAAGTGAAATAATTATGGTAAAGAAAAGGTGATAACATAAGTTTCAATCATACTATTATAAATAATTAAACTCAGCAACTACCTTTAATTTCAATATTATACACATTTTTCCTACAATCACTCATGGAAAACACTTCTTTCTTACCTGCCAATCAACTCTTCAATTTGATCCCTGGCCTTCTTTTGGATATCCTGATTTTGGGCAATAAGATGGAAAATAGTGGTGATAACCACTCCAGTGGTATCTATGGCATCAGGGAGTATGACCAGGAGGTTAGCTGCCAGGGTGTCATCATCTATATCTGGTCTGCCCGCCAGGAACTGATCAATAATATCTCTCATGTCAGATTTATCAAATGTAGCTCGATGTTCTACGATCATTTCTTTCAGTACTCCAATGATTACATCAACTCCTTTCTTCAGGTTTTTGCGAGCCCTCATCAGGGCAAGTTTCTGTATCGTTGGGAACTGCTCAAGGGCCATATTCAAGAAAAATGCCATGCCATCGTTCACAGAAGCCAAAAATACTTTTGTCGCTTTTGCTATTTTTAATAGCTTGGGGTCATCAAATTCCAAATCCAAGTTGTAGAACGTGGCCATCACCATTGAACATTGGACTACATCGATGTGCTCGCTAATTTTTACTGGTTTCTGATTTGACTTTTGCAATACTCTCAGAAATCTGCCGATGACTCGGTGCATCTTGTCCTCAGATTTTGCTGTCCCGAATCCTGATTCTTTTAGGATGCTAATAAAGAATTTCTTCCTCTCTTTCCACACGTCATTGTATGGTAAGGCGAAGATTTCTGTCAAAAGACCAATAATTATGTGATGTGTTACAGGACCAAAATTATATTTTTCAAAGTGATTTATTCATAAGAACTCTGTGTTGGAATATTCTTATTCTTAGGGGGTCAAGTTCTGTTCGTAGCATGATTAGATTTATATACCAAATTTTAAGACTGGATTAAATATATCCTTGTATTTCACGTCTCATACACTTGCGTTGGACTAAATTACTTTACTGGTAATTGCCCACCCAGAAATATAACTTTTTTTCAAACATAAATATATGAAACATAAAATATAGAAACACTTCTTAGATCTTGATTAGATAGGGGCATATAACTCGGTACTAACAATTGAATATTCAATTACTAGCATCTCATTCCATTCTCTCTATTTACTTCCCTACCTAGAAAAAACGTTCCCCACCGAAGTTTTTTTTGTCTTTGTCCAATTTTGTTTGTGATTTTTGGCCCCCAAAAGCTAACTAAAGCAGGAAAACATGTCTCCCTAACCAAACAAACTTAAAAGGTACATTTCTCTTGATATTCATACGAAATAGACGTTTTTCTCAGTTCCTAGAAGGTGTTTACTAAAAAGAAAATTAAAAAAAGTTACCACACCTAGCTTTCAGCTATATATAAATCGGAAACGCAACTATTTTTATTTTTGACAATGAATACAAATAATAAGTAAAAATACATACCATCGTTAAAATCGACCAGAGTGCCCAATGTTGGTCGATGAGCAAAGTCTTCTCCATATTTGAGATAAGCCTCTTTAATCAGTTTCTCACCATTAATTATGACATATTCTCTACAAAGAAACAACCATAATGTTAGAGATATGTTAGGATTAATTATGACATATTCTCTACAAAGAAACAACCATAATGCTAGGGATATGTTAGGATTAATTATTACATATTCTCTACAAAGAAACAACCATAATGTTAGGGATATGTTAGGATTAATTATTACATATTCTCTACAAAGAAACAATCATAATGTTAGGGATATGTTAGGATTAATTATGACATATTCTCTATAAAGAAAGAACGATAATGCTAGGGAT
Organism: Sthenelais limicola; assembly: GCA_942159475.1. Lineage (NCBI taxonomy): Eukaryota > Metazoa > Annelida > Polychaeta > Phyllodocida > Sigalionidae > Sthenelais > Sthenelais limicola. Next base: position 136,792,539 of record OW804094.1, read on the forward strand.
ATGTTAGGATTAATTATGACATATTCTCTACAAAGAAACAACCGTAATGTTAGGGATATGTTAGGATTAATTATGACATATTCTCTACAAAGAAACAACCATAATGTTAGGGATATGTTAGGATTAATTATGACATATTCTCTACAAAGAAACAACCATAATGCTAGGGATATGTTAGGATTAATTATGACATATTCTCTACAAAGAAACAACCATAATGTTAGGGATATGTTAGGACCATTGGATGTACATTGTTATACCACCAGGTGGACAGACAGATCCTCAGGGCACGTAGGGCAAAAAAAATAAAATAGGTGTGTTTCCGATTTATCTGGCTGAGAACTAGGTAGGGGGGGGGTGGTAACTTTTTTTTTTGTTAATTTTTGTTGTTTGGAAACCACCTCCCAGGAACTGAAAAAAAATGTCTTTTTCATAGCAATAGTTGTTTTGAACATGGGAAATATGCTTTTTGACAGTTTCGGGTTAGGAAAACCCGTTTTTCTGCTTTTATAAGCTATTTTTGTAAAAAAAAATCCCCAAAAAGTAAGATATGATGGGGAAAAAATCAGGTATGGTATAATTTTTTTTTAGGTAGGGTAAGGTTTTTCTAGGTAGGGGGGGGGGGGGGTAAATCGGAAACACACCTATTTTTTTTTTTGCCTAGGTAGAGGAATGTCCTGGGACACAATACGTGACAGCTAGGAGGCCAGAGCTGTGATCAGTTGTAGAGCGTGAATCAAATAAACACTTACCATCCACTGGCCATTTAAGAAAGACGTGTTTGGACTTTACTCCATTATGATAACTTATATATGTGATTTCTATGTATTTGAAATATTTGATTTAATGTCTTAAAGGGACATTTAGAGTAATATTTATTGGGCTAAGGTTAACTGTTCATGATCATAATTATATAAAAGGCCTTCTGTGGATTAACTTGTTTACTGATTTTGGGGCTATGCTAAGGGGAATTAGGATTAACTTCTAGGCTACCTCTACCAGGAAGTCATAGTAATATATCCTTGAGTAATCCTACAGGTGTACCTTACACATATTTGACAAGCTGAACGACTGAAGACTCTACCATATTCTCCAAGTATATCCTAGTGATATCTACACCTCACCGATATATATAACATAAAAATTAACATTAACATGAACTTTGATTCTAGTATATGTTATGTGTTTCGGGAAAAGGAGTCACAAGTCGCAAATAATGGATTTTGAGATATTATCATAATTTGAAAAGATGAGATAAGCATATTCCAATGATAGTAAACATTATGACATATAATACGTATTTCTACATTTTAAATTTGGCCCTTAAGGACCAGACACCCTGAAGATTGAAACATTCCAACAAAGAGATCTTGTGAATAAATGACTTGGAAAAAATATTAATTTTGCGACTTGTGACACATTTTGATGAAACACATAGCAATAGAGGTTTTCGGTCTTCGGTATCAGAAAAGCAAGGGTGTGTGAGCGTTAGCTCTCTCATTAATCTCCTTTTTTTCAGCAGAATCGTTGCAGACAAAGTGAAAAAGTCGTCTAAAAGGATTATAAAAGTACCTGGATCAGTCATATACACTTGAGACTAAAGCCTAAATCGTTCTAACCTCATCACAGAGTTCAAGAACTACAGGTTTTTGACCGCCAAAAACGGTCATCCATTGTTTACCGAAGCTGGATTATCGCCCAGTGACAGTGTGGAGATTATCGTTGAGTTTATATAGTGACAATTCTATCAAACATTGACCTCTACCATAAGACCATAAACAGTAAGAATAATCGAATATAGGAAGTGTTTAAGCCATTTTGAACGATTCAAGAGCTTTAGTGTGTGGATTAATGTCAAAACAAGAGTTGATATCGATACAAATGGATTAACAGATCGTCACAAGCTTTGCTGTGCAGTGGCGCCATCTGGTGGATACAAATTCATTTTCAAACTATAGATATAGACTTTGCTTGGTGCCACCTGGTGGGAAATAGACATAACAGACGAAATAGACATAATAGACTTCACAGGCAAACGAGAAGGATTTAAACTTGGAATACCTACTTCTGAGAAATAAAATAAGCTACTACTATGGGTGAGGATGGAGCTCAAGGCCTCAGGGCACTGGTTGAATCAATGAGGGATCAGCAGATTGAATATTACCAAAGGCAACAGAAAAACTTTCAAACCATACTTGAATTGCTTGAAAAGCATGACAAAATTGAAGGGGATGAGTCTGATGAGAGTACCAACAAGGTCGCCATGTTGAAAGATCAGGAGTCCTATTTCATGGTACTGTCAGAAAGGTCTGATAACATAGTCATAGAGAAGAGTGAATACCTGGAACAACTGAACCTAGCAGAACAAAAGGATCCCATTGAGAAAGAATACAAGAAATCCCTCTCCTGGCAGTTGGCTGGCAACAGACTCCAAAACAGCTTGAACACTAAAGTCTCAAACATTATTGAAAAGCTCTTGACTTTCCCCGACATAAAAATAAGGACATATTACAGAGTAAAAGGACGGTTGTTGTTGGATCCAGGTTAGACTGGCCAACATAAATAAGGCAGCTTGTCTCAGAAGATTGAAATAGCCACCGCACTATGTTCATTGATTAAATACATTTAATTATATGCTCAAAAACGATGGATTTTATGCTTATATAATAGAACATTCATTCTCGAGTTCAACTCATATATAGTTCCTAAGAAGGAAATTTTTTTCTGGTATAAAACGAAATTTTGCCTGGTCTCAATTGTTGAAAAAGACTTCCCCTGCTGATGAATAAATGATGTACTTACAGTGTATTAAAAGGGTCATTGATCTTGATGTAATATTACAATATTATTAAGAAAAGGAAAAGCTATGGAGACGCCTAGTGGAAGATATTGTTGATATTGTTGAAAACTTTGAATTCTCAAAAAAAAAAGATTCATATTCGCCTTTTATGCCTTGATATAACATGTTTTTAGAAATGTATATGCCCAGATGGCAGGTGTCAGTAATAAAGTCTGTTGTAAAAACAAAAAAAAAACACATAGCAATAGGGCATTTGCATAGCCGCCATTTTGAATCCTGATTCGCATGGCATTATGGGACTAATGGTACAGTATAAAATCTATAGAAAACATGCCATGTTCAGCATGGAATATCTATCAATGTTCTAATGTCAATATCTATGTATTATACATGTTTCCACAACACAAGTCTCCATCTTTCCCATCATGCATTTGGTTTTCATAGAACATTCATAAAAGCTGTGATAAACGTGAAAACATTTTGGCAATTTTTTTTATAAAAATGTTCCCAAACATTTGTATGTCAGATTTCATCAAAATCCATCCCATGATGCATTGTACCAGACATGCGCAGTGGCACATGCAACTCCCCTATTAGGCCAAAAAAAAATTAGGTGTGTTTCCGATTTATCTGGCTGAAAACTAGGTTGGGGGGGGGGGGGGTGGTAACTTTTTTTTTTTGTTATTTTTTTTTGTTTGGAAACCTCCTCCCAGGAACTGAAAAAAATGTCTTTTTCATAACAATAGTTGTTTTGAACATGGGAAATGTGCCTTTTGACGGTTCCAGGTTAGGAAAACCCGTTTTTCTGCTTTTATAAGGTTTTTTGGCAAAAATCCAAAAAAAGTAAGATATGATGGGGAAAAAATCAGGTATGGTAAAAAAAAATTTAGGTAGGGTAAGGTTTTTCTAGGTATCTACTATCTATCTATTGATATTTCCCAAAGTGATTTATTGACAAGATGTATTTGCTGGAAGACAGTGTATTAAATAGGTGTGTAAATCGGAAACACACCTATTTTTTTTTGGGCCTTAGGCTGAGAAGTGGAATAACTTCACCAACTTTCCAAACATGTTGTACATCATGATGTCGCCGTAAACCTCCCGATCCTCAGTGAACCGCATTTCCATATCCTCTACCAAGTATCTTGTATTTCCAATGAAGGGAATTCTGAAAAATGGTCCTGAAATAACATGTGAGAAACATGTGAGAAATAATGAAATAAATATTAATTGCTGAGAAACGGTACAAAAAAGTAACTAACTGTCATTTATGTGGGTTTTTTGTGGGAAATAAAGGAACCTCTGGGCTCCATTGAATAATATTTTTAAAATTTCATTTCGGGCCAATAAACAAATTTAAACAATTTTTAGAAAAAAACGCACGATCCCTCAGGGAAGTTTTCATGCGGTCAGTTCAGGCCGAAAAAACCCTCAGATCATATAAGAACGGTATGTCAGTGATTGGACGCCTACTTCGCTAATCGGTTTCCTGGCTTAGGACTAGGCGTTCTAATGGAATTATAATGACATTTTGCGATCTTATTGGGATTATCATGGGACTTTGCAGTTTGAGGCGAGAGGCTTTCCCTCCGGTTGAAGGGACTCTCTCATCTTTGGGCCTAGACTGATATCGTCATCTTAAAAAAAAAACGATTTTAGTTCAACTGGGGTTACATTTCCCAGATTCTCAGGATTTTCAAATGCACCCAGCATATATATATAATACATTGAGCATCTCACAAAAGCAGAATTATACAGACAACAGTTCTAATGAGATGAGACAACTATAGTGATGTAAAGAAATAACTATCTTAGTGAAATTATAAAAGTACAATGTTATAATAGTACAACTTCACAATGGGATAGCCGCTGTCATACATAAAACAAACCCCAAAACAACAACAAACCAACAACCCCCCTCCAAAACCAATAACAACCCTACATACATATATTTAACCCTACAGGTTATCTTTAAATATTGTCTTTATGGAGGATATTTGTCGCAGATAAATGTGTGTATAAATATATTGCTGCCCAACACCTGATTCTTATGTTTACCTGTTGCTTACCAACGACCCAACGGACTCAGTCCAGAAGCAAAACCGCAAGATTTGATGGTAATTTGGAGTGGTCTTAGGCTATTATTCTGTATAAATATTAATTGTTTTTCTCATTTTCAATGACACTAGATGGTAAATTGCTGAGATGTAATGTATAGGCTACATTGCAAAATATCTGTTAGCCGAATAAAATTAAAACAAAACAACATACCAGGTGGTAGATCGCGACGCCGTGTCATTAATTTCCAGGTAATGTATGCCCCAACAGCGATACCCAGGGCCGGCCATGGATGACTGTAGATGAAGTCAACAGACTTGCTGAGTATGGGCTGGTCCCTGATCACCTGTGAGCCGGTACTCCTCAGCACCTCGTACCCTTCCAACAACTGATTCATGGCTCCTTCTTCAACAGTAGAAAGTATATCTGTGTAACAAAAGATAAACAGAATTAACAACTTTTATTATACACGCATTTGTCTGAAAACAACGTATCTAGAGTGAGTTACGCATAGTGCGTATTTCACTAGTGAGTTATGTGGGATTGTCAAGGCAACCAATGTGTTTTTTTTACCGCTGAAATACAAACTTATGGCTTGTTTGGTTTCTATTTGCATGATTGAAAGCATATATAATAAATCTGTTAACTAACACGTTGGTTTCAGTTGTTTAGAACTTGTGCAATATTCACGCTCCTTCAACCAACTCGTTAGTTACCATGTATTTATGTATGGACTGAGGCACAGGATTGATATTTTGGGTCACTGTCAAAGGGTAAAACCTGTATATAAAAGAGACAGGTCAGGCATGGAGAAGAGTGAGAGAAGATGTGATGTGTTAGAGGAAAATGAGTCACAAGTCGCAAAATTGATATTTTCCAAAGTGATTTATTGACAAGATGTATTTGCTGGAATGATCTCATCTTTGAGGTGCTTAGTACCAGAAGTCATATTATTCCATGTTTAAGAGAGTGTATTCAATATGTCCTTGCGTTTCAAAGGAAATCGATTTAGTTCCTTTACTGGTAAATGTCCACCTAGAAATATTGCTAACTTTTTTTTTCAAACATAAATATCAAACATAAAATATAGAAAACTACTTAGATGACGTTAATGTTTACTATCATTGAAATCCACCTGATCTCATCTCTTCCGATCTGACGATATCGCAAAATCCATTTTTTGCAACTTGAATTGAATTGAAAAAACCTTTACTTGTCGAAATAGGTACAGGAGAAAAAACGACAAAGGGTTGACAAACCTGGTTGTTACCGCGGTGAAAGATTTAGAGTAAACTAAGAGAAACGACACATTGCAATTGGTTATAAACATTATAGTACTAAATAGGCGGGGTATACTGTTTTAAATTAAGATTTCTATGCTTAGGTTTCCATCCTCTACATTAACATTGAGCGATGGGGGCACTATACTATGCAGTACAGTATAGTCTTCTCATATTTGTGACTCATTAACCTTAAACACATCACAAATATTAGTAATCAAATAGAGGTTCTAAAGGGCTAATCCCCCACCCCCGACACACCCGCATTGGTCACTCTGTAAAGAAATGTTTCTGTCGGTTAATTATTGCAACCACTGAGCTCGATGTAACACTGTTAATAATGTCTTGGTAAAGTTGTACCTATTTCGACAAATAAAGGTGTAAGAGGTAATTTAGATACAGTTTTCTGTTTATTTTATTGCGCCTGAGAACCATCCATGACGGACAGAGCGTATTTTTGTAATGTATTAAATATTATATTGGCCTTAACGAAATAAAAAAAACAGCCCAAAACAGAATTATTTCTTATGAAAATCCATCAATAATTCCACCTTAATATCAAAGGAGACTGAACTCTAGGTATATATAGGCATTTTGTCTATCTACTGTATTGTTGCAGACTGACTACTGACCGATGTGAAAGTATCAATCATTAATCATATTAAGGTAAAAGAGAATTAAACATATTGTAAAATAACCTCTTTTTGATGAATAATATGTTAAAGGAATATATGAGAGATATTCTGTATAGTAAAACGTGAAAAAATTGCATTATAGACAGTCTCATATTAATCAGTTCTATATGAATAATTTTGAAGTAGCTCCCAGCCTCTAACAGGTGTTAGTGAGTGAATACGTTATGAATATTTGAAATAGTTCCTACCCTATACTATAGGGTAAGATCGTCAGAAAATGCACAATTGACCTTCACTTCACCATGTCCTCTCAAATAACCCAAATTTAAGATGAAAATCAGGTTCAAAATACAGTCCAACATAACCAGACAGATGTATAATGTACAATACAGAATATACTCGGTATTTATCATTTTTCACTCTAATTTAGCAGAATTTGATAGATCTGTAGAACTTTAGATTGTGCATTTTCTGAAATGTGAGCACTTCTTTATTACAAATGATTAATAATTCATATTTTTGTTGGTAGTTAACATTCATTCTGTGCTCTGTAATAATGATAGGTAGTCTGACGTTTCAACAATGTATCTCCTGCCGTATACAGTAGACGATTTGTATTACTTGTAGTTACTATTATTAATTAGTATCGTAATAATTGTAATCATAACAATACAACAATTAGTACCATGGCAGTACGGCATAGTAAAATGTAACACTTCATTCCTTGGCCTTATACTGGAAGACACTACTAGTTAGATTTCTAGTAATTAGGCCAAAAAAAAGGTGTTTCTGATTTACCCCCCCCCTAACTAGAAAAACCTTCCCCTACCTCAATTTTCTTTTGACCATACCTAATTTCCTTCGATTTTTTTAACAAAAAAAACCCTAATAAAAGCAGGAAAACAGGTTCTCCTAAGCCGATCTGTCAAAAAGCACATTTCCCTTGGTTAGAAAAAGAAAAAAAGTTACCACCCCTCTACCTATAGTTTTCAGCCAGATAAATCGGAAACACACCTATTATTTTTCCTTAATAGAGTCATGTTCAGGAACGCAATAACAAGATATAACAGTCAAACATGTGACTTAGGATATGATTTCGGAGCTGCGAAGCTGTCACTCGAGCACCATTATTATATAACTTATAACATAACACTTTGGCGTACACACATTGACCCTCTAATAATTCCCTATATGGGTCAGATTTTCAGAAAATGTACAATTGGCGGCTGTACACATTTAGTAAATTCTGCTAAATTAGGCTGCAATCTTGCCAATACTAGGTACATTTCTAGTATATTCGGCATTGCATTGATTCTAGCAATCTGTTTGGTTAGGTTGAACTGTACTTTGAACTTTATTTTCGTTTGAAATTTGGGTCATTTGATCAGATTGGCGAAGATAAATTGTACATTTTCTGAAAATCTGACCCATATATAGAAATCGACCCAGATTTACGCATGAACCAAGGGTAGGCAGCTACATGCATATCACAGTTACTCCTATCATGGTTAGCCATTTCTTTTTGCAAAAAAGTGGCAATAACAATTTTTCCTATATTTAAAAAAAACAACGTTCAGTAAATGGTCGGATTCCAATAAGAAGTAGAAAAAACCGCCTCTACAATCCAAGTGCCGAAGGCACTTGTAGTAACTTAACATACACCACCAGTAGGTTTGCATTAGCAGCGCTGTATACTTTAGACATATTAATTAATGTTCGCGCAGTATTTATTTTCGCGCACCCACCTTTGTGCGTGAAAACAAATCTTGCGCGAAGGGTATAAATTAATTATTGCATAAACAATGTGTGAGGTTTCCTTGGTGCTCGAATTTAATTCTGCGCGAAAAGCTGTCAATACTTACTACTTAGCGCGAAAATTTATCTGCGCGAAAGAGCTCGAAAGTAAATACGTTTACAGTATATACACTATCTGGACGCTATGACGAATGTAAACATGGATCTAAACTCTACATACAGTTCACCAATAGTTTGGTTCGAAGCATAATTATGATCTTTTCCATTTGATACAACTATATCAGTACATGTTTAATTAATTAATTTAATTCTCCTTTCATATCTGCCAGCTCATCCCAGCTGATATACGGGTCAGATTTTCAGAAAATGTACAATTCACCTTTACCAATTCTCTCAAATAACCCAAATTTTAGTCGAAAATAAAGTTCAAAACACAGTTCCACCTAACCAAACAGATTGCTAGGATCAATGCAATGGCAAATATACTCGAATGTACCTAGTATTGGCCAAATTGCAGCCTGATTTAGCAAAATTTACTAAATGTGTACAGCTGCCGATTGTACATTTTCTGAAAATCTGACCCACATGTTTGTGCGGTATCTGATATAATATATACCGCCGTGGTCCTTGCTATAGTATATAAACTGACTTATTCTGTATGCTTGAGGGTAATGTTAATTATTCGTTCTTTAAAAATGTAATATTAAAGTATTGCATTTGTATTAATTCAACCGCAAATGATATTTTAAACCCTAAACAATAACAAATTTAGTCGCCGTTTAGTAGCAAAAACCGGGAGTAAAGCCAAAGATAGAAGTTGAGATTCAAAATAGAACCACGTACGGTACACTCTAAGTCCAAACCCTCAGATCAATCTAGATCAGATAAGAATGGTATGTCAGCCTGCCTCACTAATTGGTCTCCTCGCCTAAGACTCGGCGTTTTAATGGGAATATAATGATATTTTGCGGTCTTAATGGCATTATAATGGCACTTTGCGGTTTGAGGCGAGAGGCTTTCCCTTCGTTTGAAGGGACACTCTCATCTTTGGACCTAGACTGGGTAGGCTATTTTGTTTCTTCCCGATGACCAATTAACACTCATGAAGGGTGCGATGTAAAATTGTGTGATCGACCCCGGAGGAAGAAAGAATTTGTTGATAGGCTGAATAAAAACTTTTAAAAACAAAAAAAACAACACTCATGAATAATATCACTGTAAGTGTGTGGACGCTCGACTGCGTGAAACTTAGGATACATCTATTAAAGATGAAAGATTACTTAATTACTTAATAAGTCGACGTAATTGTAACGTACCTTTCGCCTATAGGCCTACTCCACTTCCACTGGTAGTCAGCTGGGCACACGCTGAAAGTGTATGTCGGGTGTGTAGGTGGGTGTGGGTGTGGGGGGTCGGGGGTCGGGGGTCCGCTGTGTTTGTATGAATGGGAGAGATTTTCAGAAAATGTACACATTTAGTAAATTCTGCTAGATTAGGCCGCAATTTAGTCAATACTAGGTATAAACTAGTATATTCGGCATTGCCTTGATTGTAGCGATCTGTTTGGTTAGGTTGAACTGTAATTTGAACTTTATTTTCGTCTGAAATTTGGGTTATTTGAGAGGATTGGTGAAGGCAAATTGTGCATTTTCTGGTGACTTCACCCATATCAGTACAGATTGTGAACTTGGGTTGTGTGCGTATATGAGTCACAGTGAAGTCAAAGGTAACTTTATAGGACACTCAGGTCAAAGGTGACTTTATAGGACACTCAGGTCAAAGGTGACTTTATAGGACACTGAAGGCAAAGGTTATTTTATTGTTACAGGACAGTGGAGGTTTTGAAGTGCAAAAGTTTATTTTCTTTATTTAACAGAAAATGAATTTTTGTATGGTATTATTATGGCCTCATACCAGATACTCGCATTAGGTCTAGGCCCAAAGCCTTTCAGATCAGATAAGAATAGAATGTCAGTGATTGGACGCCTACTGCGCTAATAGTTTTTCAGGCCCAGGAGTAGGCATCCTAATGAGATTATAATGGTATATTGCGGCCCTAATGTGGTTATAATGGCATTTTACGGTTTGGAGCGAGAGGGTTTCCCTCAGTTTGAAGGGACACACTCACCTTTGAGCCTAGAGTGGACTAATATAAAGAATCAATACATAGAGGCCTGTTTGGAAGGGTTAAGACTTATTGGAACTCTATTCCAATTAATGTTAAGTCGGTGGAGCCAAAATCAAAGTTCATTTAAGAGATTAACGGATTGTGTACATTGCTTCTGACAACGAGGAGATCTGGTAGCTTCCAGAACTTCTGGCTTAGATTGTAGATTGTTTTTTCTCTTGCAGGTACTACCCTACTCGTAGTAAATGACGTGGTTAATCTCTTGGATTATATAACATGTATTAGACCGGTGATATCTATACCATGAGGCATATCGTTAAGCCGGGTGATGGTACAATTTTGTTATCATATATATAATGGGTCAGATTTTCAGAAAATGTACAATTCAACTTCGCCAATCTTCTCAAATAACCCACATTTCAGACGAAAATAAAGTTCAAAATACAGTTTAACCTAACCAAGTAGATTGCTAGAATCAATGCAATGCCAAATGTACTGCGAATTTACCTAGTATTGACCAAATTACAGCCTCATTTAGCAGAATTTACTAAATGTGTACAGCTGCCAATTGTACATTTTCTGAAAATCTGACCCGTTACATGTTCTTTTACTCGACTTGTACTACAAGAATAAGTAATTGTATTTTTCTTATTTTTTCATTATTGTAAATTAATGAACCTTGATGGGAAATGAGCTTACTCTGAGAAAAGTGAAAAATGCATAATGCTGATATGTGGAATATTTCCAAAAGTGATAACAAGCGGATTTTGATATGAAAGTCGGCCAAAAAGTGATACTAGCCTATTACATAATGATAATGGAACGACCTCAATGATGAAATAGAAAAACATCCAACCAACATGTAGTTTTAAGTATAGGCTTAGAAATGATATATTATTACATGTTATCCGTCTATACCTATTGTTTAATAGCGGATTTGCAAAGCCGCCATTTTGAATCTTGATTTGCGTTCAATTATGGGACTAATGGTACAGTCTAAAATTTATAGAAAACATGTCATGTTCAGCATGGAATATCTATCAATGCTCTAATGTCAATATCCTTATGTTATACATGTTTTCATGACACAAATCCTCATCTTTCCCGTCATGCATTTGGTTTTCATAGATCATTTATACAAGCTATGATATTGGTGAAAACATTCTTGCAATTTTCGATAAAAATGTTTTCAAATATTTATCGTCATATTTTCAGCAATTAAGTCCCCTATTGCGATGTTACAATCTCTCAGTGACCAATGTCATATAAGAGATTATATTCTTGTACTCCCAACACTTTCACCCCAATTCACTTCATCTCATCTACTCATCATACAGTTCTCTCCAATAGGGGATTTGCATGTGCCACTGCGCATGTCTGTCACAGTGCATCCAGGGATGGATTCTGATGAAACCTGACATACACATAATATTGTTTGGCACCCCCCTGCTTCCTTCGCTCCTTCCGGCGCATTAAAATCCATGTGTTAGTGTTTAATACCTGTGTGTAGCCTTGCCTCAAAGCTACACACACACTAGTAGCAGGCAGCGGGAGGCGGCGTGAGGGGCAGTGTGTGGTAGGCCTACTGTGGAGTGTGTGAAGCTATGTGGGAGTAAGGGGTAGCGTGTGGGGTGGTTGAAGCTATGTAAACATGGCACGAATTTACAACGGCGAGAGAGTGCATGAATGTTTTCAAAACAGCATTGCTGAACCATAAATGCATGTATTCCTCGAATGAAAAAGGTAGCCTACTAATCTAGGTCTTTATTGAGACTAACTAGACCAATTGTGCCAATTCCGCCTTTTGTATGCAAAAGCGCAGCTTCTTCTAAAACATTACGAACGGCACCCCATACACCACTTCCGACGCCACTTAGACCCGCACCGCCTATATTCCACTTTTCCTCCGTTTTTTCCCTGGGTTCGTCTGCCACCGCCCGACAGAACACATATCTTTTAACTACCTATACCGATCAAGCCCGTCAGAATTATTTTATATTATATATATCGGTGAGGTGTAGATATCACTAGGATATACTTGGAGAATATGGTAGAGTCTTCAGTCGTTCAGCTTGGCAAATATGTGTAAGGTACACCTGTAGGATTACTCAAGGATATATTACTATGACTTCGAAATATAATTAACTATTAATAACACACACAACTGCTGTTACACCTTGCTGGGATCTTGTATTTATTTGGTTCACAATGGCCGAATGAACAGTTAATAAAATACACAACCCAGAGGTGTAGAGCAAGTTGGTGGTGGCAGTCTCTAAGTTAAAGCAGAAGTGATTCAATATGCCAACCACACAACCTTATATACCCCTCTACCCTCTGGTAACATGGTGATACATGGAAACATGGTTACATGTACAATTCAATATAGGAACAGAACATTAAACAAACATAAAGGCAGCAACCAGACATGTTTCAGAACCCTGAAACATGCCTGTTACTAGGTTTCCTGGGGTATGCTAATCCCCTCCTTCCTAGTAGAGGTAGCCTAGAAGTTAATCCTGATTCCCCTTAGCATAGCCCCAAAATCAGTAAACAAGTTAATCCACAGAAGGCATTTTATAATTATAATTATGAACATGAACAGTCAACCTTAGCCCAATAAATATTACTCTAAATGTCCCTTTAAGACATTAAAGCGAATGTTTCAAATACATAGAAATCACATATATAAGTTATCAATTACTCAACAGCACGGTGTAAAAATCCTGGAAAATTACGACCAACGCTTCGTTAAATGATTCGAACTGCCCGAAATGCATGGGAAGTGTACGTAAGGCTTCTCATAAAACTGACTGAGCGCTGGGTCAGCGCTCTGGCCAATCACATAGCACTACGTCATCGCGCCAGCAGCTCAAAAAGAGGCACTAGTCAATGACGTCATAACGTTGGAGTGAGGAAAGCCCCCCAAATCGCTAGGAACGGGATAAATCAGTATCGGTACAAATATTAAACAAAATATATAATCTAATTGTCTGCGCCATCTGAATGGCGGCAGACATGACCAGGCAAAACACTTGACAAACCTTCTTTCTGAGCAGCAACACCACGTTTAGTGACCCCGGGTCTCCTGGGTGGTGATGGCACTGTAAGCAACTAATTTATCACAGGAAACAAATATTCTCAATGATTCTGGCGGCTAAAACTTCTCTGGACTGTCATACATAGTGTTAAAGTTGGATAACAGGTCGAGATATACAACATGCGGTATATTGGGAAAAGACCGGGTAATCAGGCGACAGATTCAATATTTAGTTGAGTGGTTTATCACCCTCTTCACAGAGGGCGGGTCAGTTGCGAGTGGTCCAGGAATGATGTAACACTATTTAAAATCTTAGAGTGCTTTATTTCTGGCCAACTCATGTATTTATATTATGACATAACCAATGAATCAATATGTCTACTGGTGCAGTGTGCAATATATAATCCAATTATATTGTACATGCTAATTGACCTGTAGACATAGTGTCTAGATGAGACATGACTACTGCTTTTTCTATGAAAAAGCCAACAGGTTATACTTCCTCAGCACCAATTACATCATACCCAATACATCGAAGAACGCAATAGGAAGAGAAACACTATTTATTGGCCACTTTTCAACATCACTGTATAGGAATCTGCAATAAATCCCACTGCAATAGCATCTACAGACATTTTTCTCTCAATTTCATCAGGGATCAATGCATTATTACTGTATACTAACAACACTAGATGACAAGGCGTCATAATGGCATATATCATATGCCTCAGGCATAGCGCTTAAGATTTAGGCCACGCCCACTGACTTTCAACACTACCAACTATAATCCCGACCTTCCGCCGCTCCTGTGAAAATACCCCTTCCCAACTTCCAATCGCCAGAAACAAAGTCTCCAGGCCTAGGCCGAGCGAACAAGGCACCCTCGGGAACACTCCGGCTTTTACGAAAAAAAAATGGACCAATCACAGGGCGCGTTACATCAACCTTAAGCCAGCCTCAGGCCTCCTTGCTCAGCCAATAGAAACAGGCATTACTTGGCAAACGTTACTCAGTGAACATGTATACGGCCATGGCTTGCACATGGAATTACAAGCTTAAACGAAAAGATTTTAATGCATCAGGAGACGGGAGGAGGGAGAGGGAAGCAGGTAGGGTGTTGACAGTGTCAATTTACAAAAAGAATCTATGTTTATGAAATTAAATGGCCCAAGACTTCCATTCATTCCCATCACGTTATGACGATACTCTGGTGCCATTCACCTCTGGACTCCAGTTTAGCCACCAGAAAGATGCACAGAACGTTTGAAAGTTGAGGCATTCCCACAAAAGCAGAGCAAAGCAATATACATTTGGGCCTGCTATATATAGCCCTGTTTGTTCATGCATGCTTGCACCTGTAGGGTGTGAGTGCCATGGATAGTATAGGGCCTATTAGACACAAAACAATAATGTATTTCAAGGTCGGAGGGAGGGAGGGTAGGGTGGCGGGAGTGGGGGGCAGTGGAACAATCCACATTTATACAAGCAACTAGCCTAAGAGTAAGATCCCCACACAACCCAATCCAGAAAGTGTAGACCGCTTGAAAGGATTGTTATTTTAATTATATTTCTCAAGATCTGTACGCCTATTATTGTTTTCATATATACAAATGAAGCATCGCCGCGAAAACAGCCCTCGCAAACCAACCAGGAATCCCGATTACTAAACTATTTCTAGCTGCTTGCTGGCATGGCTTCGACCTTCTCGCCTACAGACATTTTGCTTTGAGTTTTTCTGCTCAGGTCGTATGGGTTCAACCAACCCAACGACCAGCAGACACTAAGATTTTAGCAGAAGAATCTATATTTCGTTACCTTTAGGGCCTAAAACCAGCCGGTGCATTATCGTAAGGTTCCGACTAAAGCATGAGCTTTGTTTTTCTGATCGGAGGGCTTCCCCGACCTATATGACGTCAATGTATCCATGGTCATGTGACTGCATGTCTTGATCTGATTGGCTTAAAGTCCCAGTGGCTTCTTTCCAGCTACCTGTGTTGTGATATGGCGGCCATTGCTGAGAGCTCTCGATTCGAATCTGCGGTTAGCGATAACTTTTTAATTATTCAGTAAGTAACACATGTTCCCATTTGAACTTTGCTCCACTTGACTCAGTCTAGCTTCTGGGATCGGTTAGAAAGTTCCAGAAAAAAATAAAGCATGAAAACGGGTCTTCGGAAGGCAGTGTCGGTATATATACGTTTCTCCTCTCGGGAGGTCAACCGGTCACATGACTTGATAATCATAGCAAAGCTATTTGTACCGAATAGCGGTCGGTTGTGCTTGTCTAGCAGTTATGCTTTCTAGACAGGGAGATGCGCCTGTTGTGCCACCTGGTAGGTTAGTGATGTAATGATCTGCCCTGACCTCTGTGATGTAACCTTGTAACCGTTAGTGCATTTGATATGCTACTATGAGTAATATGACAATTAATGAGACAAAGTCAAATGTATTGTAGGCTCTGATTACTCAGATTACTGAACTCTCTGTCAAAATACTAAACATGTTTATATCTATATCTGCATTTTTATTTATCTCCAACGATATGACCTATGTCACCCGGAATTTTGTTAGAGTGATTTTGATAGTCATTGTATTTATTTTGGAAGAGTTTCTATTGGTAATGATCTGTTGGTAAGGATGAAAGTCGTTACACAACTGGATCATGTGCTGTGTTTCAGAACAGATCACTGTTTTCATATTGTATGTATATGGGTTTTTTTGTTTATTTGTTTACATAATTTGAATCCTGTCCTATGATTCTTACATGTATTATATTATTAAGACTCCATGTATATTGTATACATAACAGCAAATGTGTTTTTATATTAAGAAACACAATCAATAGCAAATTACAAACCAATATGCATATACATGGTGAATTCTCATGAAATCGGTACACAAATGATTTTTTTTCAACATATTTGAATAATCCTGAAGTTTTGCATGCATCAAAGCAGGGAGGTATATACAAGGGAGAGGAAGCCATGGGGTGTTCACACAGGACGATCCGTGTCTGGGTTGTGTTATCCCTATTGTATACCAGGTGGCGCTGCTGTGCTGTTGTTGACACTATAGTACCATTTAATCATACATCAATAAACAACAGCTATATAATTATAAGTTGTTCCATCAGCATACATAATCTTTGGCACATTGGTAGCCCAGGTAAATTTGATTGCCTTTTCCCAGCTACACCATAACAGTCACATAGTTAAAAATAGCTATACAATTGCTGGCTATTGCATGGGGGTGGGTGTGGGTGGACCTGATTCACTGTAGCATAGAAATAAACACACATGTCTATTTCTATGTATCTATTTCTATGAATGTAGTTAGCGCCACAGGCTGTAGTGGCATTACTCTTTACTATAGGGGTACCACACATTGAACCTCGGTTCTGCTCCCTCTGTATATACCTCCCTGATCAAAGCAACACACTGGACGATCCAAATCTGAAATATCAGTCACTAACTGTGAATACTCAGACATGCAGAGAGGTTTGAAGTTAACAAACTAATACCTTCCTTTGGCCAGTGGATCAAATCAGCAATTGTTTGTATCATCACTGTTTTTTTGTATCATCACCATATATATAGGCCATTTGGGCATATCCTGGTCCCTCTGAGTTGGCTATGCATGGTCTGATTCCTTTGTTTTTAAGTGTATTCCAGTGTAAGAAAATTACCAGAAGGTTCAAAGTCCTCAAAGTCTCCATTGTACCATAAATTGCCAAACAAATGTTGAATTGCCCCTATTTTCTAAATAAATTGCTTAATCAAACCAAAACTGATTTCCCATTGCCAAAATGCCTAGTATATAATGCCAATGTGATGTGCGACGTAAAAACATAGGAAATCCTAAACTATTTGATTAATTTAGTATCAAATTTAGATTTAAAAAGTTCCATTACTCTACTTTACTCTACTTTAACTTTAACTTATTTTTTGTACAATAGTTTCAGGCTACTGGGCCCATTTCGTAGGAACACATAATTATATATGATAAAATTCATACATCTCAACAATATCCTCTATGCTTCACTTGTCATCCTCATCGATTGGTATGTGAGTATCTCTAGAAAACATCGACATATTGAACAAGGATTGGAAAGAGCTAGAGTCTCTAGAGTCTCGCTCAATATCATCATCAAAGGTCGACAGGT
This sequence comes from Sthenelais limicola, assembly GCA_942159475.1. Lineage (NCBI taxonomy): Eukaryota > Metazoa > Annelida > Polychaeta > Phyllodocida > Sigalionidae > Sthenelais > Sthenelais limicola. The sequence goes on from OW804094.1 coordinate 136,810,397, forward strand.
TTGTGCCATCAATTTTCTTCTCTTCTTCTTCTTCTTCTTCTTCTTCGTCTTCTTCGTCTTCTTCCTTCTTCTTCTTCTTCTTCTTCTTCTTCTTTTGTAACATTTTATATAAACGATTAACAATATTATTCATCAACATAAACACAATCCCGAAAAGTGTTATACATATCCATAAAATCACATCTGTTAATGTTTCGTCCATGTGAACATAATCACTCAGATAGTTAGCCATTGAGTTAAATGAGACATACATTCTTCAATTATAATTTTAATTTATAGTAACCATTCAGCACTTTATTTATGTACTAGGAAAGTACCCATCCTCTGGACGGTCCCCCTCTCTCTCCACACTTCCCCCTCTCCCTCTTCTCTGTCTCTCATAGGCCTACCTGTTTTTCTCTCCCAACCCCATCTCCAATTCCCCCCTCTCCTTCCCCTCTTCCTCATGCTCCCACCTCGCTTTCTCTCCCTCCCCTCTCTCCCTTCCCCTACATCTTCTCCCTCCCCTCTTTTAATTCCCCCTTTTCTTTCCCTCCCCCTCCCCTCTCCTATTTCCCCACCCTCTCCCTTTTCTTCACTCTCCTCTCCTACACCTTCTCCCTCCCCTCCCCCACTCCAATACCCCACCCTCTCCTACTCCTCTGCATGTAGTCAGGTCCCCCTGAAAGGGAGGTAGTAGCTTATGGGGAATGACCTAGTATCTCACAGGGGCTTTCCCAGGCTATAAATAGAATGTGTAGATCCCAATTTAAAAAAGGCTTCAAAATCACATTTCTACCCCAGTACCAGGCAACCTCAGTAGAATTAAATGGTGAATACAACCACACATGAAGTGGATCACCAGGTTTGAATGCCTCTCAAGGAAGAAATCCTTTTCTGGGATTATTACACATGTATACATGATGAAATTCTGTGCATCATTAGACTGCAGAGAGCTGAGAAAGATAAGGAGGGTGCATGTGGTAGTCACATTAGCTACATTCACATTGGTTATTAATCATATAACAGCTTAACCACATGTATTATTATTTATTATACCTCTTGGCGGGATGGTATGGTATTCCATAGGCTACAGCCTAGGAAAACCGTATCTCCCGCTGGGCGATATTTGCATATCATATTTACCGCTGGCGGAATTTTTGTTGAAAAAATAGACCCATGTTTGCGTCCTTATTTTCTTTATTCAAAAAATCATTTTCAGGGAAAAAATACTTGTTATACTTCATGTATAATGATATAATAATAATTATAATTATAAGCAGCTGTGAAATTGCGAATTTAAATAGAAAAATAGACCCGAAAATGAGTGAGGGGGACCGGAAGTAGAAACCCTCTAAAAAGTAAACAAAACAGTGTGGTGTAGAGAGCTTGTTGTCTGACTCTAATTTCCATCGATTTCCATCAATTTTCACTATTTTTTCACCTAAAAAATCGGGGAGGTATAATAAATACAAAATAGACTCCTGGCAGTGTAAGAGGCGGTTATCTCCCTTGGGCTACGCAATTTCGTCTAAGAAAATTGCTACGCCCACGGGAGATAACCACCTCTCACACAGCCAAGAGTCAATTTTGTCTATATATATTGCAGAGACATGCAGAGAGTGGCAGTGATAGGAGCAGGGCCGGCAGGGTTGGCAGCACTGAGGAGACTGTCTGAGCAGCCCTCCATGTATACACCAGTGGCCTATGAACAGACAGGTGAGGTGGGAGGTACATGGGTTTACACAGACCACGTAGGCACAGATGAGGAGGGCTTCCCTTTAGGTGCCTCCATGTACCATGGAATGAGGTAAGCCACTGATATACTATTGGGTAGATAGTTTATGCCTATATAACCTTTGGTTCTCCACCAATGATATACTATTGGGTAGATAGTATATGCCTATATAATAGTTAATGTTAATGTTTAAATGAAGTAAAGTCCAACACATCTTTCCTTGACTGACTGACTGTTTGACTGACTGCCTTCTGAATGACTGCCCGACTTCCGAAGGGCAAGTGTTTCTTTTATTCAACTGATCACAGCTCTGGTTTCCCAGCTGTGACACGTCTCACTGGTGGACATTCCTCCACGTACATGCATGCCACCTAATATACAATGATACTATGTAGACATGCCCTCAGGGTCTGTCTGTCCACCTGGTGGTATAACACCACCAATAGGGAAATTTGCTGTAAGCCTTAAATACACAAATCAACATGGCCCTAGTTTTGAGAAGTTACATTGAACATCTGATAGTCTTAAGGTGCCCTCATAAAAATTCCAGCTCTGTTATTTCCATTATTTTTACTGGAATATTTGGAAAGTAGAATTAATACTGAATAAAATTCTGTTTGTCATTTGTTTTAGAATGGTCCTGGGTATGAGAGAATTGTAAACACTCATTAAATATTAATCAATGGTCTATTTTGAGGGTTGATTCAAAATTAAGTACTAGAATATCCCTATTCACTATTAGGGTAATAAGGAATACAATAGTAGTTACATCCAGGAAGCATTCAGATCTAGTAGTCCTGCATTGGCATATTATAGAAATAGATAGCTGATGCAAGCTCTAATTCTACGATTAATTATATTTTGTAATTGCCTGCTGCTAACACCGGACCTTCAAAGATTTATGTCCCCATTCTCCTCAATCAACATTTTTTCCTCAATCAACATGAGGAGAATGGAGTATTAAAGTAAACCTTAAATGTGATGAACCAATGTAAGTGTTTATATGCATGTACCCTATAGTCATTGATGGTCAAGTGGTTAAAGTGTTACACATCCAAATGGGACATTGTGAGATCGAGCCCCAGTGCAGACAGCCCTTTTACATTTGTGTCACTTTCAGGTAATTTTTTTTAAATTTCACCAATATCTCCGCATCTGGGGCTCAATTTTCTTTTAAACTAAAACATTTTGTTGTTGATGTCATTCCCTTTCAATTGGTGAATGAATTAGAGGGGCTAAGATCAAATTAAGCAAGAAAAATGATTCGCCAGACCTCAGTGTTGGGTGATAGAACTAAGTTTGTGTTTATTTTCGGCGAAAATCGTTTTCCAGATGGCTCATGCCAAATGCCTGATAATTATATTTGCTTGCCAGGGCTAACTTACCCAAGGAGATTATGTCATACCCTGGCTACCCAATTCCAGAGGGTCCACGGTCCAATCTAAAGGGGGAGGAGGTCCTGGAATACCTCAATAACTTTGTTGACGACTACAAGCTGAGGCAGTATATCAAGGTAAGAAACTAAAAAGGTACTACGAGATGATCATTGTTATGTAACAATATGTTACATTGCTCAACCTTATTATATTTAAATTGATTATCACTCTTTTATTAATATCATATTTACAAAATGGCTAATTATACTAATACCACACCATTGTTCTATGCAAGTCTATTATTCAGGATATATATGCCTCTAGATTATGTGATATCACCAGCATCATGAGCAACAGCCCCTTTACAGATCCCATTCAGAATATTTGCTTGTATCCTGCATAAAAGTTAGTTGAGCTTACCATCTACAAGATCACATGTGTTTCTGTGTTTCTCTCTCCTTCTCACCATCAACACTTAACAGTGAGAGAATCACCTGCCTTGTTTTTGAGTATCCTTATCACATAGTTATCACAGTCAAGCCATCCAATATGAACGATTCTCTACAGAATATAATCCTTTGGCTATATTGTGTACAACATGTCTATGAAAAAATTGCCATGTGAAGAATGTTTCTTCCTTCATACAGTTCAGGACGTCAGTGGTGCAGGTTACACCAGTGCAGAAGGGAGTAGGGCCAGAGAGGTGGGAGTTAACAACCCGTGAGTGGGGCTCAGAAGTGGAGGAAATCCAGCTCTTTGATGCTGTGTTCATCTGTAATGGGTAAATACAAAAAGTTATATTTTGTATATATGGGGTCTTTAGCCCTGATTGTAGTATAAATACATGTACCAAATGTCAAGACTCTATATTACATATATATCTATGGATATCTGAGGTTATTCTAAAGAGTTTCTTTAACTATTTGTAACCAGTGATGGACCATCAAGAAATATTGTTAACTTTTTTTTCATGCATACAAAACTACTTATTAGAAATCCTAATGTTTACCATCATGGGAATCAACTTGATTTGATATTTTTCGATATGATGATCTCCCAAATCCATATCTTGCAACTTATAACTCATATTTCTGCACCACAATACATATTGTGGTTCATTTCAGCCATTTCTCTGAACCGGTGGTCCCTGAGTTCCCTGGTATAGAGACCTTCACCGGGGAGGTGCTGCACAGCCAAGACTACCGCCACGCTGAGACATACAAAGATAAGACGGTCTTGGTGGTTGGCTCAGGCATATCTGGCCTAGAGATAAGCCCTGACCTTGCAGAACATTGTACACAGGTGAGCCAATTGTTCATTTAGAAAGTGGTAGCACTACCTTTGAACTTTGTTTTATACTTATATCTACAACTACAAGATGACTCATTTCTTGAAAAACATTGCCATCTTTGAGATGTAGATTAGGATGATCTGAGAGGCAAAGCCATATTTTTACATCTTTAAAACATAATTTCATATTTCATTGCTAAGGCTCTATCGCTACATTTTAGAGAGGCACAGCAAAAAATGGAAAATCTGGCTAACCCCTGTAACTTCTGTATATAATCACTGTATGATATTACATATATACAAAAGTGTTTGATGATTGTAAATTAAGCCCACACCGGGCAAGGGAAAACCCCAGCCAGGGGATATGATTCACCCACTTTAAATGAAATCTAAAAAAAGATACAAAATCTCAGATGCCCTAGGTCTCCACTCTCTTACTGTCCACTGAGCATGGAGTGAACAGGCAGATATCAACCTGGAACCTGCAGAAGTGTGCTTTCCTACCTTATGTATTATTGTATTCTCACTTAACATCGATCAAAAACAAACAAATTTCTGCTTTGTCTTCCATTCTTTCCAATTCCATCTGAAAGTCATGACCAACACTGTGGAGGATTTCATCCTGTTGTTTTTTGTACAGGTCTTCACACAAATCCACATTTTGGTGGCCAATAAAATTCATAGGTGTACTGTTTTACTTTTCTTTTTGGTTCTATTTCCTTTATGGCCAAGACATTTAAAAAGCTGGAATGTAAATACACTTTGGTGCCATAACCAGGTATTGACAAAGGCTGACCAAAATGTAATGACCCTAAGAGAAATAACAACAAACTACCAAAGCTTATTATCACTCTGATCTATTCAGATGTTGAAGAGAGGGGTTCCATTTCTTTTATTCCTCAAATTTGTTTAAAGATTAGAAGTATGAGGGATTGTGAGGGTTGAGGGCATTAATGTGATAGCATGGTCTCAGACCTGTCTCATTTCTGCCTTTACTTTTTATTTTCAGCCAAGCATAAGAGGGATAGGGCAGAGTGAGCTCTCCTCATGTAAAAAATTTTCTAATAATTCAGGCTCCCCTGAGAATATTTGTGCTTCTTGTATGAAAATGTCGAAGTTCCTGAATAAAATATTTTTTAAATCTAAATCTAAAATGGTGTTAAGTACCATCATCTGTGTCAGTGAGGCATAGTAGCAGTCATCCCTGATCACTATACAATGATAATTCAGACATTTGTGATGTGTTCCAGTAAAATGAGTCACAAGTCGATTGATATTATTCAAAGTGTTTTGTTCACAAGATCTCTTTATTGAAATGTTCTGTTTTTTAGAGGGTCCAGCACTCATAGGCATATGAATCCCTGTAAGAAATTTCGGGACATTGTATTAAATACATCCTTGCGTTTTGAAGGCCTTTGTATGGAGTTTATTTAGTTACTTTACTGGTAATTACCTATCCAGAAACGTTGCAAACTTTTTCTTTTTAAAATTAGGATATCAAACTTAAAATACAGAAATACTTATTAGGTAGTGTTTACCCTCATTGGAATCAGCTTGATCTCCTCTTTTTGAATATGGTAATATCTCGAAATCCATATTTTGCGACGATCACATTTTGTAGAATAATTTACAACTCTTTCCTCACAGGTGTACTTGTGCAGCAGGAGACCACTGGAGGAGGACCAGTTCCCAGCCAATGTGAGCATAAAGCCAGAGCTGGAGCGGGTGGTGGGGGAGCTGCTCATGCTGCAGGACGGGCAGCAGCTGGTGGGTGTGGATGTCATAATCTACTGCACCGGCTACCACTTCTCCTTCCCCTTCCTCTCACCAGCATGTGACACAAGCACAGAAGGGGGCCGGGTGTACCCCCTGTACAAGCACATCATCCATGCACTACACCCTACACTCTGCTTTATTGGCATCCCCAAGGCTGTGGTAGATCTACCCTTCTCACAGATGGATCTTCAAGTAAACTCATATGATATTTACTATAACTTTCTAGCAGGTAATATGGAACAGTATAGGTTACAGCATTGGGTGTTTATTATATCTTTCTAGCAGGTAATATGGAACAGCATAGGCTACAGCATTGGATGTTTATTATACATTTCTAGCAGGTAATATTGAACACCATAAGCTATAGGATTGGATGTTCATTATACCTTTCTAGAGGACAATATAGAACACCAAAGGCTACAGCATTGGATCTTTATTGTGCCTTTTGCTAATTGTTGGCTGAAACTACAGTCCAGTCCTACTTCATTCGACATTGGTTTTGGGGCAGATTGCTTATATCAATGATAATACAATACATTATGTTAGGCCGGGCACAGTTTTTCCACTGATTTATTTTCCTACGAAATCAGTTTTAATTTGCCCTTGAGATTGGTCCTTGTTTAGACCATACAGGGCTGTGGGCTAGGAGATTCTGAGAGCCACAGGCCCAAGGCATCACCTGGTCTACAGTCCCTGTTTGGCCAAAACATGGACCAATCTAATACCATACTAGCAGGTAATATGGAATACATAGATTCCACTGACGTCATGGCCGTCACCATTGACGGAGGTCTATGTATGCTGTGTTACTTGAAAATACCGTTTTCTGGCTGTTTTAGCCTTTACCAATTGTTATGTGCCTAAACAAACCCTTCTTGATAGGTCAGATTATCTTCCTGTAGTGTAGTATTACTCAAGTATTACTCAAGTTTATCAGCTTTTTTGTGATAACCATGCCTTAGATGCAAGGAAAGCGTTGACCCCGGCAATGGCGGCTAGTAGCCATCCAGGTGACGTCATGTGAAATCTATGTATACCGTATGCAACAGCATTGGGTGTTTATTAAACCTCACAAGAAGGTAATATGGAACACCATAAGCTACAGCATTGGGTTTATTATACCTTCCTAGAGGGTAATATTGTACACAGTATTGCATGTTTATTATACCTTTCTAGGGGCTCCTGGTAATATGGAACACCATAGGGTAAAGTGTGTACTAAGGCCAGGAGGGACCACAGAGTCAGTGTATCTTTATTAATCTATTGGGCAAAGTATATTAAATATAAACTTACCCTCATGTCTCTAAACCTCTCTCAGTCCCTTTTGCATGCTTATGGCCATCCAGCGTGAGAATGTATGTTTGCGTGATATGAAGCTACCCATATTATAATAGCTGTTCTATTTCACAGGTGCGTTTTATGCTTGCCAGTTTGGAGGGCAAGATGGTGCTACCATCACAGGACGCCATGCTGGCTGACATAGAGGAGACCTATGTGAAGATGTTGTCTCTGGGACTGCCCTCCCACCATGGTCATTCCCTGGGTAGGCGGCAGGCGGCATATCACCGCATGCTGGCAGACCTGGCAGGCACCACACCCATCCCTGCAGTGGAGGAAGAGATATTCACCGATGTCATAACTTCCTTTGAAAATGGAGAGTATGACTTCAAGAAGTACAACTTCAAGATCATCAGTGCTGAGGTATATGAGAAGACTTCTGTAGATGGACATTAGAGTTCATCCATGAGTCAGGCATCACAGTGGTGTAACAGGCTGTTGGCGGCAGGTGATCATATGGGTCAGGTTTTCAGAAAATGTACAATTCACATTCACCAATCCTCTCAAATAACCCAAATTTCAGACGAAGATAAGTTCAAAATACAGTTCAATCTAACCAAACAGATTGCTAGAATCAATGCAAATCCGAATATACTCAAATTTACCTAGTATTGACCAAATTCCAGCCTAATTTAGCAGAATTTACTAAATGTGTACAGCTGCCAATTGTACATTTTCTGAAAATCTGACCCATATCTCTCCACCTCTCTCAGTCTCTGGAAGCCAAGAATGTTCATCACCTAATATTCTTTTTGAAAGAAAAAAAAATGAATGGGGGAAAAGAAAGACAAAAAGGGAGTGAAAACTTTTCTTTTGTGTAAATAACTAAATGAACATTTTTAAAAACTCAATGATACCTTGTTCAGCGCTGAAGAGCTAGAGAGCTAGAGAGCTAGAAAGCTAGGAAAACTGCCAAGCTACTAAAAACTAAAGAAAGCCTGCTTGAATAGAAAACTCTAAAAAAGAGGTAAATAGGCAAGTTCTAAATGCAAAGAGAACCTGCTTAATCCCCAGAGAAATATAAATGACCCAAAACAATATTGGAAAATTGATTATTAATTGGAAATTAATTTGATTTTCCTCTCTAAAGCACCTAATACTACTGTTACTCTTATAAATGAACATGATGGACCTATTTCTAGTTCGGAATTACCTGATTACATTTGTACTTATTTTGCCAACATTACTAATAACCCACTGGTAAATATACCAGCAACTAAATGGTCACCTATCTCCCCTTATGCTGATATTGGATTAGACCATGAAATTGAGCTGTTAGCCCTGATTAGTAAAATAGATGTTAATAAATCCTCAGCCATTGATACAATTCCTAACAGAGTTCTAAAACATTCCTTTCTTGTCATCCTACCTGAATTAGTGCACTGCATCAATTAGTCATTTACTACACACACCTTCCGAAACAATGGAAGATGGCTACAAGAAATCCACTATGTAAAGGGGGTAACTGTAATCAAATCAACAATTACCGACCTATTTCTCTCCTCCCTAGCTCTAGTGAATTGATAGAAAAAGTAGTCCACTCTAGACTTCTCCACTATTTTACTGAGAATAAGTAGCTTTACCCACATCAAGCCGGCTTCCTCCCTGGTGAGTCCAGTTACTGCTTTGACTGATAATTTATCTCTTTTTATTGAAAATAAGACCGCTAGTCTCCTGATGTTTTAACAACCTCAGGAAGGCCTTTGACATGGTTAACCATCAAATCCTTCTAACTAAACTATTCAATATCTTTATTAAAGGTAATTTACAACTCTGGCTACAATTATATCTTTCTTTTTGGAGCAATCACTGAGGTTAATAATTCAACTTCCAAGTTGCTTGTCAGTAAAACTGGAGTATATCCGGATTGAATTGTTTGTCCCCTACTCTTTTTTGTATTCATAAATGACCTTGGAAATTGCCTTAAGCACTCAATTTACCTTCTCTATGCAGATGATATATACTGTCTTATTTCTCTCCTCAAGATCTATACCTGATTTAATTAACAAATGCAAAATGATATGAATAATCTGGCATCCTGGTGTTTATTTAAATGTTATCTTACCAATGCTAAGAAAACTAAATTAATGCTAATTTCCGAAGATTAGCTAACATAGAAATTACTCTCAATGGATTGCAACTTGTGTTGGTCCACAGCTACAAATATTTAAAGTTTACACTAGATGACTATTTCACAAAAGCGATTTGAACATCTCACTAGACTTCCCACTTCTCCTTAAAATGAGTAACCTTCTGACCGAATCCTCAGCATTATTAGTGTATAAAAGTAAAATCCTACCTTACTTAGATAACGGTGACTAAATCTTGAATAACTCACATTCTGTGAATCTCTCCAAATTGCAAAGACTTCAGAACAAAGCCCTGCATGCGGTATTGTACTCAATGAGTAACGTCCTACCTTAAATATCCTTCATGAATTATCTATGCTATTTCTATTCCGTCAAAGACTATAACATCTTCAGATATTTTGACATATAAGATCAAACATTCCTGATGTGATGATAGCAATACGAGAAATTCGAGAGCCAACAATGCCCCATTACTGAAAATCCTGAGGTGACAAAGTGAACTCTGGATTTGTCAAAACAGCTGAAACATGGAACAAGCTTCATCCTATAACTAAAAACATCGCTGGATTTGCAGGACTTCACTTATTAACCATGGATTTATGGCGAAATAACTGCTTTGTCAGCTATTGTGACAAAGAAAATCTCATAAAATTCAGTCATATTATCACTTATAGAATTGAATTCATCAATATCATTCTACTGTTATGTGTTTATGCAAGAATTAGAAGTAGATTTGGTCGAGCCAAAACAGCTGTCGATGAACTATAATAGGTAAAGTCATCATAGGAAGGGAAACAGGCGAGTCCCATGAATACAAATAAGGACGTTTTAGGATCCCTGTAGAGAACATAACCAGACAGAACCCTCAAACGTTACAGGCACTTGACTTAAATTGGTTGGAAAAGAGTGAAAGAAAATGTAGAAAATATTTTGCTTTTACTGACGTTAGCTGAGAGTGCAGCTTTAACATATCTGTAGTTAGCCCAAAGGTCATCTTGTACTGTTAGGGATGAGTGCTATGTCTGCTTACAATAAACCTGTGGTCTGTCATACTTACAATATTCAACTCTGATTATTTTGCAGGATATCAATCTTAGTTCTAATACTACTGTATATGCTTCCTGTGTATTGATGCTGACAACCGATAATTTATTATATCACCATATCACAGTATCTGAGAACATTTATATTATGAACAAATTACATTTCTTGTAGAGGGCTCTAACACATTTATAAATATCTGCAATCAATAAGCCTGTCATACATACAATATCCAACTCTGATTATTTTGCAGTATATCAGTCTTAGTACAAATACTACTGTAGTGAACCTCAGTGGTCACCGGCCCAACCAAGATTGGGTTTCTACAGGTGACTATAAGTAAATGGTGACACCCGTGATAACCGTTGTGCTATATACAACCCATGTTTGGTTTTCCTCTTGACTAAGAGAAAGTAAAACTGGACAACGATCTCTGTTTCCATAGCTTTATTTCCCCCTCAGCACTTCCAACAGAAGGTGCAAGGTCAGACAGACAATGATGGACAAGTATTCTGGGATAATCACAAATACAATCTGTACATAAGGAAGGTGTGTACATACACATGATCAACATACACAAAGTACATGAAGGAGTAGTACAGGAGATATTCAATACATCAACACTTGGTAACATCACATACATTCTGGTGTAGAATAACAGTTGAGTAATAACCTGTAAATAGGGTAAAGCTTGACATTTTGTTATACAGTAAAAACAGAACAGATCTGAAAGGCTTGAAAGGGTGATCAAGCGTTGCTGTAAACCTTGACCTAGAAGGCCGACCCAGTTATACAATGACTAAAACAACAAGTCAGACTAGGCTTGCATCAAATCTCATATCCACTACACTACTATACTTTTATTATATTAGCTGCTCCGCTATCAAATTTATTGAAATCGGTATTAGTTCGCCTAGGAACAGCTACAGCTATATGAAACCTGGCTGGTATACTTTAGAATAACACATGAAATACCCAAACATCCAGGGGAGTATCCGCGCGAGAAGTCGTGTACGATAACTGCTTGGCTGGTTAGTTTAGTAAGATTATTGTCATCTCTCTCTATTTGTTATATCGATAGGAATAATCAAAGCTTTTAAAATTATGGTTTCGGCGACTGCAGAGCCGGGGGGGGGGGGGGACCCGGCTAAACTGAAACGAGGGTTGCCTGGACTCGGTGTTTTTGACGAGGTCTGCAGGCGTCTTCATGGCAGCGCCATGATACACCTGCACACATTAATATTTTAGCAAAAGAATATATATTTCATTACCTTTTTAATGGAATAAATGATAATCCCGGAGTTTCTAGCTTTGTTTATCTGATTAGAGCTAGCCTAGGGCTTCCCCGACCTGCCGCTATATATGACGTCATTGTGCCCATGGTCATGTGATCGTATCTGATGATCTGATTGGCTTAGAGTCGCAGTGGCTCTTTCTTCCATCAACCTTCTGTTTTGGCGGCCATTTTGAATTCTCCGGCTCCGCTTCAAGTACGCGGTTAGCGAGAACTTTTTAATTATCGCTCAAATCAAAAATGTTTTCAATAACACTCGTAACTAATTTTTGCAAGCCAGCTTTTGAGAGTACTTTAAGAGGTTCAACCTATGATGAAAAGTCGAGTTTTAAGGCAGCAGGTAGGGGAGCGTTAGATATAAGGTTCGACCTTTAATGGCGGCGTGACGGACCTTAGATTTCGTATAAGCCTTTGGTTTTTTTTCCAAAAAAGCGCGGGGGTCACATTTCGTCTAGATTATTTTCGATGAGAGATGAATTAATTTTCTGTGGTTGTAAGTTTAAAGTGCACCAGTTCCAGGATTCCAAGGCCTTTAAAATAAATTTGACACTAGAGTGCACTGACATGTAAAATATGGGCTCAATTCATTTTGAACATAACTGATAGCCTATTATAGGCTTCCTGTGTATTGATACTGACAACCGATAATTTATCATATCGCCATATTACAATTTCTGAGAACATTTATATTATAAACAAATTACATTTCTTGTAGAGGGCTCTAACACATTTATAAATATCTGCAATCAAATAGCAATGAAATGCATAAAACAGAAGACAAAATTATTACATATTAAGTATTCTGAATGAGGGCATAATGACCTCCAGATTTTAGATTATATCACTATCGGGTGGGAGCATTTCTTATTATTACTCTCACCTTGTCTGGATGAGAATCAATGCCGTCTTTAGAGACCTGATCCACTGTATCACTTAGAAAAAGGCTTTCTCATTTTGAATATGATATTCAACACCAGTGCAAATTACTTGGAAACTGCTTTGAAATGTGAGATATTATGCTAAAAATATGGATATATATTCCTGTGTTGACATTGAGCTTCGTATGACTGGAAGATGGGATCATGTGACCACAGTGTGTGGTTGGTCAGGTGACGATCACTCAGAGAGGCGGCAAATTTGATCAGACCGACAGAAAATGAATTGGCAGCCAGGATAACAGACGGAAATCGTTGGAGCTGCCAGCAAATAAATTATAGTTTATGTCGCTGCATGAGGTCATAAAGTGCAAGATCTGTGGCCTCACACACAAGAGAGCTGGGTGCTCAGTTGTATGAGTTACACAGCGTAAACCTAGTTTGTCAAAGTTAAAACCTAAAGTCTGTGTGCCATTTCTCAAGTCTGTTTTACTTATCGGTTCATCCGGAGAGGAAGAAATGGCCACGGCAAAGGTCCTGTAGGATGTCTTGAAGATCGAGGTTGAGGAGATTCCTGATAGAGGGTCTGATGATTATCAAGAAGCTTTACAATGAGCTATTACAGAGCAGAAGAAAGCTCTCGATGAAGCTGAGGCTAAGAAGGTGGCCAAGGAATCCCCTTGGAAGATGAACTCTTGGACATCTCCGACCATTTGGAGGGTCTTTTAAAAGTCCCTGCTCCCAAGTCCAACAGGCCTCACCAGATCATTCGCAGCCGGGCTACTACAGTTTTCAGTCCGGTCATCGTCATCCATCACCTCCGAGAAGTTCTTCGGGTCACCAACAGCACGGAGCTTTGGGCCATGTTCTAGGTGGGTTCCATGGTGACTTGCTAAAATTGAGGCCTGAATATTATATTGTTCCAAAGAAATCACTGGAACGCATTTTGGTATGAGAGCTTCTTTATGGATGTACTAAAGTGGCGTTGTTTCTGGTTGAGTCCGGCATTGATGTGGAAGGCTACATGGTGCATTGTGGCATATAAAGCATCCAAGAAACAGTATGTACGTCTCGCCTCACTACTTGAATAAAGTGTCATGAATATGGTTTTAGAGAGTAGGCATTATAATTGGTTCGCACATGAACCAGAGCATGAAAGCCAATTCTTAGCCCCCGAATATTCTTAACTATTTCAATGTCTTCAAACTGGAAGCAGGTGCCATTACACATCTTCTGGCAGGGTATCATCAGATGGTGAATCCAAACACCTGTTGTACGATTACCAAAAATGGCCGAAGGGAGTTTGTTGGTGTTGGGACATGGTTCGAGATTGTAAATTTTCACCTTGTTTCATGAAGCACGTTTGTGGATTATGTCTTAAGGATCACACAGCGAAATCGTGCTACTACGGTTCATTGAAGAAGGAAACAAGGGCTGCAACACCAGAACCGGAAAAGAAATAGCAAGATGGCGGATAAAGTGAGTTTCTCTGAGTTTGACAGCTTCCAACAATGTTGGTTCAGTAATTTATCAACCTGATTTTGAGAAATTGTGTGTAACAGCTTCGAATATAGGTCCAAACTCAAATTTGGAAGAGGTAAAAAATCAAATCAACCCTTCAGCTTGGGTTAAATTCCTTAAAAACAATGGAGATTGGGATCGAGATGCTCACTTTGTGCTAGACAGCGTTACAAACGGTTTGTGTGTTGTAGACCGTAATGCTGCCATAACCCCATACAACTGTTCTAATTATGCTTCATGTTTTAGAGATGACACCAAGGAAGAGCTGAATAAAGTGATTTCCAAGGAATTGAAAGTGGGGAAGCTATCTGTTGTGAAAGATGTTCCAATGTGTGCCCATGCTATGGGAGCTATCTTGAAAAAAGCTGACATGGTTTGTTGCGTCCCAGAGTTGTCATCTGTACGATTTATGCAATATTACAGACTTTTCCTCTTTTTTTTCACATATTACGCATAGCCAAAATATATTACAGAGCAAATAGATTCATGGCACCGACTTTTTCCTAATTACTGAGATCTTTTCACCCATTACAAGGAGTCTTTTTACTATGACGACTCCCCTATTACCCATGACATGTGTGATCTGTTGCTATAGCACATTGCACAAGAGGATGGCAGTGATCACAAGGGGATGACAGTGATCGGACACTGACTTTTGGGTTCCTTTCCTTTCTGTCATGTCTGTATCTACCTCACCGATCCCACAAGTCTGCAAATATAGTTCTACACTGACCTAGATTTGAGGTTGAGGGTGCGTCAGATATAGGGTGGGGATGGGATGGGGTTATGAGGTATGATTTTGTACTTATTTTAGTCATAATTGAAGGGCAATATAATATATTTGTTGTAATTAACTAATGCCATCTTCAAGAGGCAAGGAGCCTATATATAAACTTAGTCCAAACATAATATTAGCCCTCCCCTCCCTATACACGATGAGCAGCATGCAGCAGACTTATCTGTGAGAAAAAGAAAATCTGAAATCCCAGAAGGTTTCTTTTTGGATAATAAGATATCCATGAGCCATGTTGATAATGTCTTAGGATATCTTAGAAAAGGAAAATGATATTCGAAAAAGAAAAGTGTTGGATTTGTTGGATATTTACTATGACACGTTTTTATCCTGACAGTTTGGGGACAAAACATGGTTAGACCAATAACTGACTGTAGTAGGCCTTTACATCAGTTGGTTAATTGTCATACATCACAGGTGTTCTCTTCATCTCTTCAGAAAGCGCCTATTACCTAGCTGGAAACGAAAATAATATTGACCAGAGAAAGTTACCAACAAGGAATCATGCAAAAAATAGAAAATTATTAAAACAAGATCTTCCAAAATCCTCACTTTTCCAAAATAGTTTTCTATACAAGGCTAAAGAAGCCTGGAACAACCTCCCCACAAAATTACACAGCTTAGAGAACCAAAGACAGTTCAGAAATGAACTGACATCTCTATATTCATAATAGATTCAAATTAAAACTCAAACCAACTCTGGCTCTATTATTATCACTTATGTAAATTTTAACAGGTAATCTGGCCACTGCAAATTGATATTATGTAAAACATTGCCTACTTATAATCTGTACTATTGGGTAGACCCATACATTGTCAAAAAGTACTGCCCGTACAAAAGCATACATAATGTAATAAATCACCCTCATATCTGTATTTTCATATATTATCATATTTAATCTTGTAATATGAAACAGATCGTATAGAGTTATAATTCTAATATTTACCAAATGCACTGCACTGTACTATGCTCATTTACCAATCTCTGATATGTTTATCCTATTCACAAGTATGTGATCGAAGTGACAATTAATTAAGTAACTGTTATTGTTGTCATTATTATAACCTCATACATAATGTAAACATTTAAAAAGTATATTTAAATATATTGAAGCACTATTTTCTTGCCAAAAGGTGACTGAATCTCGTCAGATGTCAGTATAACATCGACAGGTAAAGTAGAACAGATAAAGTATATTATCTGACTACCGTAGACACTGTATTTGTATATGTATATCTCACCTACTATATTTACTCTCATTTATATTAATTAATTAGCTCCATCAAAATTAAAGGTAACCGTCGGCAGAGATGGAACGAGTCAGTTTCATATAGACATGTAGACCTATTTGTCTCTTTATGTACCATATTATTCATTCCCAAGACAAATAAAAAATTATCTTATCTTATCTTATCTTATTCACATTTACCAAAGTAGAAGATATTTTGCCAATGATACATGAAGGGGTTGATATGGCCAGTATTGACTTAAAATCAGCATACAAGTCCCTCATGATAAGACCAGATCAATGCAAATATTTTGGCCTGAATTGGGAGTGTACCTATCTGGAAGATAACTTTCTAAGTTTTGGCACGTGTACAGCACCTTTTGTGTTCACCAGGGTTATTGACTCAATCACTAGAATCATGATAAGAAATGACAAACTGGTTTTCAGCTATCTGGATGATTTCCTGATATTGGGAGATAGCTATGAGGAATTTGTATCAACTCAACTCAAGCTTATTGGTATTTTGAGATCCCTAGTTTTCTATATCGCTTGGCCAAAAGATACATCTCCCTCAACGAAATGTGTCTACCTGGATCTGGAGATAGTCCCTAGACTCAGATAATATGAATATCAACTTGCCTCAAAAGAAAATCGCCAGCTCCATGAAAAGTTTGAGATTCTTTCAAGGAAAGAAAAGGGCCACTAGAAATCAAATCAGGAATTTATTGGGTTTATTGGTTCACTGTAGCAAGGCCATTAAAGGGGGATCAGAACATCTTTTCCCTTTGTGCAAATTTCTTAAGAAAGCTAGTGACAACACAGGTCCAGGATAAGCCTAACCCTCAGATACTCTATCTATTGGCGGATTTCTAATTGTTCAAAAATGAATGGCAAGCTCATCCTATCTGATGTAAGATGGGAGGGAAATTGACCTCATCACCTGACTCAATGTATGACATTTCTGCTTTTTTCTAGGCAAATGCCAAGCCAAGCTGGCCAGGCTTGCTGTGGCAAGACAGAGAGAGGCCCACAGACCTGGGACCAATGCAAACAGAGAGTCGGCGATCAAGCTATACATGGCATTCTGTGTTAGGGTGGCCATAAAATACGATGCCCCGTCGCCGTCCCACGTATGCTGGTACATCAAGTATTTAGTTGCCAGTGCTCTCCAGATACAATACAGAACAACATCTCTTCGCTTAGAACCTTCTTCAAGATGGCGGGCATTGACCCGGCCCCTTTGTGTGATTATGCTGTAGCCACTGCCCTGAAGGGAGTTAGGCTGACCGTACGACACATACCAAAGCCAAAGGGCCAATCTTCTCAGGGAATGTGTTTGATATGCCTCCCGTTGTGAATACCCCAAAGAAGTGAAAGCAGCAGTGATTATCATGTTGATGTTGATGGGGTTCCTGAGGCAATCAAACCTGTTCCCAGCCTCCAAGAAAGCATTCGTCCACACAAGGCACCTCACCACCTCCAACATAACGGTGGAAGAGGCCGGTGTAACAGTTAAGTTGAGATGGCCCAAAACCATGCAATCCTCAAGGACAGCAGTCAATGTGTTCCTCCCTGCCAAACCTGGTGACCCCATATGCCCCAGGAGGGATGTCTCCAGGCTCATGAGTGGCTTGGGCCACCTTCCACCGCATTCGCCTCTGTTCAGCACAACGGGAACCCCATCACCATGGGCTACATGAGGCATCTCTGGGGGTGGCTTGTCACATGTGCTGGCTCCAACCCTGCCACTCACTCCATGCACGGCTTGTGCAGGGGCGGCGCCTCATACGCCTACCATGAGGCGGGAGCAAATCTAAACAACGTCATGACCCATGGGACCGGGGCCAGCAATGCCGTCAGGTCCTACATCAGGCCCAGACCTCCACTTCGGTCCACAAAGCTCTAAGTGCCATGTGAACCAAGCATGCTTGGGTTGAATGTGGCTCCGGACTGTGAACATGATAGTAACCCATGCAGAACCTCCACCTTGAACAATCACCTCTGCTATACTATTATCTATAATAATATACTGCTCTATTGACAATGCCTTGTCTTTATACCATCTTTATATGTATTCACTCTCATAAATGTCCCACTTGCTAAATAAAGTCCTTCAAACGTAAATGGCTGTGTTGTTTAATGTGGTAGGAATTGTTGCAAAGCAATAATTCCTCCTCATTAAACAGCAGTCATCAGAAAGAACGTGGTATCCCACAAACCCCACCGCTGGAAGTGGCTGCTGACCACCTTCCCCTCCAGGTGCGTGGTCAAGCCTCCGGGCTGTGTCCATTCTGCACCCACACACAGGAGAGACAAGACTGAACTGAATAATTGCCACCCACCCTCCCTACAACATCAGGAAATCTTTTAATAACACCAATAGTAACTCTTGATGGGGGGAGAATGTGGCTCTGGACTGTGAACATGCCCGAGTAACACGGCACCTGCCGGCCGATGCGGGAAAGGTGCCAGAATACTACAGCCTGCTGCCCAGCCGTACGAGCGTCGCACCAGGACGGTAGTCTTTAGCTTGACCACCTACCGCTGGCCTAGTGTGCCCCGCGGCTGCGCTAGCTTTTTTGTACAGCCGTACTACATGTTTTCGCGCGAGGGGGCTGTATTTGTTTTACCAGAAATGTAGGGTTGACACAGGAGATAGAGGATATTAACCTTTTTGTGTCCAGGGTGCGTAACAAGTTGAGGGAAGAAAATAATGCTTATAGAAGTTAGATTCCCCTATAGGCCTAGGCCTATACAGTTCTTTTTAGCTCCGGTATGGAAATCAATTACACTATGAAATGCACATATGATTAAAAGAGAATGAAACACCTATTGAGATTGACCCTTGCATTGATTGTGTTATGAACTACCTGTTGTAAACACCATTGTATTGCATTGCTGTTAAACACCCTGTTCATTAATAATTAGGTTGTAGACATTGTTTGTTTAGTTATAGGAATATAAAAAGTGTTTGCGTATGGTAAGGTGAGATGCATGTTAGTTAATCATATTTGGCAACGCATGAAAGATATGGTCATGCATATTTTGTTTGTAAATATATTAAATGATGTGGCCAATAAAAACGTTTAAAAAAATACGCCAAAAAGGTACTTGTAATAGGCCTATGAATATCGATGTTAGAATTAAGTTCTCTTAAAATCTTCCATCTAATCTTCCATCTTGATAAAGGAATTGTCTAGTGATACTTCTAATGGAAATCTTAATGTATAAATATGTTTAATTGTATAGATTAGCATGATTCGATCTTAACTCTCTATGCAATGTAAGTAAGTGAGGTGATTATGAATAAAAATTCTGTTATGTGAATAATGTCAGCGAGGGTCTAGGGCCGAATTGAAGATCTAATTAATTTTACCATGTCTAACCTTAGAATCACATGTCCTTTTCTTGTATCTGACAAACTTATATAATAACTGACAACTCTATAATGATAATAATACTCCCAGCTTGACCACTGTACCGCTGGTCTATTATGCGGCGCAGCCCCCGCCCAGCTCTGGAATACAAGGCAGGTGTTGTTGAACTCTCCTTACACTGAGGCAGAATTACATGCGTCAGAGGCTACCAACAAAATGGCGGATCCGTTTTCACCTGTGGAGCTATGTGAAGGTAAGTTTTCCTTATGATTGCTTTAATTCTTATTTATAAACCAGTCAAACTTCCCGCATTCTCTGCACTTGAAGTTAGAGCGTAAAACAGACATATAGGTATCGGTGCATTAGTGAAACAGGCCTCTGTGAAGGGGTAATTCCCGAGCACAGACGGCGGACCGTTGGGGTTGCAAGGGAAATTTGAGACCAAAACAGGTTCTATAGCAGGTTCTATTCTGTTACCGTTCTGAATACTATAATGCGGCCATAACTTGATTAACTAATACTAATCTTATCGAGGGAAATACCCTCCTGTCTTATCTTAGCATGAATACATGTCATGACCGCCCCTCCATGACCGCCCTGGTCACGCAAATTAACAATGACCGCCCCGATATTTTCACACGCCGATTGAAGG
Organism: Sthenelais limicola; assembly: GCA_942159475.1. Classification (NCBI taxonomy): domain Eukaryota; kingdom Metazoa; phylum Annelida; class Polychaeta; order Phyllodocida; family Sigalionidae; genus Sthenelais; species Sthenelais limicola. The sequence continues at coordinate 136,830,766 of OW804094.1, forward strand.
AGGTAGGAGATTTTAATGCCGGTCATTTTGACGCACCTGACTCGTGAGCCCTCCTTACCCGCAAGGACCCCCCCCCCCCCTCCCCTCCTCCTCCTGAATTAAGCAGAGATGCCAACTTTTGTAGTCAGGCTTGCGGGACACTATCCCAGCCATTAAGGGGCCCGCCTAGGGCCACAGAAGTCAGAGGGTTTTCTTTGGTTTTTCATAGGTTTATACGATCACAATTGACAAAGATATAGCGCGGCAATATTCGGGAGCTCTAACACATTCTATGTTATTATATTAGCAGTTGCTAGCTCCATAATTGTTGACAAACGAACACTGAATATGATATAAAATTACTTTTCGTTATGACACCGGCACTAGCTGGCACTGGTTTGGTATAATTTGTCAGCATTAATTCATCCCAGTCGCTTTCATAATATGGAGATCGATCAAAGAACAATAGCAACAATAATATAGTAAATAATAAAGTAAAGTCTAACAAATGAATCAGTTTCGTCACAGAAGTACCACAGGCTGTATAGCATGAATGCAAAATTCTGAGGTTACCCATTGTGTAGAGTCGGAGAAAAATGTTACTACTGTCCATGGACATCCCTTTGTTTGAGAGTCAAAATGCCCGAATGCATGCAGTGATAATACTGATATATATACCTATAGAGCCACTAGTTGGCTTTGACGGCCGCTCTTATGTCTGAAAACGCTAAAAACGTAAGCTTATTTATGAATGAATTTGCACCGACCTCAATGATTATTTTAATTATTTTGAATTAATACTCCCCCTTTCGATTTGCCTTTAATTTAATCACACATATTTGAGTCATGATTTCTATTTCATTTCTGATATTAGTGTGTTCACCGAATAGTCATTTCATCATTGAATGTATGTTGTGTATACATGAACCTGCCATGTTAAAAAATATATTATAATAAAGTTCACTTTCTTATCATTTCAGGAACTTTGGTGCTAGAGAACGATATGATTCATGATGTCTGAGGATGGTTTCACCATAAAGCAAAATTTGAGACCAAAATGGTTCTGCACTTGAATCTAAACACTAAATGCAACTCCAACTTGACAGCCACCATCAACATTCAACTCAATTAACCCCCAAAATGGTTCAAAGTCCAGTCGGCTGAATAACAATTTTACTTTGGCAAAGACAGCAAGTTAGCTGAGTTGCATCTCAGAGAAATGTTAGAGAAATGTTGTCTCTTACAAATTATGTACCAAGGTGATTGGGTTATATAGAAGTTTGTAAGTCTACTTATCTTATACATGAAGATATATTCAGGTCTCACTGACACACCCCACCCCACCCCACCACTCACCCACACACCCTACCCCTCACCCAAACACCCGACCCCTCACTCACACACCCGACCCCTCACTCACACCCCACCCTACCCCTCACTCATATACCCTACCCCTCACTCATATACCTCTCACTCACTCACACCGAACCCCAACCCTCACTCACACACCTGACCCCTCACTCACACACCCCACGTCTCACTCACACCCCACCCCACCCCTCACTCAAACACCCTACCCCTCACTCATATACCTCTCACTCACTCACAGCCTACCCCACCCCTTGCTCATATACCCGACCCCTCTCTCATACACCCTAGCCCTCACTCATATACCTCTCACTCACACCCAACCCCACCCCTCTCTCATACACCCTACCCCTCACACATAGACCCCTCACTCATCTCCACACCACACCCCTCACTCATACACCCTACCCCTCACTCACACACCCCACATCTCACTCACACCCCACCCCACCCCTCACTCAAACCCCCTACCCCTCACTCATACACCCTACCCCTCACTCATACACCCTACCCCTCACTCATACACCCCACCCCTCATTCATGCACCCCATTCCTCACTCATACCTCCACCCCTCACTCATACACCCCACCCCTCACTCATACACCCCATCCCTCACTCATACACCCCACCCCTCACTCATACACCCCGCCCCTCACTCATACACCCCACCCCTCACTCATACACCCCACCCCTCACTCATACACCCAACCCCTCACTCATACACCCTACCCCTCACTCACACACCCTACCCCTCACTCACCCACCCCACTCCTCAGTCACACACCCCACTCCTCATAAACCCCATCCCAAACTCATATACCCCTCACTTACTCACCACCACACCCCACCCCTCACGTAAAGTAATGGTCTCAAGAGTTAGAAGAATCTAAACATGTATCCATCAAACGAGGAAGAAATACATTTGTTATCTCCCGTCTTATTGTTGGGTAATAATTAACATGGATTCTTCTGAATATGCTTCTATCGTGACCATAAGCTTCACTGTTCTTTATGCTAATCCATTTCGTCATTTGTTTATCCTAGCTTATAATACAGGGATGCAAGTTGTCTGTCAGTTGATGGATTTCCTTTAAACTCCTCATTACCAAAATGTGTGTATTAATTTCCCATATATGATGTGTTTTAGGAAAATGAGTCATAAGTCGCAAAAAATAGATTTTGAGATACCATTATATTTGAAAAGATGGGATCAAGCTGATTCCAATGATAGTAAACGGTCTAATAATCTAATAAGTATTTCTAGATTTTAAGTTTGATATTTTCGTTTTTGAGAAAAAAGTTTCCAATATTTCTGGTGGTTAATAAACAGTTAAGTAACTAAATGTAGTCCAAATGAGGACCTTTAAAACGAAAGGATATATTACATAAATTGTCCTGAAATTTGATACATCGATTGATATAGCTAGAAGTGATAAACACTCTAAAAATCAAAACATTCCAACAATGTCATCCTGTGAAAAAACACTTTAAAAAATATCAATTTTGCGACTTATGACTCATTTTCCTGTAACCCATCACATTTATATGTATTACAAATTACCTATAAAAACTTTAAAAAGGTTTATCGTTTATGGACTGACTGTCCATCTATCCCAGAATAGACCCAACACTAGCATTAGAATATACAGTAGAGTTATGTACCAGTGGCAGACTTAGTCAATCCCTGGTCTGCCAAGGTTCTGCTAGCAACTCAGTGGAGTGATAGCATCGGGAGTTAAGCGGAATTCCGCTAGCGGAGGGCAGCATGTACGACGCTACTAGGGCACTCACTCTACGCCCCTGCCGGCAGCAGGGGCTTGCAGCCCGGCAGATCGTAGTGCATCTGTGAATGGCAGCAGCTGCTCTGTGCCTGCCTATCAACTTGTCTATCATTTCGAATGTATGTCCATATGTATAAAACTTTCATTATTTAGGGATATATCACATTGTAAACTATATATTTTAATGTTTCACCTTTGGTTTTCACCTCAGAATCATTTCGGTCAATTTTGAATACCCCAACTTGCATCCCTGATAATAGTATAGACACTCTAGAACCATCATTATTGCAACAAACGTCTATTTATGAGGATGGTTTGTGGTAACGTTCATTTTCACCATGATATACTATCGATGTAACAAAGGATGTAAATAAAATAAATGTACATATACAATGACTGGTTATAATGTTGTTTCTACCTTCTTTCCTTCTTCGAGTAAATGTAGCATAGACTGAAAAGAACGATTGAACACAACTTCTGGCCCCATAATGGATGTATTCATTACTTTAGTGCAAATCATAAGCAAATATTTAAGTTGATCCCAAGTAATCTGAGCCCCACCTGCAATACCCTACCCCAGGTATACTAAAATGTGCAACCAAAGTGCAGCCGGATGTGCAACCAAAGTGCAGCCGGATGTGCAAAAAAAAGTGTAGCCGGATGTGCAAAAAGGTGCAGCCAAAGTGCAGCCGGATGTGGAAAAAAAGTGCAGCCAAAGTGCAGCCAAGCAAAAGTGCAGCCAAAGTGCAGCCGGATGTGCAAGGCTGGCTTACACTGGCTGCACTTTTCCCTGAGTCCGGATGTAGTCCGCGGCCGTGCAAGGGCTGCGCATCCTAAGTGCATCTGCGCAACCTGGGATAGTAACCCATGCAGAACCTCCACCTTGAAAAATCACCTTTGTTATACTATTATCTATATATATACTGCTCTATTGACAATGCCTTGTCTTTATATGTATTCACTCTCATAAATGTCCCACTTGCTAAATAAAGTCCTTCGAACGTAAATGGCTGTGTTGTTTAATGATAAGGATAAAGATGTACTCAGAGATGTAGGAAGCAATTTAAACATGGGGGTGGGGGGTGGGGGGGGGGGAGCAACTTTGTCCCACAAAGTGAAATTGTATAACTATATATGGATACAACTAGAAGTTAATTTGGGAATAGTTTTTCTATGACACAAGGTCTAAGATTGTGTGTCATCGCAAGTGGCGTGGTTGACAGTTGAGTTGGCATTCTGAATTTATATCTCTATTACCCTGTATGGTTGTTTTGATAATTTACTTATTGGTTGTCCACTTCATTTTCAGGTCATTTTATTCTTTAATTTCACTTATATCTTCATATCTTGGGCTCACTTTTCTTTTAAACTCACACATTTAGTTATTGATGTCATTCCTCGATTGGGGAAAGACTTAGAGAGGCTATGATCAAATTAAGCAAGAAAAGTGAGTTTAAATGGGGTTCTGGGATATTAGGGTATCTGGATGGCAGTCCTAACACTCTATGTCCAAACCCTCAGATCAGATAAGAATATGGCCTGCTTTGCTAATCGGTATCCCTGCCTAGAACTTGGCATTTTAATGGGAATATAATGATATTTTGTGGTCTTAATGGATTTAGGAAGGCACTTTGTGGTTTGCATTGAGAGGCTTTCCCTTCGCTGGAAGGGACTTTCTCAACTTTGGGCCTAGACTGCTAAGTGTTTGTTTTCGGTGAAAATGGTTTGGCCACAACTTGTCTATAGATAGTTACAGAAGTTTACTAGCATTTTATATTACTGAGAGAGGGCATTCTCTATCTGGAGGAATTCTTTTTTAGCATTCAAAATGTTACATGAAGGAAAAATGGTGGGGGGAAGGGGCCAAACCATACTCTGACCCCCCCCCCCATTCATTGGTGGGGGTGGGCATGGCTCCTGTGGCCCCCCTGGTTCCGAAATCACTGGTACTTCCTCATCTGTATTCTGCTGGCAGGTTGGTAGTGATCTCATAATCAGTAGCTTAATTCTTAAATAAGTTTTAGGAAATATGTTTGGCCTTAATATCACATCCAAAGGTAGTTGTATAACAATTGATATTAGTATATATGCGCATTTTCTAAACTTGGAGTTCCATATTTGTGAACTGATGTAGAAATGGTGCTTTATCGATGGAACTTGTTTTATGACATCACATCAAAAAGAAGAAGAGGCACATATACTAAAACTTATGGTACTTGTTCTACGCCAGCAAGGGAAATGTAGAACTCGTTTTCCGCTCCGAACTCGGTTCCATAAGTAGTTATTGAAATACAGAAAAAGATGTGTTGGAATGTGCTGTAATTTGGATCACAAAACACAGCCAAGTGTGGCGTCCCCTTTATGTATGGGTCGGTACATCATAATATGTACATGTACAACCAGTTTCAAACTCCAAATTGGGAACTTGGGAACTTGTTGTATTGCGCATGCCTTTTATAGTGTATGCTGGGGTATAGGTTCAGTTTAAGGTTGACATAAAAAACATGAATAGCACATGGCTATTTACATGAGATCACTGTTAAATAGTCCATGCTGAACATGACATGTTTTCTATAGCTTTTACACTGTACCATTACTCCCATAATTCCATGCGAATCAATTAATAGGTGGAAGTGCGGGGAGAGAGGGGGACCGTCCAGAAGACGGGTACTTTGCTAGTTAATAATAAAGGTGTTTATAAAATTTGATATAAGTTATATGACAATATATATATGAAAACACTTTGATATGTCTGAGAGTTTATAAAAAGGAGGGGGATGATCAATTTTATAATTAATGAAATATAGAATCATAAAATGTTTGAGAAATCAAGCCTTTTGTTAAATATATGGCAAACTGAATAGGGGATTTGCAGGTGCCACTGTGCATGTCTGTCACAGTGCAATATGAGATTGATTCTGATGAAATCTGACATACAAATATTTGGCAACATTTTTATCGAAAATTCCAAGAATGTTTTCAACAATATCATAAATGATCTATGAAAACCATATGCAGCATGGGAAAGATGGAGGCTTGTGTTATGGAAACATGTATAACACATGGATATTGACATTGGAGCACTGATAAATATCACATGCTGAACATGGCTTGTTTTCTATAGATTTTACATAGTACCATTACAGTCCCATAATTTCATGCGAGTCAAGATTTAAAGTGGTGGCTATGCAAATCCCCTATTGTGGATCGTGACTTGACCCATTTTAGTGTCTATGATATTTATGAACACACCAAATGTGAGGTGTTTTAGGAAAATGAGTCATAAGTCGCAAAATATGGATTTTGAGATATCACCATATCTGAAAAGAGGAGGTCAAACTGATTTCAATGATAGTAAACACTAGGACACCTAATAAGTATTTCTATATTTTAAGTTTGATGTTTTTATTTTTGAAAAAAAAAGTTTGCAATGTTCCTGGATGGGTAATTACCAGTAAAGTAACTAAATATACTCCATAGGAAGGTCTTCAAAACGCAAGAATATATTTAATACAATGTCCTGGTACATGGATTTATATGACTATAAGTGCTAAACCCTCTAAGAATCAGAACATTTCAATAAAGAGATCTTGTGAATAAAACACTTTGAGAAATATCAATTTTGCGACTTGTGACTCATTTTCCTGGAACACATCACAAATGACATAATGCTACCTAACATGCTTCCACTCCCCATATGAAACTTATGGAAAGCCATTTATACATGTTATGAATTAACCCCAAACCGGGAGAATTAGTAGGCTAACCCAGAAAATGACTGACAAATTCACCATTGAAAATGCATGCGAACTGGGGAATTTCGTTCCGGGTTAGCTGAGAATTAGAAACCAAACATGTACAATTGTACAAATCGGAAACTTCCTAAAATTCCCAAATTGTGCTTTTTAATATTTAGCTAATCTTCCCTTTCCATCATTTCTACTTAGACTTCATCAATTCCTGACTGGGGCATAGCTTTTGTTAATTCACTCCGAGCTGGCATCTAATTCTCTAGACACCCTGCTACTTCGGAAAAACACTAGGCCTACCTAGTAGGCACATTCCGGATTGGTCGCCGAGCTGGGCCAATTTTCCCGAAATAGGATGCCAGCTCACTGAGAAAAAGGCTAATCAGGAATATGGTTAGGTAAATTAGGAAAAGTATTACTAAAATTCTGTACATTTGGGTTATATGTATAAATGGCTTTCCATAGTTTGAAACTTGCTATACATGTTGATTTAAAGAACTGGGTGCAGAAAGACCATTGTACACTAGTTCTCAAGCCACCCCCGACATCTTTGTAGTTCCGCAGTAGTAGGGGAAATAAGTTGGCGAGGACAGGAAGGACTTTGGAGGACTTTGAAGGTAGGAATTATTAAAGTGTTTATATGAAAGGCTTAGAAGAAAATTACCATCTACTATCAACTGAGAAAACTGCTAAGCACTGGCAAGCCGTTGGTTTGGTACCAGTACTTGTTATTACTTTTTACATGTACGTCTGAATGGAGTTGGAGTTATCCCAACACCTGATACAGACAAAATGGCAGTTGGTTGGCTACCCAACCTATACATAAATGGGTCAGATTTTCAGAAAATGTACAATTCATCTTCACCAATCCTCTCAAATAACCCACATTTAAGACAGAAATGAGGTTCAAAATGCTGTTTAACCTAATAGAACTGATACTTAAAATTAATGCGATACCAAATATAGTCAGATATACCAAGAATTTATTATTTTTTTAGCAGAATTTAGCAGAAGTTATATGTAGATCTGCCAATTGTACATTTTCTGAAAGTCTGATCCATATACTTGTTGTGTATGAATTACATACACAGGTGTCAGTCTTCCAGATGGTAGTTTTCTAGGTGGTTTTCCCATTTTAAGGAATTAATGTACATATATAAATATAGGTCCTCAATTGCAAGTATTCCATTATTAATACATTCTATTTAATATCAATTACAGATGATGAAGCTCCTCATTTTGGCAGTGGTGCTGACTGTTGCCACAGCCTCCCCCTACACATTTGACCCGGAACTAAGCACTCATTGGCAGAAGTTCAAGACTGAATTTTCTAAGGTGTATGAGGGACCACAGGAGGCCAACTACAGGTAGGCTAGGATATGTAGGTCAAGCATTGGAAGAAAAAGCACAAATGCATTTAATGGTTAATGACCAACATGTAATGGTTAATGACCAGGGGCTCCTGGTGCACTGTTTGGTGTATAATCCTGAGGTTAATGACTGACATTGAGGGGCTCCTGGTGCACTGTTTGGTGTATTATGATAGGATGTAACGAGGTTGGTTTCTGACTTACTGTACACAATGGTCACGAGTTTTTTTCGACCAGGGATCTCACGAGAAGCCGCAGGCTTCGAGTGAGATCCCTGGTCGAAAAAAACGAGTGGCCTTTGTGTACAGTAAGTCAGAAACTAACCGAGTTACATCCTATTTTTATACCACGATCTTATATTTTAAAACAAATTGAAGAAACAAACTATTTATTTATCTCGCTACTCTCCAATGACCCGCCATATTGGTTTTTTGGTACCAAAGCGCTAGACAAGCCTACAACTGATTGGCTAATCTACGACAAAACGTAGGCATATGACGTCACGAATAGGCGTGACGTCATGAGCGAGCCTAACCTCAACCAATGAGAATGCTTCTTAGATTTAGGCCAAAAAATGTTGGCCTAATATTTTCACGCGTGGATCCTTTCAACAAAACACCATGGCAGCTATCCACTCATTTGCAGCGTGTACAACCCCCAATCGTGGTATAAAATCCTGAGGTTAATGACTGACATTGAGGGGCTCCTGGTGCACTGTTAGGTGTATAATCCTGAGGTTAATGACTGACAATGAGGGGCTGCTGGTGCACTGTTTGGTGTATAATCCCGATGGTTAATGATGGACAATGAGCGGCTGCCTTTGCACTCTTAGGTGTATAAGCCCAATGGTTAATGATTGAGATTGAGGGGCTGCTGGTGCACTGTTTGGTGTATAAGCTGATGGTTAATGACTGACATTGAGGGGCTCCTGGTGCACTGTTTGGTGTATAATCCTGAGGTTAATGACTGACATTGAGGGGCTGCTGGTGCACTGCTTGATGTATAATCCTGAGGTTAATGAGTGATATTGAGGGGCTGCTGGTGCACAGTTTGGTGTATAATCCTGAGGTTAATGAGTGATAATGAGGGTCTGCTGGTGCACTGCTTGATGTATAATCCTGGAGGTTAATGAGTGACATTGAGGGGTTCCTGGTGCCTGGTTTATTTTGCTACAAAATCAGTTTTAATTTGTTTAGGTGAATTTGCTGGTCTACGACTAAAGATGATAGAATGGTCAATGTTTTGGCCTCATGGAGACTGTAGGCCAGGGGATGCCTCCCCTGGCCTACAGTCCCCTCTCACCCAAAATATGGACCAATCTTATACCATAGTAACAATTTCTTCATGGCTTTTTACTTTGGGGCTACATTAAATTCAATCCCCAACACCACCAACACCAAAAAAGGACAAAAAAATTGACAGAGTATAGTGTGCACTAGAACTCATTCTGACTCCAGCCTAAGCCTGGCCATCAACTTGTATATCATTAATACATGTAAGGTCATGTGCTGGAAATACCAGAAGCACAACGCTTTTAGGCATCAATTCCCAAATACGGTAAATAATTCATTGTTCTTATTATTAATGTTGATTCTGTTGATGTATTTTACAGACGCATGATCTTCGAGAAGAACATGAAGTTCATCCGGGACCACAACATGGAGGCTGACCTTGGACAGAAGACCTTCCGCGTGGGTGTCAACGAGTATGCTGATCTGGTCAGTGGCAATTGTGATGTGCATGTAACAGGAAAATGAGTCGCAAGTTGCAAAAAATGGATTTTGAGATGTCATCATATTAAAAAAACTGAGATCACCCCAAATTTAAAGATAGCAAACAAGGAAGAAGTAACTTTGCCTATTGAATGTAATATAGATAAGGTGCATTAATTAATCATGTGATCGGTATAAAAAAAGTATTCAGCCATATTTTTTTTATTAGATTTAAAGGCTTTTATGGTTCTGATATTTTGCTGTCCTTCTTTATTCCATGACTGGGTAGTTTTGACTAACTAGTATAGAATTCTGACCAATATTAGTTCTGATTTGGTATAATAGCAGCACAACGGTATCCCAGGTTCTAGCTGAGTTACTCTTTATTACATGGTATTTTTCTGGTTAAATTTTCTAGGAGGGAAATGTCCATGGGAGAAATGGCAAGAAAAGGTTCATGAATGGAGGCGGGTGGGTGGAGTCCAAGGGTACGAATTTTACACCTGTAGGCAAAACTCCAGGAGCATTGAGGGGAGGCGAAAGTCCTGTCACCCATATATAGGGGTCCTGAGGGGGGTATCTAATTAATTTCTCTTGTCGCCACCAAAAGACAGCAATTGTCATTTGTCACTAAGAAAATTCTTTTGTCATTTGTCACTATATTTTCCTAAAACAGCCGAATTTCTGTCACTAAGGACTATTAAGGTCTTTTTCGATTTGTCAGGCTAAGAAAGTGTCTTTGTTGTTTGTCACTAGATACCTTTGAAATATGTCAATTTAAGAAAAGGCTGTGTCGATTTGTCGAATTAAGGCCTCAAGAGCCCTACCCATTGCAACATGGAGGTGAAGATCTTGACTTCCTGCTTAGGGGAAGCCAAACATTGGTCACTATCTCTCCCACATGTTAACCCAATGTTTGACTCACAAAAACTATACCAATAAGAATATTTCTTCTATTTCAGACTGGGTTAGAATTCAGTAAGATGCTCACTGGTTATAGTATAAGTTATAGTAGTAGCAATGTGACAGCCAGGTCCAACTTCATAGCCCCTAAAATCATCTACCTGCCATCTGAGGTGGACTGGAGGAAACAAGGTTATGTCACAGATGTCAAGAACCAGGTATGTTATAAAACAATTGAGATGTGTTATAGGAAAATAAGTCACAAGTCACAAAAAATAGATTTTGAGATATCATCATATTTGAAAAGATTCCATCGATAGTAAACATTAGGGCATTTAATAAGTATTTCTATATTTTAAATTCTATATTGTTATTTTTGAAAAAAAAAGAAGTTAACAATATTTCTGGGTGGCCTTAGTAATACATGAATATATTCAATACACATTCTTGAAATTTGTGTACTCATACAACTGTACACGGTACACGCCCTTATGATGGAAACATTACTACAAAGAGGTCTTGTGAATACAACACATTGGAAAATATCAATTTTGCTATTTGTGACTCATTTTCCTGAAACACATCACAATTGTTTCCAAAATCAAAAGACGTGCACAGCAGTAAGAACGTCTGTTTTGTCCCAAATAGCTCAGGATATCTAGATATGTAATAGGGCTAATGGATATTTTATTATAAAGACACATACTATATTGACTTTTGGATATCTCAAATGTTCTTTTAATTGGTGCCTGAGTCACCTGCTCATTTTCATATACTACTAAGTGGTGTCTGAGTAGTAGCCAGTAGACTAGCACTAAGACCAGAAATCCGACCAAAGTGAAGTTGGTTATTACATGATATATTTCATTTCTCTTAAAGCATAATTAGTTTAACAATTGTTTTGTAGGTAATACCCAAGAAATAGTGGTTGTGTATGGATAAATTGCATTTCTTTATAATATTGATATTTTTTAGATTATAAATATAATCAAGGTGCACAATTCTATACATGACGATAAGGAAAGAAGCGAAAAAGGAAGCAATCCTAATTGTAATATTTGAAAAGAAGCAACTGTGATGTGTCATAACAGCAGATGACCCAGGTAATAAGGGAGTGGTGATATTAAAAAGACTCCGTGTAATGGGAGACAAGATCTCAGTAATTAAGAAATAGTCGGTGCTATTTGTTCCAGGAATAGGAATATTTGGACAGGTGTTTTAGTAATGTATAAAGTAGTTGCTAAGGAAGACACAAACAAGTATATGCGGCAGTGGCCATGGCTGAATTTGACAGCTGAAGTTTTATTTAAATTTTTAAATGAGTCACGGCTGAGAGCAGGCGCACAAATGAATGTGAATGGAGGTAATGCTAGGGCTACACCAAGGTTTTCGTCCTTGCGGCAGATACGGTTCTCTAATCCAGCACCATTGGTTTACCATTAGCCGTAAGGTGAAAACCGGATGGGCCGTAATGAAAAATCTCTTGGTGAAGTTACACCTTAACAGAGTTGAAACAATGCAATACACAATACTACAACCAGGGTGAACCACCGCAAACCTTTATACATTAAATGACCCAAGCATCATTCACACACTTTTTGGCTATGCGTAATATGTGCAGAAGGAGGAAAAGGAGGAAAAGTATGTAATATTACATATATCATACAGATTACGACTCTGGGACGCAACAACATCATTTGGTCTGTTGCTATGATATTAACAGAATCGGTAGTTTCTTTGTTTTTGTCAACCATTTATTTGAGGTTCCACTGTGACCTCTTCATTTGTCATTTGGTTACTGGCAAATATATCATGAATAAGCTAATTGTTATAGTTATGCCTTTAAGTATAAGGAGCAGATTTTCAGAAAAACACAATTGGCAGCTCTACACATTTTAGGAAATTCTGCTAAATTTGGCTTAAAAATGATGAATACCGGGTATATCTGAGTATATTTGGGATCGCATTGATTTAAAGCATCAGTTCTGTTATGTTAAACTGCATTTTGAGGCTCATTTTTGTCTTATATCATGGTATCACTATTATAGAAACATTGTGGTTCTTGCTGGGCTTTCTCTGCCACTGGATCTCTCGAGGGCCAGCATTTCAAGAAGACCAAGAAACTGGTTTCACTCTCTGAACAGAACCTTGTCGACTGCTCCAAACCTCAAGGTAGAGACATAAACTAATGACCGATGTAATATGTGTATGATGTATGTTATATATTGATTTCCAGATCTGTGATACAATATGGGATCCGAAAATTAGTCATAAGCTGCAAAATATGGATTTTGAGATATCACCATATTTGAAAAGAGGAGATATAATCAAGGTGATTCCAATGATAGTAAACAATAGTACACCTAATAAGTATTTCTATATTTTAAGTTTTATATTTTAATAATTTTTGATATTTTATTTGAAAAAAGTATGCAATATTTCTGGGTTGATAATTACTAGTAAAGTAGCTAAATATAGATCATATGATGAGCTTCAAAATGCATAGAAATATTTTATACACTGCCTTGAAATTTGGTACATGTATTCATACTACAAACAACAGCACTAAAAGTTTCCCCAAAATAAGAATATTCCAAGGAAATGATCTTGTAAATAAAACACTTTGAAAAATATCATTTTTACAACTTCTGACTCATTTTCCTGTAACACATCACATATGTATTTGACGGAATGGATATTAAGAAAATCAAAATTTTAACTGTGATTAATATTGAAACTACCGAGTGATTGTATTATACGAAAGAATCTACTGTAGTTAAATTGTGTTAGATTAAGTTCCTTATCAAAATATCAAATTATTTTCTGGAGAAAATAGTTAAGGCCAGTCAGGAAAACCTGCGAATGAGCAGAGGGTTACAACCTATTCGATTATTGACTCCGCATTTATGTAACTGTATAACTTATTTGAATAAAAAGTATTATATATATATATGTAGTGAATCTGTGTCGCAGGTTCGTTTCCCTTGGCGTATCCGAAGCTTATCAATCGAGAGTTTATATAGAACAAAAGGAACAAAGGCAGGCGCTACCTGTTCACTTGGGTTTTATTGTGAGGTTTCGGAACTGGCATCAGTTCGCTTCCAGACCTGACTAGACTGCGGATTTCGGATCACCTGGCCAGCCAGGTAACCCTCATCCAAAGGTGTCTATCAGACCTATACAACAACAGTCAACATTTCACAATCAGAGGTATAAGTAACACTGTCCACACTGAGAGGTTTATCATGGCCTCTACAGCTTACATTAAATGGTAGAAACCCAGGTCGTGGTTACTATCGACCAACAGCTGGCTGCTGTTAAATATATAAAAGGCGACAGGCAAAACATATCATTTAGACTAAAAAGTCCCGCGGACCAGTAGTGACCACTGGGGAGGTTCGGACGAACTAACCCTCAGCGGCCACCTAAACCCAATAACACCACAATACCCCCTTTTTTCTTTTAAGAGTTTGAAAAGAAAAATCTTAAAAACTCAATAGGGTATAAGAAAAAGTAAAAGTCTACAAGTAGGAGCATATAGTGTGTCCTCTCTACAATGAACAAATAAATCAATCTTATGAAAACTTCAGGAATCGACAAATAGGAGCATTCTGTGTCCTAACTAATGTGAACAATTATCCGAAGTAAGAAAGAAAATTTATGAAAAACCTTTTCACGTTTGACAGGCAGGAGCATATAGTGTCCTCACTAACAAGCAAACAATCTGTTCTACAGAACTTATTTTATGAAAAAGGCTATCACTTTCATTATTGTAGACTTCACGTAAATGTCGGCGCCACACACCAGGGTCATGATCCGAGGATCCAGGGCATCCGAACAGCATCCGAGGTGGTTAAATCGGGTCGAAGGGCGGTCCAGTCATCATCGTCCATGCGTTTCCTCCGTTCAGTTACCATTGCCATCGTCGTCTTTCGGTCCATCGGGCGAGTCCCAACGCAGCCGAAGCCACAGTTCTCTGAGGCTGGGGTGGCTCACGTTGGGACTTCATCTGGTCCAGGAGATTGGTGAGGAAATGGATCTGTTGGTCGTTAACCTCCAACGTCCCACCAGCTCGACTGGACACCACGGTCAAACCAGGAGTCTCGCCCGAGCCTGAAGAAGGCAAGGCTTGAGCTCCCTCAACTGGTTTGGCAGGGAGAGAGGTCGGCTTTCCACCCAGGGAACTTTCCGACCTGCTCACACCTTGATTGGACTCGTCCGAATCATCCAAAAGCAAGCCCTGGAGTCTGGTATTCTCCTCCAAGAGCTTCAGGATGCGTTGTTCCTTCTCCTGATTTGATGCCTTCAGAGTCCGGATGAGGAGAGCCTGCTGACTGATGGTTTCTTTCAGCGTGCCTACCTCATCCACCTTCGCCCTCACCGCCTGAAGCTTTTTCAGAGGAGTCACAAGAGCGGCCACGGTCACTTTGACCTGCCTCTTGGCATCCTCTGCAGCTACTTGCAGGGCTTTCAACGCCTGGTTCACGCCGGTCTCTGATGTTTCCACCAGAGCAGCGGTCTCCAAAGCACAAGGCAGTTCGGCCAGAGTTGTGTCCACCCATTTCTGGGCCTTCCTCGAACGTCTGCTCCTCTTAGCAGGAGGAGCAGTCAACTCAGCTGCCTTCGACTGGCTCTCAGTCCTCGGACGCTTGGAGGCTGCGGCCTTCGAGCTAGTACTAGCACTTGACTTGTCCGAAGTCGCTGTGCTAGACTTTACCGGGGTCTGAGTCGGTTTGGATTTCCCAGTACCAGCTCTGGGAACATCCACCTCACCAGCCTTTCGAAGGGTCCGGAGATGGGCCATCGAAAGATGGGTAGTCCGAATGAAAGCTCCGAAGGGCTTCCACTCAGGCTTCACTTTCGCCGCCTTCTCCATCGCCTT
Organism: Sthenelais limicola; assembly: GCA_942159475.1. Classification (NCBI taxonomy): domain Eukaryota; kingdom Metazoa; phylum Annelida; class Polychaeta; order Phyllodocida; family Sigalionidae; genus Sthenelais; species Sthenelais limicola. The sequence goes on from OW804094.1 coordinate 136,846,511, forward strand.
CGGCCTTCCCTGGTTGTGCAGCAGCTCCTCCCCATTCATGATGTGGCTGACCAACTCCGATTTCCTGTCAAGCTGCTGCTGACAGTTCTCGTAGGGGCAGACCCACACTTCTGTTTGAGGGGTGTGAACCTCGCACAGGTGCCTGAAGAATCTTTCTCGGGTGGAGAAAATTCGGACACCTGAAGCATTGAGCTTCACTCGCCTACACACCAAGTACGGACAGCGAAATCCAGGCTCCCACAGAGTTGGTACCAGTCGGAGCTTCTCACTGGTACCAGGCTCCATTTTACCCGCCTTACACAGCCCCGGGTAGAGACAGGATTCATACCGGAGCATGAGTCCATGGTCATCTTCAGAGTCGGACTCTGTGGCCATCAGATGACGTGAGCCTGGCCGATCGTGCTTCGGGTTCAGCGGGACAATATCAGTGGCTTTGTCCAACTCGGCATTGAACTTAGTCAACGAGCCCAAGTGCGCCAACTGATCCTCCCTCACCTTAGCACGATGCACATGGACCTTTTTCAGCTTCCGGAACTTCAACTTAGTAGTTCCAGTCGCTGGGGCAGGTGCCTTGCCTTTCGAGTTCGACTTGGGGTCCGAACTCCGGGGCTTGCGAACTTGACGGGCAGAAGACCGGGTGCTCTTGGCCGGTGAATCCATGAGCTCCACAGTCACTGCCGCCGAGGAATCAGCAGGATCTGGAGATAGAGTCCGCGGGGACTCGTTCATCTCTCCATCCTTCATCCTCGGCCTGTCCTGCTTTCTGGGGGATCTAGGCTTCTGCTTAGAGGTACCAGCCGAAGGTACAGACTTGGCTTCGGGAGTCTCGGACTCAACCTCAGCCATGTCTGTCACCATCGCCGCATCCTCTTCAGCAGCTGCTTTCCTAGCATCCTCGGCCTCCATAATTGCGCCCCAGCAAGTTACGGTGCCGGTCCCAGAGCCACCTGCGTCAGGCTGACCCATGCCAACAAGGATCCGAGACCCTTCCAAGACCTTAGCCTCCTCGTCCGACAATACCTCGCAGTCCGAACCGTCCAGATCCATCTCTAGATCAGACTCGGACAGCTTGGCGTTGAGGGAATCAGCCAACTGGTCCTCGGTCATATTCTCGAATTCTCCTGAAGTCGACATCACTAATCAATCGGTACCTGAAAGTATAATGATGGTATGGGTAGAAATAAGTACAGAAAATACCTGTTATTTGCTGCAGATGGACGTTCGGACTCCTCTCGGACACGCTTCGGCTGTGGCTGACAGCTACTACACACATAGAGCGTAGTGGTATCGAGAAATCCAAACCTTCACTACACGAATATACCCACGCTTTAGGCACAGTGAGTTGGTTGATTACTTCCAAAACACAAAGACTGAACGTTTATTGGTATATCAGCAGCGGATACGCTGTTCAAGTTTAGTTTAACACCTTCGGATAGCAACGTTCATTCATTCCTACACCAATGGCGAAAACAACATGGCCGCTATAGGTCCCACGCCAGCCCGCGCATTATCAACGTGACCCAAACACAGTTAATATACGACCCACAGCATCCATGCAACTTGACTACTCGAGCAAAGGGACTACAAACACAGGGCAATATATTTCACAAGGATCATCACTTGATAAAACTTACTGCAGTGTTCTCTTTCTAAGAGGTAGTCTCGGTGCTTTGCTTCGCGGAAGCAGGAAGTAGACTGACTGAAACGGTAAAACACCAGCGTATTTAACCACTGCAACGCCAGAGTTGCATTCAGTCGCCGCACTACTGCAGCGCCAGTTTTCTTCCCGCGCTCACCTTCTGAGCCTGAAAATAGCTTTGGGCGCGTGTTCCCACTCAGCTATTCGGGTCTCTGCTGAGACGATGCAGAGGTGTAATCATTCTCTGATTTCCTCTAAACCCACCCCAGGCGTAGGCAACACTCTATTCGTCCATAAATAGATTCCGATGCTTACACTGAAGTCCGTGGCCACTGAAGACGTTTTGGATTTCCAGTTTAACATACAAGTGGTACCAAGGGCAAGGTTAAGTACTTTCCGAGACTCATGTTCGTCTCCCAGTCACAAATGGAATTAACTGAATAAAGTCCATTTTTACTGCTTATCAATAGGGGACAGGGCGGCTCTTAGTTCGGTCCACCACCCGTCTGACTTCTCGTTGTGTGATTTTTTAGTTTGGGTAGAAATCAGTTTGGAGATTCCTACCCTCGGTCCAGTACCATAATTAGCTCATCTGCAACCGAACTGGGGCCTTTCGTACATGTTTAGCCCTTGCTATGCCAGGAGAAGAAGGATCTGGTGGTTTTGCATTAACCACAGCTCCTTTCCTTGGTCTACCTGGTCGTTTCTTCGGCTGCACTGGAGGTACAGGAGCAGCTTGGACCAGCTGCTTCCTAGGCCTTCCGCGCTTCCTATTCAAAACGACCGGGGGCGCCACCGGCTGGTCGGACGTATCTGTGCGAACCTTCGGCCTCCCGCGCTTCTTCGGACAGACCGTAGCTACCTTAGACTTCTCTTCTGATAAAGCCTTTCCTGGACCCAAAAGCCCAGGCGGGGTAGCCGTAAGTCCCGAGTCTGCTAAGGAACTGTCAGGTTTGGCAACAGATTTCCCTTGTCTACCCCCTCTTTTCTTTAGAGGCAGAGATTTACTGGAGGTTTCCTTGGAACTACCCTTTCGGATCTTCCTAGGTCTACCTCTCGGCTTGACGCCTACAGTAATTTTCTCTTTCTCTACCTTCTTAGGACAATCTTTCCCTGGCACCACTCTCCCAGCCTCTAGTCTAAAGATTTCCATACCAGCCTGTTCCTGCCTTCTGAATTCTGGAGCCCGATCCAAGTTAACTGCTTGAATCGGCCCATTTTCATCGAAAGCCGGCTTCAGATAATCAATATGGTAACGCATCAGACCTTCGGCTGTCTCCAGCTCACAGGTGGTACCTCCTATGAACCTTCTGATTTTATAAGGCCCGTCCCACTTGGGTCCGAGCTTCTTATTCGCTTTGGGGGGACAGAATCGGTACACCACCTCCCCCGCCTCAAAACTGGGGGGCCTAGAACGTTTGTTATAATCCCTAATCTGGTGAACCGCAGATATTCCGAGATTATCCCGCACGTACTGGTGTCCCTTTCTCATCCACTGTTTCAGGTTCTCAACAAAAGCAACCTTGCAAGGGAAATCAAGACTTCCTCTTTCAACTCCATGAACTATGTCCATGGGCGTTACCAACTCTTCTCCGAAGACTACTGAGTTAGGTGTGCATAAAGTAGCAGCATGTACTGTCCCTCTGTATGCATGAGCAATGCAAGGGGTCAGCATATCCCAATCTACTTCGTCCGAATCAGTCATACAAGATAGCTGTTCCACAAGAACTCTATTAAGCCTCTCGGACTGCCCATTACTCATAGGCCTGTATGGGAGGGTAATTAGCTTCTCGATTCCCAGCATGTCAAGTAGACATCTCAAGAGTTGAGACCGAAATTCAGGAGCTCCATCTGTCTGCAACGACACAGGACATCCGAATCTCAAGATCCATTCTCGAAAAAGAACTTCTGCACAGCTTTCAGCGGTGTGATCGGCCATGGGGTAGGCTTCGGCCCATTTAGAGAAATGGTCTACTACAACCATAATATAGCTGTTGCCTCTAGGGGTACTCCGAAGAGGCCCTAGAATATCCAACGATATTCGGTTCCATCTACCACCATGTTTTTCTTTCTTAAGGTAAGAAATTCCACCACCACCTCTAGTCTTCCTCATATTACATTCCGGGCAAGCTCGTACCCACCGCCTCAGATCATAACTCATACCAGGCCAAAAATATCTCATCTTTGCTGACCAGACATTCTTGAAGGTTCCGAAATGACCCGCAGTTTTGGCACCATGTATGCCCTGGAAGATCTCTTTCCTCATGGAAACAGGGACAATTTTCCTCCAGTATTTCTTTCCGGTGGCTAGTCTTGTCCACCCCAGACATAGCACACCATCTCTGACCTCCATACTACCAAGATGTCTGACAAATGTCCAGCAAGATTTTCTCTGCTAGGAATCGGCACAGTTCCATCCAACATTTTCAGCAACCTTTTTACAAGTGGGTCAGCTTGCTGAGCTTCTTGCAACACGTTCCGCTGAGTCCCTAAGGAAACTTCGTTAGTGGCAATAACAGCATCATTCTTTGAGACGGCGTCCGAGTTCCGGTCACGTGACACCTAGCAACCCAGCCTGACAACCAGCTAGGGATTGCAAACATTCTCACTAAACACTCCCGCGGCTATATTCTCTCTATGCGGCGATTGGTGGTTACCTTCGTTTTTAATACAAAAACCTACATAAAGAGGCAGGATGGTGAATATTTGTGCCATGGGTGGCTGCTACAGTCGTTCTGCTTGGATGGGAGACAAAAATGATTGTTTTTTAAGTTTCCAAAGGAAAAATATCGACAGAGAGACTGGGCATCCCTGTGCGGAAAACAGGGTTTAGTCAAAGCGTCCTACTGTCAAAGCGTCCTGTAAGGAGGGGGGACCCTGTCATCTATTCTTTCCCCAAGCCTGTTGAACGGACATCATATTGCATATTAGCAAATCAGTGTTCCATTTTTTTACATTGGCAAACTAGCGTAAATGACAATGAAACCCAATGTACATGAGTACCACCCACAGTCAGAGTACCAGCCAATGGCATAAGTCCCCTCTTTCTCTCACGCAATTGGTAGGTGTGAGGCTATCGGTGTTAATGCTCAATGCTGTTGTTAATGCTCTATCACTCCCTGTGCGTATGGTATTGCATTCATAATGACATTTTCATTTTTCAACATTTACTTTGTGAAAGGGAGGAGAGGGATATTAAGAAAATGTTTAGCATTAGCATGTTATTATGTATATATAGAGAGCGGGATAGGGGAGGAGAAGGATATATTAAGATAATGTTTAGCATTTCACTTGGTGAAGTATAGTGAACAATAACACATAATTCAATAATAGTTAGATATTCAGAGCTGCCAACCTGTGCATGAGGATCCCAAATCCTAGTTTTCGTGGGGAGCAGAGTGCTCTTTGTGCCGAATCTGATTTTTGGGGAGAATTACTCATGGACGTCATTTGGGAAGACCAGCTGGTCTGAAGTGGACGTCGTAGTTTATATCTATTGCGGATATTATCATGTATTATCTTTAGTCGGCAAAAGCTGTGACAAATAATGATAATTGATGGTTTGGAGAAAGTCGACATGACACTGTTGTCTTAAAGCTAATTGGTAGGGTATCAAGGAATTGGTGAGAATTGCTATGGCGAAATCGTAGAAGTTGGCAGCACTGAATATTGGAGACAAAAACTTCTTTGCATTCTTTGAAAATTGGTTCTGAAATTTCCCTGCAATTAAATTACATTTACACATCATTCTGTCCCAGTGCATTCACACATCATATAGCCTCACACCTACCATTCGCACAACCCTCTGAGAAGGAGGGTGGTACTATGACTTATGGGTTGGGTGTTACTCTGACTGTGCCTGTGGGTGGTATTTTGACCGTGAGCCATTTACCCTACTGATCATCCTGAAAAGGGTTTCAGCAAATGAAGCAATTTACAACCCATATACCCAGAGATATCATTTTCGCTGGCTTTCACCAATTTTCCCTGCAGCTAGAATGGCACTGATCGCCGGCTAGAATTGACCCAAATTTCAAACTATAAATCAACACAAACACAAACTTACAGACATAGGCCCGTCATAGGCCTATCGTTTCCAGCTGAGAATATGATATATATATGTCAATTGGAAATAAAACTGTTACAATACAATATGAATTACATGATGTGTACCGGTACCAAGGTTTGGGATCGGCAATAAGGTGCCATAGGTAAATATTCACTATAGAGACTTCACTAAATTGCGAACGCAATGTTAATAATATGGCGGCGCGAACGCGTCTAGGGAATGTTTGCAATCCCTTGGCTGGTTGCTAGCTTCGCGATCGCTGCGCCACCTGTAGTCACGTGACTTTCTGTCTCAAAGAATGCGCACCGCAATCCAGGCAGTCTGGTCTTCCACATTTTCTGGTTGGCAAGCGCGACAGCGCATCAGCATTTTCATGCTGTTTACCAGCCCGATGCAAAATCATGCTCTGATCCAGCCTGAATTCCTGTAAGGTGAGTAGCCAGCGAGCTAACATATCGGTCGGATCCTTGAAATTGAGCAGCCAACGCAAGGAGGCGTGATCTGTCCGAACAATAAAATCCTTATTACCCAGCAAGTAATGTCGGAATTTTTGCAGGTAGGTCAGAACGGCAAGCAGCTCACGTTTTGTCGCACAATAGTTCCTCTGTGGCTTAGATAAACTATGGCTTGCAAAACACAGAACCACCTCCCTTCCTTCCTGGACCTGAGACAGAATTCCCGCCATGCCAAAACTACTTGCATCTGTATCAAGGATAAACTTACCCGAAGGTTGAGGATATCCGAGAGTAGGTGAAGAGATTAGCAAATTTTTGCATGTATCGAATGCATCTTGGCAACGAGGAGTCCACTCTATGGGTTTAGCATATCGTTTATCCTTGCCTGCCGCGGTTACAACTTCCTGCAAGGGAATCACTAATTTACCGAAATCTTTCATAGAATCTCGGTAATAGGAGGCGAATCCAATGAATTGCCTTACTTCCCTAGCATTCGTGGGGATTGGCCAGTCCTTGACTTTCTGGATCTTCTTCGGATCCGCCGAAATGCCATGGCCTGACACAATCCGACCCAAGTATTCCACTTTCTTGCGGAAAAATTCACATTTCTTGGGTTTCAAAGAAGACCATAATCCCGTATACGCTCAAGGACGAGTCTCAGGTTGTCTAGGCACTCTTCAAGAGTTTTCCCAAAAACCACGATATCATCCAGATAGACCAGACATGATTTCCAACGAAGGCCATCCAACATCTGATCCATCATGCGTTGGAAGGTAGCGGGGGCATTACACAATCCGAAGGCCATAACCTTGAATTGAAATAACCCTACACTGGATAAGAATGCAGTCTTCGACTTGCTATCTTCATCCATCGCCACCTGCCAGTACCCACTTTCAAGATCTAAAGTACAGAACCACTGGTTTCCACCAAGTGATTCTATGCACTCATCGATCCGAGGTAGTGGAAAGCTATCCTTTATAGGGACAGAGTTTAGCTGACGATAGTCAACGCAAAAACGCTGTGTGCCATCTTTCTTGGCCACCATGACAATAGGAGCACCCCAGGGGCTACTGCTATGTTCAATTCGACCCTCTCTATACATTTTCCAAATCTCTGCCTCCGCCTTGTCTCTCTTCGCCACAGGAATACGCCGGTATGCTTGTTTGATCGGACAAGCATCTCCAGTGTCTATCACATGGCGAACTTTATCAGTACAACCAAGGGCTTTGCCACCTGGAAGAGAGAAACAATCTCGGAATTCTTCCAGCAAAGACAGAGCAACGTTCTTCTCGTTTTTCTCGGACAAATCCGAATCATTGACCAGCTTCTTCAGCGGGCACTCTGCACTCGGTGGTACCAAGATGTCGGGAGCTATCAGATCATCATCCGCCACAGGCGATTCTGTAACCTGTATAGAATTAATGATTGCCTCTCTGATAATATTGCTACCGTCATCCTCAGACAAAGCGGAATCCTCTGCCACAAGAGTAACTCTGCTTAATCTGCCCACCACTCTCCGTTTGCCAATTTTCATTGGGCGATCGGACGGATTGCTGAAGGCTACCAAAGCGGTTGAACCTCCACCTGAAACATATGTATTCAGGCTCCCTAAGGCGAAGTCTTCTAGCAATCCTTGGTCTGGCTCGAACATCCAAGCATCCGATGCGTCTGAGCCACTATCAAAGTCCAATTCTGCAAGTGTAATAGATTTGGCCTCCATGATCACCGCTTTCCTAAGTGTCACAGCTATTCCAGTATCTACTTCGCTCACAGTCATGGTCTTTATAGAGGAAAATTCTTCACCTTCGGCCTTCTTTTTCCACTGTTTACATACAACAGAATGTCCGAAGTTTTCCAAATAAAACACTCCTGACCAATCCAAACAACAACGGTGCACATAGTAAAAATCTGCACCTAATATCCCGTCTTCAGGGCCCTTCAGACCGCTGACTACCAGACATGTCATCATGTATGTCCGACCCGACACTTCATATGGACAGAGCACGCTCCCATATGTAGTTATAGGCATTCCATTACCCATCGAGCACGCCATACGCACCGAAATCATAGGCGGCGCATGTGGAAGGGATTCGTAGAAATCCTTGGTAATCAAACTCGTCGTTGCGCCTGGATCTACCAAGAAATAACCACTCTTCCCACCTATGCCTACAGGGGCATACCATCTCTCCCTCACCAGTAATTTAGAAGGGATCTCCAGAGTTTCCAGCTGTTGAACAGAAACTTTCTGAATCCGAGCAGACTTCTCTTGGCCTTTTTCTATCAAGACAACCTGACCTGACTCAGCTTGGTACTCGGCCTGTCCCCAACGCACGCCAGGGCTCTTGTCCGAGCATCCCTGAATCTTTTCAGGGAGAAAATCACCGTCCGGCAACGGCCTAGGACCTCCAGCTATCAGATCGGGTAGCTTCTTGTCGCTAAGCTTTAACCCTATCTTACACACCGGTGCCTGGGCTGATTTCCCAGTTTCTAGACTACTACAAAGATCCTCGCGGACTGTGGTACTAAGAAGCGTGTTGTCCGAGGCTCCCGTATCGCTTACTACAGGAGCCGAACCTAGTTTTCCGAAGCCGGCTTCCCTCCTGGAGCGCCTTGCTTCTTCACAAGTTCGAGTAGAGCTTTTTTAGTGGGGCAAGCCGAGGCGAAATGCCCCTCCTCACTACAAAAATAGCATTTTCGAACTTGCCAGGTTCTTCTCTCTCTACCCCCAGCAGACTTCTTATACTGCTGGGTTGAGGAATTCGTCTTCCCTTGCTTTTCTTGCCATGCTTGGAAAGCTTGCACTATCGCATTGCCGGGATCGTCGGACTGATCATCATCGTCGGACTCCTGCAATGCCAGTGCCTGGCTAACCTGTACCATGGCCTTTTCTTTGGCACTTGCCTTTTTGCTCTTCCCCGACTGGGAACCTTCGGCCGCCGATCCCTCCAATGGGATAGCAACAGCCAACGGATCTATAGCAGCAGCTTGCAAGACAGCAGCATTCGCGAAATCCATATGACAACTCTCCCATACCTCGGCCCAGTGAATTGCTTGGAGAAGGTCAAACGGCTGTTTAAGCTTCACCCACGCAGCTTTCTCCTGGTTGATCAAGCCTTTCAAGAAGACTCTCAAGCAGAGGGTACGTAGAGTATTGTCCAGATTAATTCCGAAAGCATGTCTAGCACGTTTGGCTACCTCATTGGCAAACATACGGCTCGGCTGCTTAGGGGTTTGTCTGCAGTTATAGAATTCGGACTGCTTCTTTTCAAGAGAATGCTCACCGAAGTTAGCATCCATATGGTCTACAAAACCAATAAGATCCAAACCTGGGGGCAAATCTCCCATCTCGCCTAGCTGACGACGGCAGCTGCACTTAAGCTGCATAAGGAACTGTTCCGGAGTCCAATTATGCGCTTCGGCTAGCACTTTCATCTCTCCGAGATGTGTCCGCCAGGAATCCTTAGGATCCCAGTTTCGTATAATCGCCGGTTTAGGGGCATGATTAACGTTCGTTGCCACAAACTGATACCTGAAGGTGAGTTCGGCGCCTATAGCGCCTTCATACTTCAGGCCCTGCACCACTGACTTATCCCGAAAGTAGTTTGACACTTGGTTAGTCATATGTCGCATGGGAGAATTGTCAATCGCATGAACGCCAGGTATTTGGATTCCAGAAGTATCTGGCAACCCTCCGACTGTAGTCCATTGCCGACCAGCATTCCTCACATATTGACTATTATCAACATGACCACGCACATACGTTGTGGAAGCAGTTGGTCTTTTAATGCTGGAGTGCGCTCCAACATAAGGCCTACCCCCTCCCCCTCCGTGAAGAGGAGACGAGGCAGTGAATGTCACCGTATCTTTTTGCCTAGGTGTCCTGGATCCTCCACGTGGAGGAGAAGCTTGCTGGGTTTGGTTAGGTTGATTAGAACCTGCTACACGCCCTCCGCTGGAAGTAGCATGTTGCACAGGTTCGCCTACAGCCTGTCCACCAACCGCTTCGGACAACTTTAGATGCTCGGGCACGGGTGTCCGAGCAGCCTTTTCTTCAGAAAAATGCCTCGGAGTGAGGAGGATGTATGATCCACCACCTTCCTTAGGATATGTAGGTCTCTCTACGCCCAATGGCGGAGAAACTCCTCCTATCCTAGGAGGCGAACCATATAGATCCGTATCCTCAACATCCGAAGAATCATCCAACATGTTCTTCATTCGTGACATATCATCCACCCTGGCTACCTCATTCCGCAATTTTTCATTCTCTACACGAAGCTGACGTGTAGTGGCATGGCAGTCATCGGTTACTTGAACCAACTTCAACCGAACTGGGGCCTTTCGTACACGTTTAGCCCTTGATATGCCAGGAGAAGAAGGATCTGGTGGTTTTGCATTAACCACAGCTCCTTTCCTTGGTCTACCTGGTCGTTTCTTCGGCTGCACTGGAGGTACAGGAGCAGCTTGGACCAGCTGTTTCCTAGGCCTTCCGCGCTTCCTATTCAAAACGACTGGGGGCGCCACCGGCTGGTCGGACGTATCTGTGCGAACCTTCGGCCTCCCGCGCTTCTTCGGACAGACCGTAGCTACCTTAGACTTCTCTTCTGATAAAGCCTTTCCTGGACCCAAAAGCCCAGGCGGGGTAGCCGTAAGTCCCGAGTCTGCTAAGGAACTGTCAGGTTTGGCAACAGATTTCCCTTGTCTACCCCCTCTTTTCTTTAGAGGCAGAGATTTACTGGAGGTTTCCTTGGAACTACCCTTTCGGATCTTCCTAGGTCTACCTCTCGGCTTGACGCCTACAGTAATTTTCTCTTTCTCTACCTTCTTAGGACAATCTTTCCCTGGCACCACTCTCCCAGCCTCCAGTCTAAAGATTTCCATACCAGCCTGTTCCTGCCTTCGGAATTCTGGAGCCCGATCCAAGTTAACTGCTTGAATCGGCCCATTTTCATCGAAAGCCGGCTTCAGATAGTCAATATGGTATCGCATTAGACCTTCGGCTGTCTCCAGTTCACAGGTGGTACCTCCTATGAACCTTCTGATTTTATAAGGCCCGTCCCACTTGGGTCCGAGCTTCTTATTCGCTTTGGGGGGACAGAATCGGTACACCACCTCCCCCGCCTCAAAACTGGGGGGCCTAGAACGTTTGTTATAATCCCTAATCTGGTGAACCGCAGATATTCCGAGATTATCCCGCACGTACTGGTGTCCCTTTCTCATCCACTGTTTCAGGTTCTCAACAAAAGCAACCTTGCAAGGGAAATCAAGACTTCCTCTTTCAACTCCATGAACTATGTCCATGGGCGTTACCAACTCTTCTCCGAAGACTACTGAGTTAGGTGTGCATAAAGTAGCAGCATGTACTGTCCCTCTGTATGCATGAGCAATGCAAGGGGTCAGCATATCCCAATCTACTTCGTCCGAATCAGTCATACAAGATAGCTGTTCCACAAGAACTCTATTAAGCCTCTCGGACTGCCCATTACTCATAGGCCTGTATGGGAGGGTAATTAGCTTCTCGATTCCCAGCATGTCAAGTAGACATCTCAAGAGTTGAGACCGAAATTCAGGAGCTCCATCTGTCTGCAACGACACAGGACATCCGAATCTCAAGATCCATTCTCGAAAAAGAACTTCTGCACAGCTTTCAGCGGTGTGATCGGCCATGGGGTAGGCTTCGGCCCATTTAGAGAAATGGTCTACTACAACCATAATATAGCTGTTGCCTCTAGGGGTACTCCGAAGAGGCCCTAGAATATCCAACGATATTCGGTTCCATCTACCACCATGTTTTTCTTTCTTAAGGTAAGAAATTCCACCACCACCTCTAGTCTTCCTCATATTACATTCCGGGCAAGCTCGTACCCACCGCCTCAGATCATAACTCATACCAGGCCAAAAATATCTCATCTTTGCTGACCAGACATTCTTGAAGGTTCCGAAATGACCCGCAGTCTTGGCACCATGTATGCCCTGGAAGATCTCTTTCCTCATGGAAACAGGGACAATTTTCCTCCAGTATTTCTTTCCGGTGGCTAGTCTTGTCCACCCCAGACATAGCACACCATCTCTGACCTCCATACTACCAAGATGTCTGACAAATGTCCGAAACTCATTAGACTCACCAGCAAGATTTTCTCTGCTAGGAATCGGCACAGTTCCATCCAACATTTTCAGCAACCTTTTTACAAGTGGGTCGGCTTGCTGAGCTTCTTGCAACACGTTCCGCTGAGTCCCTAAGGAAACTTCGTTAGTGGCAATAACAGCATCATGCGCACCGCAATCCAGGCAGTCTGGTCTTCCACATTTTCTGGTTGGCAAGCGCGACAGCGCATCAGCATTTTCATGCTGTTTACCAGCCCGATGCAAAATCATGCTCTGATCCAGCCCGAATTCCTGTAAGGTGAGTAGCCAGCGAGCTAACATATCGGTCGGATCCTTGAAATTGAGCAGCCAACGCAAGGAGACGTGATCTGTCCGAACAATAAAATCCTTATTACCCAGCAAGTAATGTCGGAATTTTTGCAGGTAGGTCAGAACGGCAAGCAGCTCACGTTTTGTCGCACAATAGTTCCTCTGTGGCTTAGATAAACTATGGCTTGCAAAACACAGAACCACCTCCCTTCCTTCCTGGACCTGAGACAGAATTCCCGCCATGCCAAAACTACTTGCATCTGTATCAAGGATAAACTTACCCGAAGGTTGAGGATATCCGAGAGTAGGTGAAGAGATTAGCAAATTTTTGCATGTATCGAATGCATCTTGGCAACGAGGAGTCCACTCTATGGGTTTAGCATATCGTTTATCCTTGCCTGCCGCGGTTACAACTTCCTGCAAGGGAATCACTAATTTACCGAAATCTTTCATAAAATCTCGGTAATAGGAGGCGAATCCAATGAATTGCCTTACTTCCCTAGCATTCGTGGGGATTGGCCAGTCCTTGACTTTCTGGATCTTCTTCGGATCCGCCGAAATGCCATGGCCTGACACAATCCGACCCAAGTATTCCACTTTCTTGCGGAAAAATTCACATTTCTTGGGTTTCAAACGAAGACCATAATCCCGTATACGCTCAAGGACGAGTCTCAGGTTGTCTAGGCACTCTTCAAGAGTTTTCCCAAAAACCACGATATCATCCAGATAGACCAGACATGATTTCCAACGAAGGCCATCCAACATCTGATCCATCATGCGTTGGAAGGTAGCGGGGGCATTACACAATCCGAAGGCCATAACCTTGAATTGAAATAACCCTACACTGGATAAGAATGCAGTCTTCGACTTGCTATCTTCATCCATCGCCACCTGCCAGTACCCACTTTCAAGATCTAAAGTACAGAACCACTGGTTACCACCAAGTGATTCTATGCACTCATCGATCCGATTCTGCTCTATGAGCTGATCAATAGTTCCCCGAGCATCGTGCATTGACTGTCCTTGCACAGAATAGGCATGGCGCCAGGAGGCCACTTCAGTCCTCAACTGCTCTTTTTCTTCCTCCTCAAAGGAATCTGCTATCGCAGGATTCCTTCGAAATTCAGTCCATTGACCTCCAGCAGCGGCAACAGGCTGTAGAGTCAACTTCGGACTGGTCACTTTTACCTTCGGTTTTCTTTGCACCAGAGCCAGGAGTAGGTTTGCGATAACCCTTCATACCAGCTGGTGAAATGCGCAGGCCAACTTGGGCCGCTGCATCCGCCACCTGGACTCCATTTGCATTGGTAGCCATCTTAAAGATTTACCAAAATCTTTAGCAAAGTTTAAACTATAAGCCCAACACTCAATCGATAAGACAGAAAGCCAAGTTTGGTCACGGCACCAGTTGTAGTGAATCTGTGTCGCAGGTTCGTTTCCCTTGGCGTATCCGAAGCTTATCAATCGAGAGTTTATATAGAACAAAAGGAACAAAGGCAGGCGCTACCTGTTCACTTGGGTTTTATTGTGAGGTTTCGGAACTGGCATCAGTTCGCTTCCAGACCTGACTAGACTGCGGATTTCGGATCACCTGGCCAGCCAGGTAACCCTCATCCAAAGGTGTCTATCAGACCTATACAACAACAGTCAACATTTCACAATCAGAGGTATAAGTAACACTGTCCACACTGAGAGGTTTATCATGGCCTCTACAGCTTACATTAAATGGTAGAAACCCAGGTCGTGGTTACTATCGACCAACAGCTGGCTGCTGTTAAATATATAAAAGGCGACAGGCAAAACATATCATTTAGACTAAAAAGTCCCGCGGACCAGTAGTGACCACTGGGGAGGTTCGGACGAACTAACCCTCAGCGGCCACCTAAACCCAATAACACCACATATATATGTTCCTCCAGGTAACAAGGGCTGCCAGGGTGGCCGTATGGACCAGGCCTTTTTGTACATCCTGGAGACCGGAGGCATTGACACAGAGCAGTCCTACCCTTATGAGGCTCAGGTCAGTATACCACTAATAACTACAGCATAAAACCTTTACTTAGATTTAGATTTAGTAACTTTTATTCAATACAAAGATTGCGATAACAAGGAATTCTCCGGCTAGTGAATCACTATGATTTTTTTAGGATGAGAACAATGTCACTTTAGTCAGTGATTGAAAGTCATTGTCATCCAGTGATCAATTAAATTGTACATATGGGTCAGATTTTCAGAAAATGTGCAATTCGCCTTCACCAATTCTGTCAAATAACCCACATTTAAGACAGAAATGAGCTTCAAAATGCAGTTTAACAAAACAGAACTGATACTTTAAATCAATGCCAAAAATACCAAAAATACTCAGATATACCCAAAATTTATCACTTTTTAGCAGAAATTACTTAGTATCTAGAGCTGCCAATTGTACATTTTCTGAAAATCTGACCCACATAAGAGTATTCAAATATCCGTATGATATACGTGAAGAGGCGTTTCTTTGTCTGTTCTCGGAATCTATTATGTTACCAACCGTCTTTCTGATCTGTACAGGTCCGTCCACCCTTTCCGGGGGATAATGTATGTAGTTTGTGAAGGTATCTGGGGTAGAAATGTGATTTTGAAGCCCTTTTTAGTTCTATAGATTCACCAAGGAGAAAGGTTAAATGTGTCAATCAATCAATCAGTTGATCAATTCGTATAGATTGTTATTATTACATATATGATGTTTTTTTTGGAAAATAAGTCACAAGTCGCAAAATTGATATTTTTCAAAGCGATTTATTCACAAGAATGTTTTCATTCTTGGGATATGAGGTGCTTGATGTACCAAGATAGTGTATTAAATATATCATTGTCTTCACAAGGTAGTCTTATAGAATTTATTAAACATGCATTACTCTGAAAACAATGTATCTAGAGTGATTTATGCATAGTGTGTATTTCACTAGTGATTTGCGTGGCATTGGCATGGCAACCAATCTGGTTTTTGGCTAAGGTTACCGGTAGAATTCAAATTTATGACGCGATATTTTTCTATTTTCATGATTGAAAGCATGTATAATAAATCTGTTAACTAACTCTTTGGTTTCGTTGGTTAATTTCCCGCTCGACTGCTGACCCTAAATACATTACGAGAACGACATGGTATTCAAAATCAATATTTTGGACTTCTGACTCATTTCTCTGTAACACATCACATATTGTCGTCTGCTATAGAATGGTCCCTGCAGATTCAAACCTGGAACCATCGGAGCAACTTGCACCGGCTACACTGATGTGAAAGGTGGAGATGAGCATGAACTACAGAAGGCTGTAGCCATGGTGGGACCCATCTCTGTTGGCATCGATGCATCACATCAATCCTTCCAGTAAGTCTGGTCTTTTCATTTTCGTTTTGTATTTTAAAGGGTGGTCTCCACTGGCTGTGGTAAGCTCTGCGGTAAGCCTTGCGATGGTTTCTGTAGGTGGTGAGGAATGATGAGGTCCTATCCACAGGGTTCACTGGCAGGACCTCGCCACTGCTCACCATCACAGCACCATCGCAAGGCTTACCGCAGAGCTTACTACAGAGCTTACCGCAGCCAGTGGAGACCACCCTTAAAACAGAAACAAATACCTAAGGATATGATGAGTTACATGTTGAAAGAAGGGGGTTAATCTCTTCAGTGAAGGTAGGGATTGTAACCCAATTGTTAACTAAATCCACTTGTTATGAAATCCCTAGAACATACTCATAGTATTACAAACCACATATATCTATTTGTCGTCCATAATTCTGATTTCTCTTTGCTATTTACCAGCCTGTACAAGTCTGGAGTGTACTATGAGGAAAAGTGCAGTACCAGCACATTGGACCATGGAGTGTTGGCTGTAGGCTATGGTACCGCAGACAAACAACACTACTGGCTCGTTAAGAACAGGTACTAGGATCTATTATAGCATTATTACCCCGAGGTTTGGTGGTTTGTTGTGGTCTGGGTGATCATAGACACTCTTGGGCTGAGGGCTTGCCCGAGAGTGTCTATGATCACCCAGACCACAACAAACCACCAAACCGAGGGTAATAGTGCTTTTAGATGCGATTTGATCAGATCAACTTATTAATACCAAAATGGAAGGTTTACCAGCCTGTACAATTATTTATTATTATTATTTATTATTATGCCTTGCAAAACAGGTAATAAGTGCGCCTACATTGAACTGGAAGTTTTTCCACTTAACTCCGCCAGGTACTATAGGTGGCGCCACCCTCTAAGGAGTTTTAACACTGCAGTTCTATAGTCCACACTTCAGGGACTTCCGTCGATACAAAGGTGGTCTATTGGCAAGAAAATACCTCACAGAATCTGATCAAATCGCGTCTAAACATGTATGTATCATTGACATTACCATTGGGAAAAACTAATTGACATGTTTTGTGGCCACGGTCATTGTTGTATTGTCAAATTAGCACAAACCATATTGACAAAAAGATCTCTACTTTTGCACATCTTTCTACTTCATGCATGAAAATAAAGCTTTTACAGTGACATTCATTTAGTATGAATGAAGTGGTTCTGTTGAATCTTCATTGATGAAGCCTCTAGTTATTATTATTATAATACCTTTATTCAAATCAAGTTATTACAGTTACATAGTGGAGTATCATCCGAACAGGTTATAGCCCTCTGCTCAATCGCAGGTTTTCCTGACTGGCCAAAAGACAACAACTCCTATATTAAATATATTAATAACAATACGATTGTTAATATTTAACAAAGCTTTGCTTTACAGTCATAGCATTAATTACCATTTGTCTTCTTTAACAATTCAGTAAATTTGGATGCATTCTTATAATTCATGGATATCAATATAGTGCTTTATGGCATGTGTAACAGTATAACGATGCATAGCTCATTTTTGATGGTCGAAATTTAGTTCTATCTTAAGTATTTGGTTCTACTATTAAATATAGTAAAAAATAGTTTACCTGTTTTAGCACACTGGTCACTACTGCTTCTGTTCCTCCAGGCTGTTGATTACTAATTGTTGACCCGTCTATGGGGTCCAAAAAGGCCCAAACATATTGTAATTACTTTTTTACCACATCAAATCACAATTACACCATGATTCAAGCCCATGACAGGGCTCTTGAGGCCTTAATCGACAAATCGACAAATCAACATGGCCTTTCCTCAGATGGACAAATCGACAAACGCCGCCCACTGACAATCTACAAAGACACATTCTTATTGTGACAAACTGAAAACATTGATGGTCCTGGGTATGACCGTAAAGTGCCTTTCTGTCTCTTTTTCTCTGCCTTCTTCTCTATCTCTATTTCCTGGGTACGATCATAAATTGCCTCCCTCTCAGCTCTCCCGCCCTTGATATAACCATATTAAATGTGTTGATAAGGGCGTAAAGCAACCAATATCACTCACTCACTCAAAAAACATTGTAGCCCTTCGCGACAAAAATCCGTCGATATTATGAGAATTAAGTGACAAACAACAACAAAAAATTCTTACAACAATTGCTGTTTCTTAGAGAAATGAGGACCCCCCCACCCCACCACCCTCTGTCACCCCACATTATAACCCCCTGTTTACAACATTCCTTTTTATTTTATTTTCTAGCTGGGGAGCGACCTGGGGCATGTCTGGCTACATCCAGATGAGTCGGAATAGAGATAATAACTGCGGCATTGCAACCCATGGTAGTTATCCTCTGGTCTAACCATTCCCTATTTCAGTATCGACATTGTCACAACCATAAATCTGCACATTTGTTTAAGGGAAATGAGTCACACGTCACAAAAATGATATTTTTTAAAGTGATTTATTCACAAGATTTCTTTGTGAGAATGTTCTCATTTTTAGGGGGCTTAGCTCATTTAGTCATATAAATATACATCATATTTCCTATACCAAATCTTAAGACAGTGTATAAGATATATCCTTATTTAGTTTACTTTACTGGTAATTGCCCAGCCAGAATTATTGCAAACTTTATTGCAAACTTTTGTCAAACATGAATATATCAAACATAAAATATAGAAACACTTCTTAGATGTCCTGAAATCGGCTTGATCTCATCTTTTCAAATATGTTGCTATCTCAAAATCCAATTTTTGGACTTGTGACTCATTACTATTTAGCAAGTCACTTTTTATATCAATAATGATTACTTAAAAACATGTAATAATGCTCCATGTGTACATGATTTGTATTTTATTTAAGACTTTTATTCAGCTAAGACATTATGACAAGCATTATTCTCAGACAAAGGTGACAGTCAAATTAAACATAATATAACAGAAGCTAGGGTTTTTTGTTGTTTTTTATTTAACATATTCATACAGCCAGAGTGTTAAAAGGCTCACGGGGGACTAGAGCGTATTTTCCATGATCTTCCGGCAGGGGCTGTTTTAGTGCAGTATTAAGGTTGAAAAAGAGAAAGGAGTGGTGCAAAAGTTACAGATGTTAGTTATAAGAGTAAAGTTGATGGTTATACTTACCATGCAGCTACAAATTTTCGTGTGCTAAATTAACGCGAAATCCACAAAGTTGTGTCTGACACCACAATTTTTTGTCTCCGCAAACATATTTCCATTAACCACTACTCTACTGCAGTCTATGCAAGCTTAAAATCCGAAGAGGTGTTAAATCGCGAATTTTTTTTCCCTGCAAAATATTAGGCCGTGAAAATTTGAAGCTGCACGGTAAATCAGATACTTGGATCAGTTTTTCTGTCCTTACATCTGTGGCATTGTTGTTGGTTTCAGGTTTACAAAACAATAACTTCTTTGTGCTGCAGGGGAAATAATACCAATGTGGTGACCCACCTCATCTCTAACAGTGCAAGATGAACTTTGGGCTAACTGCAGATGTGTTAAAGCTGCACTCTCAGCTAACATCAGTAAAAAGCAAAATATTTTCTATATCATCTTCCACTCTTTTCCAACCCATTTAAAAGTCATTTGACTGAAACGTTTGAAGGTGCTGTCTGGTTATGTTCTCTTCAGGGCTCCTAAAACGTCCTTATTTGTATTTATGGGACCCGCCTGATTCCCTTCCTATGATGACTTTACCTATTATCGTTCATCGACAGCTGTTTTGGCTCGACCAAATCTACTTCTAATTCTTGTATAAACACATAACAGTAGCATGATATTGATGAATTCAATCCTATAAGTCATAATATGAATGAATTTTGTGAGATTTTCTTTGTCATAATAGCTGAGAAAGCAGTGATTCCGCCATAGTTCTATACTTCAACACTACTCTCTTATACCTAGCTCTACCCACTTGAGATCGAGAGTCATAGCACCTCGATAATAAGTGAAGTCACCATAAGAAATGATTTGGGCGGGTCTTCCAAATCCAGCGATGTTTCTAGTTATAGGATGAAGTTGTTCCATGTTTGAGCTGTTTTGACAAATACAGAGTTCACTCCTATTTAGGTTTGATACCTCAGGACTTCTTTCAGTAATGGGGCATTATTGGCTCTTGTATTTCTAGTATTGCTATTATAACAAAATTTAGGAAGGAATGTTTGATCTCATATGACAAAATATCTGAAGATGGTATAGTCTTTGACGGAACAGAAATGGCATAGATAATTCATGAAGGATATCTAAGGTAGGACATTAATCATTGACGTACAATACCGCATGCAGGGCTTTGTTCTGAAGTCTTTGCAATTTGGAGTGATTCGAATAAATAGATAGAATAGTTATTTTATTTTGAGTCACTGTTATCTAAGTAAGGTAAGATTTTACTTTTATACACTAAAAATGCTGAGGATTCTGTTAAAAGGTTACTCATTCTAAGGAAGAGGTAGACTTTATATGGGACAAGTCTAATACGATGTTCACATGGCTTTTGTGAAATATTCATCTAGTGTAAACTTTAAATATTGGTAGTTGTGGACCAACTCAAGTTGCAATCCATTGAGAGTTATTTCTATGTTAGCTAATCTCTGGAAATAAGCATTAATCTAGTTTTCTTTGCATTGATAAGAAAATGTTTGATTAAACACCAGGATGCTAGATTGTTAACTAAAGCTGGTATAGATTTTGAGGAGAGAAATAAGACAATATCATCTGCATAGAGAAGGTAATTTGAGTGCATAAGGCAATTTCCAAGGTTATTTATGAATACAAGAAAGAGGGGACCCACAATCAAACCCTGATGTACTCCTGTTTTACTGACAACCAACTTGGAAGTTGAATTATTAACCTTATTGATTATCAGTCAAAGCAGTAACTGTCCTTAGAGTGGACTCACCAGGGAGGAAGCTGGCTTGATGTAGGTCAAGCTACTTATTCTCAGTAAAATAGTGGAGAAGTCTAGAGTGGACTACTTTTTACTAGGGGTAGGGAGAAAAGAAATAGGTCGGTAATTGTTGATTTGATTACAGTTACCCCCTTTACATAGTGGAATTCCTTTAGCCATCTTCCATTGTTTCAAAAGGTATGTGTAGCAAACGACTAATTGATGCAGTGCACTAATTCAGGTAGGATGACAAGGAACATTAGGAATTGTATCAATGGCTGAAGATTTATTAACATCTATTTTACTAACCAGGGATAACAGTTCAATTTCATTAGTCAAAATATGGTTTAGTTCAATGTCAGCATTAGCCATTCATTTTTTTTCTTTCAAAAAGAATATTAGGTCATGAACATTCTTGACTTCCATAGACTTAGAGAGGTGGAGAGATATGATCACCTGCCGCCAACAGCCTGACTCATGGATGAACTCTAATGTCACTCTACAGAAGTCTTCTCATATACCTCAGCACTGATGATCTTGAAGTTGTACTTCTTGAAGTCATACTCTCCATTTTCAAAGGAAGTTATGAGATCAGTGAATATCTCTTCCTCCACTGCAGGGATGGGTGTGGTACCTGCCAGGTCGGCCAGCATGTGGTGATATGCCGCCTGCTGCCTGCCCAGGGAATGACCATGGTGGGAGGGCAGGCCGAGAGACAACATCTTCACATAGGTCTCCTCTATGTCAGCCAGCATGGCGTCCTGTGATGGTAGCACCATCTTGCCCTCCAAACTGGCAAGCATAAAACGCACCTGTGAAATAGAACAGCTATTATAATATCGGTAGCTTCATATCACGCAAACATACATTCTCACGTTGGATGGCCAAAAATATGCGAAAGGGACGGAGAGAGGTGTACAGACATGAGGGTAATTTTATATTTAATATACTTTGCCCAATAGATAAATAAAGATACACTGACTCTGTGGTCCCTCCTGGCCTTAGTTCACACTTTAGCCTATGGACTATCACTCATTACTCAAAAACTGTTTGAGCCTTTTCCACAATTTAAAATGTATTAAATACCCGAACATATCTATTTCACTGTCCTAAAACCATATAATTATTGAATCATTATCTGTCCCTCATTTGGCAATCTTTGCTAGTATGGTATTATAGAAGGTGAATATTTTACAATATGAAATAGTTATATTAAATTATTAATTAACGTCTGTACAGGCAAGTTAATCAAGGGAATAAACTCGTATGGTATACCAAACGAACCGGGAACATGTCAGCATCAGAGAGCTTTTATAAGTATTCCAATCTGTTGGGAAATGGCGATACAGTGGCCCAATATGTGAAGTCCGAATTTAGCCCGAATTTAGTCTGAATGAAAGAGAATTTCACCGAATTTCTCCCGAATCTAATAAATATTGGTTCAGCTCACTCCAGATATCGGATCATTCGGCAAATTTTAAAGATTGGTGATTTCCCAAATTTCAGCCGACAGAGGTACAGATATGACCGAGTTCAATATTTTCGGTCACAGTACTTCGGTATGAGATAGTATGGGGGAGTTAAAGTCAGGGTTCGGTATTCGCTCGGGGTTCCGTTAAAATTCTTCGGTACAGTCTTGGGCCTTGGATATCGGATAATTCGGGCATCCGATGTCGGATATGTGACATCGGTATGTACCAAATTTGCTTTCCATAGTAAATATCATAGGAGTTTACTTGAAGATCCATCTGTGAGAAGGGTAGATCTACCACAGCCTTGGGGATGCCAATAAAACAGAGTGTAGGGTGTAGTGCATGGATGACGTGCTTGTACAAGGGGTACACCCGGCCCCCTTCTGTGCTTGTGTCACATGCTGGTGAGAGGAAGGGGAAGGAGAAGTGGTAGCCGGTGCAGTAGATTATGACATCCACACCCACCAGCTGCTGCCCGTCCTGCAGCATGAGCAGCTCCCCCACCACCCGCTCCAGCTCTGGCTTTATGCTCACATTGGCTGGAAACTGGTCCTTCTCCAGTGGTCTCCTGCTGCAGAAGTACACCTGTGAGGAAAGAGTTGTGAATTATTCTACAAAATGTCTGAATTGTCATTGTATAATAGTGATCAGGGATGACTGCTACTATGCCTCACTGGCACAAATGATGGTACTTAACACCATGAGGAGGACTCCCTCTGTCCTATCCCTCTTATGCTTAGCTGAAAATAAAAAGTAAAGACAGAAATGAGACAGGTCTGAGACCATGCTATAACATTATTGCCCTCAACCCTCAAAATTCCTCATACTTCTAATCTTTAAAGAAATTTGAGGAATAAAAGAAATGGAACCCCTATCTTCAACATCTGAATACATCAGAGTGATAATAGGCTTTGGTAGTTTGTTGTTATTTCTCTTAGGGTCATTGCATTTTGGTAAAATCTCCATTCCTCAGTATTTATGTAGGGGCCTGCCTAATAGGAAGAAAAGTCTCAACTTCCAGCCATTCCGATAGGTGGCGACAAGAAATCCCAATGATCATCATTACCATTGAAGACACCAGCCTTCAGAAGGCAGACAGATTATACCATCATCCGCAAGGAAGCAAAGCTTGTAAGTCAATGGTCTTACCCATGAGGGTCTACTGTTGTTGAGCTAATACTTATGAATAGGGCCTGTATTCATGAGTTGAGTAAGTAAAACCTGGTGCAAACATAGCCACTTGTTTGTCTTTCTTTCATGTTCCCTTGTCTTGTCCCACCACAAGTCTGCAGTTCACTACATTTATAATATTCTACATTCTACATTTATAATATTCAAAGTAGCGTACTTGGAGGAGATATCGAAATGAAACGAAGCTATCTCTAATAAATACAGTTGATCTTGTGCAAAAAATCAAAGATGTAATAAATGCATGGAGGCATAGATCCTTAACAATAAAGGGTTGAATATTAGTCTCAAATGTATTCCTTTTACCCTTGGTCCAGCATACGTTGTCATGTGTTTATATTAATCCAAAGAAACAAAAGGAGATAGAAAATATTATTACCACTTTTATATGGAAAGACACAGGAGTTAGCAAGTTTTTCCATTTTTTGCTGTGCCATTCAGAAAACTAATGGTTCAGCGATAGAGTCTTGAAGTATGAAATTATGTTTTAAAGATGTAAAAAATACGGCTTTGCATCTCAGTTCATTCCAATCTACATCTCAAAGATGGCAATGTTTTTCAAGAAATGAGTCATCTTGTAGTTGTAGATATATATAGAGAGAATGGGACGAGCCGGCAATAATCGAAAATTTATAGGACGAGATTCGTCCACATAAGCACTCTGCCCGCATCGTGCTTATGTGGACGAATCTCGTCCTATAAATTTTCGATTATTGCCGGCGAGTTCCATTCTATATTTATTATATGTGCATAAAATTTGATCATATATGTCATCAAATATCACTGAAAAAATATTAAAGAAGCACAGAGAGCCCCGCTGCCCCACTGACAGCCTGGTTAGTATAGGCCTATTTATATTGTTAACTTAAACGTTCATATTGTGGCCATTTCTTGAGCTACATTAATAAAACTTATATCATTGGATAGAGAATTTAATGCTCTATTGAATGATAAGGTTTTTATTATGTATTTCTATAATCATAGTACCAGAATCACGGGTGGATTACCGATCGCGGGGATTTGTTTACATGCTCCGCGGAGAGCCAAAGCTCCGGGAAGCATAACAACAGAGCTATTTTTAGACAACTACATTTCATATGGGACACGTCCTATATGAATATTTTTATAGCACCCCACTTATAGCACGTCCCATATAGAATGCGCGTATAATAAATATAAGTATAAAACAAAGTTCAAAGGTAGTGCTACCATTTTCTGAATGAACAATTGGCTCACTTGTGGACAATGTGCTGCAAGGTCAGGGCTTATCTCTAGGCCAGATATGCCTGAGCCTAGCACCAAGACCGTCTTATCTTTGTATGTCTCAGCGTGGCGGTAGTCTTGGCTGTGCAGCACCTCCCCAGTGAAGGTCTCTATACCAGGGATCTCAGGGACCACCGGTTCAGAGTAATGGCTGAAATAAACCACAATATGTGTTGTGGTGCAGAAACATGAGTCATAAGTCACAAGATATGGATTTGAGAGATCATCATATCTAAAAATAACAAATCAAGTTGCTTCCCATGATGGTAAACATTAGGATTTCTAAAAAGTAGTTTTGTATGCATGAAAAAAAAGTTAACAATATTTCTTGATGGTCCATCACTGGTAATGTATAGTTAAATATACTCTTTAGAATAACCCTAGATATCCATAGAATTATATGATATATATATTTATATATATATTATATATATATATATATGTAATGTACAGTCTTGACATTTGGTACATGTATTTATGCTACAATCAGTGCTAAAGACCCCATATATATAGAATATAACTTTTTGTATTTACCCATTACAGATGAACACAGCATCAAAGAGCTGGGTTTCCTCCACTTCTGAGCCCCGCTCACGAGTTGTGAACTCCCACCTCTCTGGCCCTACTCCCTTCTGCACTGGTGTAACCTGCACCACTGACGTCCTGAACTGCATGAAGAAAGAAACATTCTACAATTTTTATGGCAATTTTGTCATAGACATTGTGTTGTACACAATATAGCCAATGGATTATATTCTGTAGAAAATCGTGCATATTGGATGGCTTGACTGTGATAACTATGTGATAAGGATACTCAAAAACAAGGCGGGTGATTCTGCCACTGTTAAGTTTTGATGGTGAAAAGGAGAGAGAAACACGGAAACACATGTGATCCCATGTAGATGAAGGAAACAAGCAAATATTCAGAATGGGATCTGTAAAGGGGCCGTTGCTCATGATGCTGGTGATATCACATAATCTAGAGCCATATATATCCTGAATAATAGACTTGCATAGAACAATGGTGTGGTATTAGTATAATTAGCCATTTTGTAAATACAATATTACTAAAAGAGTGATTATCAATATAAATATAAGAAGGTTAAGCAATGTAACATGTACATAATGGTACATAACAATGATGATCTTGAAGTAGCTTTTTAGTTTCTTACCTTGATATACTGCCTCAGATTGTAGTCATCAACAAAGTTATTGAGGTATTCCAGGACCTCCTCCCCCTTTAGATTGGACCGCGGACCCTCTGGAATTGGGTAGCCAGGGTATGACATAATCTCCTTGGGTAAGTTAGCCCTGGCAAGCAAACATAATTATCCGGCATTTGGACAAGTCATGGCCCCGTGCGAAAACCCTTTTTCGTCGAAAATAAACATAAGCTTAGTTCTACCACCCAACACTGAGGTCTGGCGAATCATTTTTCTTGCTTAATTTGATCTTAGCCCCTCTAATTCGTTCACCAATTGAAAGGGAATGACATCAACAACAAAATGTTAATAATTATCTGGCACATATCGGAAATCGAAGCAGACTTACAAAAAATCGGGAGCTCAGTTATATGTGTCACTTTAAGATGATCTGATGTTAAATGTAACTTCTCAAAAACAGGACCATATTGATTTGTCTATTTAAGGCCTCTAGCACCCTTCTGATGCCCAACCCTGCCTACAGCAAGTTTCCCTATTGGTGGCTTACCTCATTCCATGGTACATGGAGGCACCTAAAGGGAAACCCTCCCCATCTGTGCCCACGTGCTCTGTGTAAACCCATGTACCTCCCACCTCACCTGTCTGTTCATAGGCCACTGGTGTATACATGGAGGGCTGCTCAGACAGTCTCCTCAGTGCTGCCAACCCTGCCGGCCCTGCTCCTATCACTGCCACTTTCTGCATGTCTCTGCAATATATAGACATAGGTTAGATTTTCAGAAAATGCACCATTCACCTTCACCAATCCTCTCAAATAACCCACATTTAAGACAGAAATACAGTTCAAAATAAAGTTCAACCTAGCCAAACAGATTGCTAGAATCTCTGCAATGCTGAATATACTCGAATTTACCTAGTATTGACCAAATTGCAGCCGAATTTAGCCGAATTTACTAAATGAGCAGAGCCGCCAGTTGTACATTTTCTGAAAATCTGACCCACAGGTGGTTAAGCTGTTATAAGATTAATTGCCAAACTGTGAAAGTGAATGTTACTGTGAATACACTATTACTACCGTACCTCACTCAGGACCACCTTCCCTCAATACACATTGTTCCTCATTTCTAATATGGCCAGATTTACCCATTATATGACTTATAAGAATGATTTCATCAGTTCTCTGCTGCTGTTATAAATACCAATATGTTTTCTGATTGGAAAATAATCCCTTGATGAGACTAAAACAGTTTAACTGCCATGGGAGCACAAGTATGCAAAAAAGACAAGAGGTACCTAATGGTAAGCCATTAATCACAACTAACATGTATTCTTTAAAGATAAATACCAACGTTGTCAGCACTGCAGCAGGCGGGAATTCAAGGAACTAATGCATGAAACAATAGAATTCAATATATTTTGTTCAAACTTTGTATTGGGAAAGAACATGGTTGGGGGAATACAAAATGCCAAAAAAAATGGATATTATCATATTATTTTGTGTTTTAGGGATGAGTGAAGTTTACTTCCCTTCACTATTGATTTCAATGGGGGAAGCTCATTGTGATGCAAGTTTAGCTGAATAACTTTTTTTTTAGTTCAATGACCCCTTATTTTTCTTAATTGGGAGGGTAGAATAACATGTCAGCAATGTATATGCATATTTAAAAGAAAATCGTTTGATTCAATCATATGCTATTGGGGAAAATGCAGAAAATACCCGTTTTTCCATAGACTTCTATAGTGAACAGTAATAAATTTCAGTGGCCCCTGAAATAAAAACTAATCCAATGACATATGTTTTTTTGGGCTTTTTGGGTTCCCCCAACCAAGTTCTTTCTAAATCCAAAGTTTAAAGAAAATTCCATGATTCATTCATTTTTTAAGTGAACACTGGTATTTACCTTTAACAAGAAATCTGCTTTATCTTAAACATAAGGAAGCCTATAGATATTAGTGCCTGCTGGCAGATTACTCTGAATAAAACCTTTTAAACAAAACAAAGAAAAAACAATAAATAGTCACCAACATGAACATACCTGGCTGTGAGGTGAATTATGTCTTGGAATGGTGAGTTAGGTTACCTGGAGCAAACTTTAATGCATGCCCCACTCAACTTCTAACCTAGTGCAGTCAGATAACCAGGCTATCATTGATTTACTGCATATAGACAACAATGACTTTGGGCAGTGTAAGTGGTGGTTATCTCCTGCAGGCATATTGTTTTTATATGGATGCAACGGAATTTTGTCAATTTTCTATTCATTTTACCTCTCCCAATGGTTTGGTGAAAAAAAAATAATGAAAGTTTTATGGAAATTAAGGTAGGAAAACAAGCTGTGGCCACTGCTCTGTTTGTTTACTTTCTCACTTCCGGTCTACCTCACTCATTTTTTGGGTGTATTTCCAATGTTTGAAATGCTGGATACAATATACATTCACTATTTCACAGCTGCTTATCATTATCATTATTATTTTATCACTAGCAAAGTACCCGCCTCTCTCCCCACACTTCCCCATCTCCCTATTTTCCCTCCCCCTTGTCTCTGTCTTTCATACCTGATTTTCTCTTTCAACCCTATCTCCGATTCTCCCCTCTCCCTCCCCTCTTCCTCATGATCCCCCTGCCCTCTCTCCCTTCCCCTACATCCTCTCCCTCCCCTCTTTTCCCTTCCCCTTTTCTTTCCCTCCTCTCCCCCTCTCCTATTCCCCCAGCCTCTCCCTTTTTTCACTCTCCCTCTCCTACACCTTCTCCCTCCCCCTCTCCAATACCCCCACCCTCTCCCTCCCCTCTCCCACTCCTCTGTATGTAGTTGGGTCCCCCAGGAAATGTATCTCACAGGGGCTTTCCCAGGCTATAAATAGAGTGTGGAGATCCCAATTTAAAAAAGGCAAAATCAAATTCACATTTACACCCCAGATACCTTCACAAACCACATATAATATCCTCCAGACAGGGTCGATAGATCTGTACAGACCAGAAAAAACTGATGCGGAGATCACAGATTCCCAGAACATACCTGACAAAAAACCCTTCTTGAGTTTATATATTAGATTACAATGCTGTACCCTATGGCTTTCTATACCATCCCAAGAGGATACCAAGAGGTATCATAAATGTGTATACTGCTAATAGGGGAAATCTCTACGCACCCAATACAACCACAAGTATCCATACATTGCTCAATGTCAGTTACTAATCCTAGAACAGAGCCCTCTCCCTGCCCTCAATGTCAGTGACTAATCCTATAACAGAGCCCTCTCCCTGACCTAAATGTCAGTGACTAATCCTATAACAGAGCCCTCTCCCTGACCTAAATGTCAGTCACTAATCCTATAACAGCCCTCTCCCTGACCTGAATGTCAGTGACTAATCCTATAACAGAGCCCTCTCCCTGACCTGAATTTCAGTGACTAATCCTATAACAGAGGCCTCTCCTTGCCCTCAATGTCAGTCACTTATCCTATAACAGAGGCCTCTCCCTGACCTGAATGTCAGTGACTAATCCTATAACAGAGCCCTCTCCCTGACCTGAATTTCAGTGACTAATCCTATAACAGAGCCCTCTCCTTGCCCTCAATGTCAGTGACTAATCCTATAACAGAGCCCTCTCCCTGCCCTCAATGTCAGTGACTAATCCTATAACAGAGCCCTCTCCCTGACCTGAATTTCAGTGACTAATCCTAGAACAGAGGCCTCTCCTTGCCCTCAATGTCAGTCACTAATCCTATAACAGAGCCCTCTCCTTGCCCTCAATGTCAGTCACTAATCCTATAACAGAGCCCTCTCCCTGACCTGAATTTCAGTGACTAATCTTATAACAGAGCCCTCTCCCTGCCCTCAATGTCAGTCACTAATCCTATAACAGAGCCCTCTCCCTGCCCTCAATGTCAGTTACTAATCTTATAACAGAGCCCTCTCTCTGCCCTCAATGTCAGTCACTAATCTTATAACAGAGCCCTCACCCTGCCCTCAATGTCAATCACTAATCCTATAACAGCCCTCTCCCTGCCCTGAATTTCAGTGACTAATCCTATAACAGAGCCCTCTCTCTGCCCTGAATTTCAGTGACTAATCCTATAACAGAGGCCTCTCCCTGCCCTGAATGTCAGTCCCTAATCCTATAACAGAGCCCTCTCCCTGACCTGAATTTCAGTGACTAATCTTATAACAGAGCCCTCTCTCTGCCCTGAATGTCAATGACCAATCTTATAACAGAGCCCTCTCCCTGCCCTCAATGTCAGTGACTAATCCTATAACAGAGCCCTCTCCCTGCCCTCAATGTCAGTCACTTATCCTATAACAGAGCCCTCTCCTTGCCCTCAATGTCAGTGACTAATCCTAGAACAGAGCCCTCTCCCTGCCCTCAATGTCAGTGACTAATCCTATAACAGAGCCCTCTCCCTGCCCTCAATGTCAGTCACTTATCCTATAACAGAGCCCTCTCCCTGCCCTCAATGTCAGTCACTAATCCTATAACAGAGCCCTCTCCCTGCCCTCAATGTCAGTCACTAATCCTATAACATAAGAACATCTATCTAAAGGTACATTTATCAATAATAAAACAGGTTTTTATAGTTTAATTATGCTTCAAACACAGAACTACTTCTGCAGCAACATGTATGAATATTGTAAGGGTTCTGAACACTGGTACTACTTACGTATTCTTGTCTTCCCATCACTGTGTCCGTTGATTATATTTCCATTGGTGAGTATAAATACGGAAGGTAGGAAGAAGGCTGCATAGCTCTTTCATGCACTTCTTTGTCAACATAAATGCTGGCCAGAATGCAATTTAATTTACATAATTTAGACAATGCGTCCTTCACGCTTTCTGAATGTATCAACATAAACAATCACCAGCCTTTGTAGAAATATTAAATGTACAACAATAAACTTGTAGACAATCAGAGATTTGACTCTACTTATTCTGTAGACGTTTTTTTATTGTGAATCTAGGTTGAGTATTATTAGAGAAATCAGAAGGAAAGATCAGTGGTTTTACAGCAGAACTTAGCGATTAACAGCAGCTGTTTTGACATAAGTTTGGCCATAGCTGTAGGAGGCTTTGTCAGGGGCTGTTGACTTGAAAAGTCACAAGTCACCGCCCGATATCTTGTATTAGCTTACCAGCTAAAATCTTAGAGAGCTGTATCCAGACTCAGTTAGCGAACTATCTAGAATCAAACAATCTTCTCACTGAAAACCAATACGGATTCAGGAAAGAAAGATCTATAGTCGACGCACATGATAAATTATTAGAAAGAGTATACTATAACCTTAATAACAAAAAAGCTACAGACCTTATTTTCCTTGATTTTAAGAAAGCCTTCGATACGGTGAATCATGATTTATTAATTAAGAAACTCGAAAGGTATGGTCTGGATGAACAGTTAATAGGTTGGTTTAAAAATTACCTGTCTAATCGATATCAAAATGTATTAGCTAATGGATGCTGTTCCACTCTCAAACCGGTTACCTGTGGAGTTCCACAAGGGACCTCTTTGGGACCGCTTCTTTTCTGTTTATACATCAATGACTTAGACTATGTTGTAAAAAATAGCCACATCCAATTATTTGCGGACGATACAGTTTTGTATGCAGATAGAACACTGAAAGGTGACAGTATAGTTTCACTACAGGATGATTTAAGTAGAATAGTTAATTGGTGCGCGGACAACAAAATTTCTTTGAATATAAAGAAATGCAAAAGTTTAACTATTAGGTCAAGAGAAGATCCAAAAAATAGCACTCTGTATGTAATAAATGAACAAGAACTTGAAAATGTATCCAACTACAAATATCTCGGTATAGAGATAGACAGACAACTCAATTTCAATAGATTTATGGTAAAAAAGGTGAACACTGTAAGAGCCAAAATAAAGGCCCTCTCCAAACTTTATAGAATCTGCAGTAAGGAAACACTGCTGACTATTTATAAAACTATGATCCTGCCCATAATTGATTATGGGGATATATTTTACAGTTCTGTAGCACAGAATCATTTAAAAAAGCTACAAACTCTTCAAAATTCGGCGCTGAAAATTGTTTTGCATCTACCTAAGCTCTCTAGCACTCAGGATATACACTCTGAACTAAGTATCCCAAGTCTCCAAACGAGACGGGAAAAACATATATTGGAGAGGGCATTCATTTACTCCAGAAATGAAAAGAATGTTGATAATAGAAAAATATGCTTAAGAAGGTTGACAAAAGGTAAAAAACTCGTTGTTCCGCACCCACGAAACGAAATATTTAGAAAATCATATCTGTATACACTGCCAAATTTATGGAATAATTTAGAGGATGATATTCAAAACATCCCTTCGAGAAAAGAATTTAGAGGATATCTGAAACATAGATACGATAGCGAATACGATACCTACTTAAGGTCCCCAGATACTGTCTCATCAAGAATTGTTACTTGAAAATGTCATCTTTGGGAAATAAAAAAATGCATAAATGGGGGATAATTACTGTAAACTGGAATGTAAAACCAGGAATAAAAGAAGATCGATATATCGATTATATAGAAGGTTGCAACTTATATTCTTGGGCACTGTATTGGAATATCAGTGATTGAGAATATAGATAGGGGGGAGAAGAAGGGGATTGATTTAAAATGTATTGCTCCGTTTCTTGATCCTTAATTTGCAGTTTATTGTCCAGTACGAATAATCTTATTGAGGTAATTGTCATTGAAAGTGAAATGTCACAAGTATTATTGACACTGAAGACCGGCACATATTGTATGGTCATCAAAAAATATATAAAAGATATAAAAAAGTTCATATGAATAAACTTTAGGTATCATAACCAAGGTAATTAGTAAACGATGTAATACTCTGATAACACGATATTAAAAAATTAACATAAGGTTGAAAATAAAAGACATTAGACTACTATGATAACAAATGGTTATAAGACAAATGTTCTCAGTTATTTTAAGGCAAATCTGCTCAGTAATGTTACATTAAGGAAATTATTATTGTATAGATTAATAACAAATTTTCTTCCTAATATCCCACTATATAAGGATTTAAATATTGTGTAGATTTTTGAAGAACCGATTCGAAGAATGTAATGGTGTACTGTAACTCTGACCCTAACTACAAACAAAGGTTCATATCATTGTGTAGAGATTGAAATTGAGACATCTTTTGACAAATGTATTGGTATATTGTAACTGCATTATTAATTTTATGTATTTTTATCAATTGACTGTATTGATTTAATACTGGAGTGACAATTCTATGGTCAATCAGGAAAAACTGCGAGTGGGCAGAGGGTATAACCCTTTCGAATCTAACTCCTTACCGATGTAACTGTATAATCTTTCTTTGAATAAAAGTATTATAATAATATAAGGGTGCTGATGGGTGGCTTTATTTATTATACCTTTGTAGTTGGTATGATATGCCCATAGGCTTAAGCACTGAGCCTCGTATTGAAAAATGCGGGCAATAAAGAGCCCATATTGCCCGCATTTTTCCCATATTGCCCGCATATTAAAAAAATAGTCCCAATTGTATAATTATTTATATTTTCATTCAAATAATTCTTTTGGCCGAAAATACACATAGGCCTGATATACATCGATCATAGAAACTAATTCCACCGGTGGTTTAACCACATTCTGAAGCCAGCTGTGGCTGTGACAGTGTGGCTATTCTCAGCCTATACGGTACTCAATGACAACAAAATAATACCTAAATACATGTAAACTCAGGAGTACACCTGGAAATTGTGACCCAACCTATAGGGCACTCTATCTCAGAAGTATATCTGATTTTCTCTGTTGATCTGCTAAGACGGATGAAGAAAAATATAATACTTTGTGTATATTTACTCTACTACGCGAATATGAGGATATGTAGTATATTATTCTCTCACTCACTTTAAATGTCATTTTATTATTGTACTATTGGTATATTTAATTTGTTTTAGTTTAGTAAAAGGTATTCATTCCACACAAATTTTAGGCCCAAGGTAACGGCAGGGAGAGCTGGAGGTGATCTAGATGTCTGTTTACCTGTTTATCGTGTAATTGTACTTGTTGATAGATAAAGTAGTTCTTATCTTATCTTTTCTCAATGATAACAAAATGATTGGTACGGTGTGCGTGTGTGTCAAGCGGTAAAATAACATTCAAATAATGAAAATAAACCAAGATCCTTTCATGTTATCGAAGCCTATCCTTTACCAAAGCAACAGTTGAGTTCTAAATAGATTTAAAGCTGCGAAAAGGCAGCAAATTGATCAGAAAAAGTGTGCAGCATCCAACTGACAATGATCGGGAGATCGGAGTGCGTGTCAACGCAGGACGAGCGGTAAAATATCGATCAAATGAAATAATAATCTAAAATCCCTTTCCTGACCATTTTCGTTTTGACTGTTCCATACGAATACACACAAAAGTGAGAAAAAATAAAATAACCAATTACTTTTGTTTGGACTTTCATATTCCATATTAAAGAACTTATCTGCCCCTATCAATGCAATTTTTTTAATTTTCCGATTGGCTTATATTTTCGTCCTTATGATGAAATGTTATTTTGCTAAATAAAACCTTCCAACTAATACATCTTCTAACTTCTCTAAAAAGAAAACTTTTCATATTTGGTCAACTCCTTTTTGCATTTACATTCAAAAGTGTTAGCTTAATATCCAGAAAACATCTCATCATTCAAACATCATTCATCGATCAGTAAATTATAATTCTATGAAAGGAATCCATACGAATACACGTTATTATTATTATAATTGTAAATAATATTATTTGTGATGAGTTTCAGGAAAATGAGTCACAAGTCGCAAAATTGGTGTTTTTCAAAGTCGTTTACTTACAAGATCTCTTTGTTGGAATATTTTCATTTTTAGGGTGTCTAGTCCTTGTGGTTGTATGAATACATGTACCAAAATTCAAGACTGTTTATTGATTATATCCGTGCGTTACTTAGATCATCCTATTGAGTATATTTAGCTACTTTACTGGTAATTATCAACCTAGAAGTATTGCAAACTTTTTTTTTCAAAAATAAAAATATCTGACTAAAAAGATGAAATTAGTTATTAGATATCGTGACTTATGGTCTTAATGATATTCATAATTCATATTTCACACATATTAATATTTACTGCTATGCTATTGCATAATCTTACGTAATACCTTATAATTATAAAATGAGGATAAAGTAGTCGTGACACATTCATTGGAATCGGCTTGGTCTCATCTTTTCAAATATGATGAGATCTCAAAATCTAATTTTCGGGACTTATGACTCATTTTCCTGAAACACATCACAAATTTTGATATGTCAGACAAGGCACTTTTATACATTTCGTCTATATTTTTTTACTGCCTTAAGACATGTCAGTAAATTTAGATGCTAAGCATTGAAACTGCATCGGCCGTCGTCAACGTTATGACAGCCATCATAAACACAAGTGCTAAATGGAACCATGCCACGCCCTTGCTGTGTTTTTCTCGCAACAAGTGCTAAGTACTACTATGGAAGGAAAGGAGTGGTGCCTGAGTAAAAGTAATTAGTAATTAGTGTAAGAGGAAAGATGATAGTTGTTAGTCTACATAATAGGATCAGGAATGTTTGGGGAGTGTATTATTAGGCCGGATAATGCAGGTATAAATCACTAGTATAAACTTGACTGGAACTGAAACAGAGCTGCGTCTTGGGCACGAGAGTAATGATCGCACCGGTGAGCGCCCTGCGGGCGCAGTGAACTCCAAACTGGGCGCAGGAATAGTGGACTACTTTTGGTCTTCAGCCAGTGTATGCCCTCGGGGCATCACACAGTTTCAGGCCTTCACTTGTGGCATGCTGTGAAGGGTATAGGGGCTTGGGTCACAGTTGGGGGGGGGGGGGCGGATGGGGGCGGGAGGAGGGGGGGGGGGCAAGGCTAAAGCTATTGGGGGTGGGGGGTTATATACTAGATGCATGGAATACAGAAACTGCTGGGTTGGGGGTTGCAGTGCGGGGTAGTGGAGATAAAGCTATGGGGGATGGGGGGGGGGGGGGGGGTATATTGTAGTAATTACAGGGTAAATCATCAAGTAATTAAGATCCTCAGATAATGAAGAATTAAGTTACTAGTGAATTATGGACGGTAGTAATTGGTACCAATGAGGTTTTTTTACTGAGTTTTCGCCGAAATTAAATTTTCTAACATTAAATGTTATCTATTTTTATTATTAAAAGCATATGAGTAATTTTCTCAAACGGGCATCATTTGATTTCAGGAGGTCATTTCTTTTTAGAAAAAATTAAAAACTTTGGTGTACAATTAGCAGGGAATATAAGTATAATGCAGACGAAGTTGGACAAGGCTGGGGCAAATATTTTGATTCCTGAACCTATGCTTCAGATAGCCTACCTACATTTTCCCTATTATCTTGCCCGACCATTTTAGGGGTCTAGGGGGGGGGGGCCGGTGCCCCCCAGGCCCCCCCACTGGTACCGCCACTGCAGTCATCTTAACAGGATAATGAGGGGAAGAATGTGATATATTTTTGTATAAATTCTAAATATAATATACAATCATATATATGGTAGGCTACAATAAAATACATTATTACTGAGAATATCAATTACAACATATCTTTTCTTTGGTCCCTTATACTAGAGTGGCAGAACATTATAAAACAGCAAACAGCTTGTCTCTATTCCTAAAATCGCCGGAGATACAAATATTTTACATAATGGACCAGAATTAAGTTTCATTATGGGGCATGTAGGAGCATGCGGGGCATGTAGGAGCATGCGGGGGCATGCGCCTTATAGTACAGTCCCACCCTACGGCCTCAGAGTGCACTAGTCAATAGCGGGACCGGACACAAATTTCGAGGTAGTTGGGAGCATTTAAATACCTCAATATAGTTTTAGAACTAAGAGAAGGAGTTTGCAAAACTAATTATGTGTTGACGACCCGACAAATACTTGTAAAGCTCACACAGCATTGAGGAACTATACTGCGGCGATGGGATACTGTTTACATGCGTGAGGCGTGATGCGGTGTCGACCTGCGGGAGCTGACCGGTGTGAATAATACTCTCGTGTGTATTGCATTATTCTAAATCACTGCCAGAATTTGCACTTTCCTTCAAACCGTTGACTTTACTTGTACAACACTCCCAATAACCCCATATTTTATTTTAGCTTAATAATTCTTTTAACAGGGCCTCTATTCAAAAAGCATTTTTTAGACCCAGAATGTCTTAAGGGGGCTATCATTATTTACCTCATGGGGGGGGGTATAAGAATTATGGGGGGGGGGTCACAGAATCATGGCACCCTCTGATGGGGGGGTCACAAAAACATGGCACCCTCTGATA
The DNA here is from genome assembly GCA_942159475.1 of Sthenelais limicola. NCBI lineage: Eukaryota > Metazoa > Annelida > Polychaeta > Phyllodocida > Sigalionidae > Sthenelais > Sthenelais limicola. Next base: position 136,883,777 of record OW804094.1, read on the forward strand.
GGGGGGGTCACAAAAACACACCAACATCAGGGTTGAAACAATCCTGTGTCTAATCAATGCTTACTGAGGCAATCCTCTCACCATCTTAAGTAATGAATTGGTTCAAAAACCATGCAGATCTATAATAACTTTCACTGGCTAAAGTACCAAGAATTGCGCAAAATATCTTCTGCAACCGCAATTTTTTTCCCTCAGTGAATAGAGTGTTTTACATATGATTTCTATGGTGCCGAGGCACTCAATCGCAAACAGTTTACACCACAAAACTGTTTAAAATTGGAGGGTTCAAACAGACATAGAAGAATTCCTTCATATAATAAAACAACCAATTTTCATTTTTGAAGGTGGGTTTGTGAGTAGTCGTGTGGGGATGAGAACAGTGGAAAAAACCCAAATCCAAGGAGTGTGCAAAAAACTAATGATACCCACTTTGGGTCGAGTTAAAGAAGTTTGATAATTGGCATCTCGATTTAACCATCATTCTGCCCCTGTTAAAATATTCGACAATACAATTGATTCTGCTGATTTTTTATAACACTAAAAAAAAAAACTTCAACATTCATACCCGATCCAGATATACTTTGAAAACATGTAACATAAATATACTGCAAAACAAAAATCAAATTGACTCCTGCTTGTCTTCTTCCTCAACAAATGAAAGGGTCACTTCTCCCTTTAAAAGATAGATTCTGGCTGGAAATGTCCAGTTTCACTGTCACCACTTTCTAAACACCATTTGGTTCTTTCAGTTTGATTTTTGTAGTCTTCCATGATAAACTTGAGCACTAAATCAGCACAAAAGATCTCTTTTTCCTGAGGAAGTCCTTATGCTTTCTGTCCATCTTTGGGTGAAGGAGACCTTCTACATTATGATTCAGGGCATTGTGTTGAACCATGACTGCTGACTTGCCAGAAAAATCATTTTGGAAAACATTCTATTGCTTTCCCTGGTTCAGTTATTTGGTTAAGTAACTCTATACTACTTTCCTCATCTTATTTTCTTTTCCAACTGGCTGACTTCCTTTTATTTTCCTTCTTGCTGTTACCTTTAGTATAGTCAATCAAACACGCTTAAAGACATCTGCCAGTGACTCCTTTGATTCTCAAAATATGCTGCATACTTTTCTTGTTCAATTAGTCTTCTCTAGTATGGCCATTTTCTCTCATGCATTTCTCAACTTTGTCATTACATATGTATGGTCATGCGTTGTCAAGTTCATGATCCCAATATGGTGTTTCAAAGATGCTAGACCAGGTGATCTACCATGCAGGGCATTATAACAGGACAGAGATGAGTTCTCCACCAGTGTTATAACTTGGTTTATAACTTGAATATATATTAGAGTATTGTAGAGCTATTGTAGGAGGAGAAATAAATCAAGACTGGAGACTTTGAATCTCGAGATAATGTGGTTAATCATTGTTATGCAATAATTGTAGAATATTGTGTAATATGATATAACAACTATTACTTAAAAAAAATGGAAGAGCACATGAATAACCATTGCAAAGTTGGTGAGCTGTATTGAAGAGTTCCACTGTTTCAGCTCCAATAATGTTGTATGTAATTTGTGTGGGAATAGAAAGATTCCACTCTAAAAACTGTGTACATTGTACCACAGTGCATGCCCTCTCCTGAGTCTGGCCATTACAAGTACAAGTATACACATATACTGAAACAATTGCTTGTGTACATAGTGAATCTCAACCAATTGATGAATTTCAGCTGCGCAAATAGTGCAATGTTCTCTTTAAAAAAGAGAACTTGACTTGAAAAATGACGTTAAATGAAGTTAAATCTTTTGCTCACAATTTTCTTGTAAGGTAGGACCTTGTAATTGGCCACTTGCAGTATAAAAAAGAAACAAAGATGGGAAGAAAAATGAGAAGACACCGAAAAAATATCAAGGGTAAGGATTTCCAAGAGGAACAAGATAGAAGAGTAGGACAAAAGGTACAGAAGGTGATGACAATTCTGACTCTGGTTTCAGATTCATGTGAACCTGAAACATATGATGAAAGGGTAAATGAAGTCACCAAAGAGGAGAATAATGCTGTAATTAATGAATATGTATATCTTTATGCCCAGACTGTGACATATGTCATGGCAGATTACAACAATGAGAGTGGCTGTTATTTAATTGTGGCATTATAGAAGGAGAACTTCAGTCAAGGTATGTGTAGTGAGCCCCAAGTTAAGCTTGTTTTGGAATGGGAAAGGATAACAATACTTGGATATACCTTGATGGCTTGATGAGTACATTCAATTCAAATCAATTCAAGGATTCTTTTATCAATGATCTCACATAATACAGGTTATTCGACATAGACCAAACTAACCGCAGTTATGCATTTCCGATCATTCTTCACAGAGTTGGAGGTGGGTGGAATCCCAAGGGTCGGAGCGCAGCGTAGACCCGATGGATTCCTATGCCAGAAATTCAGTTTCAATGCTCAGCAGAGGATGTAGCATCATGGCATGACATGTCCCTATGACAATGCTGTCCTACTTTCAGAATAACTAATGAAAACATAGAAGGATAAACTGGGTCATCTATTTCTTCCCTGAAAATGAACATTTCTCCCGTTTGCTCACATATAACAATCCTTTACTAAGTCTATGAACACTCTGTTCCAATGGTGAAATAATATATACTCTGGGTTGGTTAGTCCACAGAAAAAAAGAGAGAGACAACCCCTTGCTGTACAGCAAGAAATAAAGATGCCAGCTGCAGACAAGGCTGCTCAGTCCTGTTCCTTCATCCAGAGGGTCCAGAAGTGCTCCTGGCAAGTGGCATGTCTAGGTGTCCTTGGATCCACTCCTGTTCCTGTGGAGCATGTGCATCAGCATCCTTCTCCTGATCTATGAAGGGGCCTGCCACCTGGAGGACTGTGGTGGTGCAGACTAGCACCAACAGCTGCTACTATAGAGTCCTCCACATCACAGGATTGCACAACTCGATCACCCATGTAATGCATTGCTGTTACCTGTGCAACACTATTTATAGGTTCAAAAAATACATTACACATGTACTTATTTAAAATAAGTCTAACATAGTCACCTTCATTAAAAAATATTCAATCACAGCTACTTCTGTACTTACATTTATGCAATAGGTATGTGGCATGCTTTCATCTGTTCTCACTGCGCGTGTGTGATTGGTGTGAGGGGGGGGGTCACAAAAACATGGTACCCTCTGATAGAGGGGGTCACAAAAACATGGGACCCTTGGATGGGGGGGGGGGGGGGGGGGGGGGGGTCACAAAAATGTGTATGCTTGACAGCCAAAATTCTTATACCCCCCCATGAGGTAAATAATGATAGCCCCCTAACAGGGTTTCAAATCTCAGACAGTTAAGTCTCAAAATTGGTATTCAAACAAGAATCAGTGAGGATGAACAGTTTACAGTTATGATTTGTTCATCATTTGGACAATTCAGGGTTTTCAGTTACTTCCTTTTCCCAAAGGAAACATGACTAAGTTCCTGAAAAAATAAACCTATATGCCTCAAATGTGAGGACTCAAGAGGGTCTCAATAGAGACAATTAATTTTGTTAATTTTATTTTCTCAAAAAGTTTTTTGGGGATGCAAGAAAATTGGGTTGTCATTTTTGTTAGACAAATTAGAGGTGTGGGGCTTTATTTCATTGTCATTAGGCAAATTAACTGTTATGCATTGCAATAACATTCCAAACAGGGAAATTCAGAAGATTTTGACCTCATGTGTGCCCCCCCTAGACCTGCCTTCTGGTACCGCCCCTGGACTGGAATACTTGTATTGGTTGTTTATGTAGATAAATGTAAATTCTGTTTAAGTATTTAGAGGCAAAATTATTAGGAAAAATATTTTCTGTATATCCACACAACATATGTACAAATTATGTCACATGTGGCAGTAATATACATGTGTTACAGGAGCCTTCGGTACTGGACCCAGGGACGACCAGTGTGGGAATGCCTTGATTCGGGGCCTTGACCGGGGGCCTTGAAGGGTAATACGCTAAGCTATGATACAGATTGTCTATGTCAAACCCCTTGTTATTAACTTGTCTTGTTGTAACATGTGTATAAATGTAATATTGGGTTTAGAATAGTAATAAAAAAGGACTAGGCCTAATGCAATGTCAATGTCAAATTTTTAAAAACTTTATTTATTTTGAAGGAGCTGAAAACCTCCCACCTGCAACAGTGCAAGAGAGACCCGAGGAGAGACCCCCCTAAAAGCATGCATGCAATTAGTGCAATAAAAAATTGAATTCAATTGTTCAATACTCATCTTGGAAACCTATTTTTTCCTGGTCTATCTTGCCCCTAAAACTTTTCATGAGCACCTTCAGAAAATTCAAAATAGGGAATTATAGCTATGGTCATCTATGGTAAACTCAATACACATTGTGACCTCTTTCCTCTACATAACAGTGCCAATGTACTGCCATTTAGTTCTCTGACAAGATATCAGAAAGCTGATCTTACATCTCAAGACGGGGGAGGATTTATAACTTTAATAATGTATTTGAATTATATTAGGACGGCGGGCGGGCGGGTGGGGGCTGGGGGCAATAGGAGGCCGCTGGTAAAACTATGGAAGGTCGCTAGTAACAACCTGTATCAGACAAATGTATTGAGCATAGACACATTGTGATGTGTTTCGGGAAAATGAGTCACCAGTCGCAAAAATGATATTTTCCAAAGTCCTTGTTAAATATGTCACTGTGTTTTGAAGTAATTATACTTATTGTACTCGAATTACACCTGTTGAATCGTGTACGATCTGATCGATTCATTTCTAAATGTATATAGCCTACTTATTTATATACTGTACTGAGTCACCTTGTATATGGCTGAAAACAGCCCCCCTCATACGCGATACTGTGGTATTCTTGCTATTGTCACGACTACTTTATCCTCATTTTACTTTATCCTCAAGGTATTACATAAGATTATGCAATAGCATAACAGTAAATATTAATATGTGTGAAATATGAATTATGAATATCATTAAGACCATAAGTCACGAGGCTTCACGATAGGTGGAGCCACTAGCAGTTAGGTTTTTCTGAGTCACCACCATGACTCTAACCTATGCATATTCATGTCTGATTACGATTGGTCAACTATATGGACGCAAGCAGCGGAACCTTACTATTTAGCGCCGGCGACTGAATGTGGCTTCAGTGACGTGATTGGCTGTTGTAACTAGAGCCGGCTTGACTAAGTGCTGTCAAATGTTACTTAACAGAAATCAATACTAAAACTAACCCTAAACCTAACCTTAAATTGGTGGTCCTAAGTCAGTAAAGCGGGTAGTGGACTGTCCAGAGTAAAATAGACTAATAAAACTAATTACATGACTAGTAAAGACAAGTAAGCCCCGCCCACCGGATCTACCAAGCCCCGCCCACTTTGGCTAGCCGGCGCTAAATTGTAAGGTTCCGCCTAAAGCTATATGGACCCCCCATGGTTAATGTGTAAGGTTACACCCCATTGGGTAATGAATGTTAATTAACCTGATTGGATAATTAATGCGAATGCTCCCGCATGCGCATCACATGTTCTCCATGTATAAATACCCATGTTTTCAGCATTAAAAGTTATGTCTAAACAGGACTGAATCGCTGCTCATTTATTCATAATAGTCAGGCTATACCAAAGCCTTGACTAGATATTATATCTCCAATACACTCTACTACTAGCACCCTTACCTCGGAGATATTCCATACATATCACAACAGTACTATTTTGATATCTGTCTATGATTCAAAACAGCTATCTAAATGGAAAAAGCTTCATCTAACCTACGATCATATGAATACTATTTCACCTATCGTATGGACATGTCTAATAATGTCCGCAGTATCCTTAACTCTGGTAATTACCATCTTAATTAAATTAAACAGGTACTTCGGTTTCTATATCTATGTTTTTTGTATTTCTTCTTTATCAATGCCATGTCATAATAATTATCCCTGAGTGTAATAATTTGATAATAACAATTGTTTATTTTGTACTGTTATGGCAATGCCATTTAACGTTCTCTGTAAAAAAAGAAATATGGTCTATGTATAATGATTTACACATCGTGTGTACATACCTCTACCATTCCTTAACTAGTAATCTTGAATAACGAGTCCGGAGTCTTCATCACTTTCATCAATCATTCATCTTTTATTAAATTTTCTTTTCTTAAAAGACACTACTCCTGATGAAGGGCAAGTAAGCCCAAAAGCCCCCAAAGCCTTGCTTGAGTTCAATAAACAACAACATCAACTTTATTAAGAACTTTTCTATATCTACATCCATTTCATCCCCGGTTCCCCCGATATACAGCGATCTACTTCCCCGCTACTGTTTTCTTAAATTTCTTTTCGTAAATATACCAAACGATAATAATTGACTTTGCTTTATTAAACGTCTGTTTGTTTCCTATACAACATTTGCTACCACCTCCAAGAAATTGTACTTCAGGACATCACGAAAACCACTAATATTGTGAGCGTGATTTAAAAAAGTATATACGCTCCTGCAAAGTAATAAAATACGCTATTTCTATTTCATATACATTGCCAAAATGTTGAAATTCAGAAAGAGCACGCTTTTCTACCCCTAAATGTATGTTTATATCGAGGTCAGTCTTTAAATAAGGCAGATATGAGAGCAACTTTTCAGTTACATAAGTAAACAATAAAAAGATGGCCAAGGCAAAGTAGGCCTACATCACTCAGTGCCCACTCAGTCCTCACTCAGTATCAAATGGCAGACTTGATGGAGACAGTTGCTTGGGTGTTCTTAGTCCTGAGCTGCTTTTCCTACTTGTTTGTTTGCTTTTCCTACATGTTTTCCTACTTGCTTGATTGCTTTTCCTACTTGTTTTCCTACTTGCTTGTTTGCTTTTCCTACCTGCTTTTCCTACTTGTTTTTGGTGTTAGTCGCGCTCGCTTCCCCTGCAGCAACAGCTGCATGTACAGAGAGCCCGCAGTTCCTGCCGGTACAACGTACCACTTATTCCATAGAATGCTACATTGAGTATGAAGTTACACATATAAATAGAATAACATATATTGTTTAGTAAATTAAAGTAAAGAAAAGCAGTCATTTCATCAGGATATGAATAAAGCCCACTTACAATCCATTGGATAGTTGTAGGAAGTGTAAGAAAAGTGAAGCCAAGACTGTTAGTTAGAACCATTATGGTCACTCCCCGTGCTTTTCTCTCTGTATTGACGCTGTTTTGCCTTGCACATAGTTTCCATATAATCAATCCAGCACAGATTAGGACCACTAGGATGGGGGCAAAGGAAACCACAAGTCTGCCTATGTAGTGATAATAGAATCCTATGAGTGGATTTACCGGGGGATTTACCAATTGGATAATAGGATGTATAGCAAGGTAAATAGCAGGAAATATGTATCCACATATAAGGGTCACCAAGGTCTTCCTTCGGGTAATAATGAGCTTAACATGAAGTGGTCTCCACACCGCAATGGTTCTCTCTACACTGATGCAAATGATCATCCAATAGCTTATGACGATGAAATAGTACATTAGTCCTTCATTTACGATTAATAGTGTGTCAAAGCCAACTAATAACTCAGGATAATAATTGGACAGTTGAGTGTTAACAATACGTACAAGAGAGAAAGTAAATACACAAATATCTGAAATAGCGAGATTTCTGAGAAAGATGGACAAGTTCAGGCTGGTGAATGCAGGTCGAGAGAAGACCAGGATGTTGATCACATTCCCAGGCAAGCCAATAATAAATCCAAGGACAACTATTATTAAGGACAGAATAAGTGAAATCTCAACTATTTGTTCCGGGTCCATTTTGTTACAATTTCCAGTTTCTAGTCAAAATGGCTGAGTTAGTGGTGACAGTTGGTTGAAATGTGTGTCCTTGGTCCAGGGGAGGTGTTCCTATGTGTATTCTGTGGCACTACTGTGTAATTAGCTTGCTTTAGTCCATTTTGGGTAAGATTTCGCGTGCACTTATTATACTACAGACCGCGTTGGTCTAGTGGCGCCACCACGGTGTTCCATCACGGACTAAAATCAATATACAACTCGGATTTAACGTTCGAACTGTCTGTACTCCCATAGACGTCCCTCGGCCTTCGGCCTTGGGACGTCTATGGGAGTACAGACAGTTCTCATGCTAAAATCCTTGTTGTCTATTGCTATATTAGTCCATTTTGGATCAGATTTTGGGTGTTTTACTGTTCAAGTATGTCCCCACAGACCGTGACTACACTGACGGTCTATTTGGTCTTTTCCTAGCTGGCCATTGGTCAGTAGGCGTCAGTTTACCTGTGCCCCCCTCGCCGATTGGCTACTAGCCGGTGGCAGGACCCACGGTCTATATTTACTGATTTGCTTTGCTCTCATTGGACACGGTGCGACACACCCATGTCAACCCTGCTTCCCTGAAAATAAAATGGCGAATCCCACGGGCCACCACCGATCGATTCGTGTGAGGTTGCTTCTCCTTTGGCCCTACCCGATGTTCGAACGGCCGTGAATAGAGCTACAAGTGGCTTTTTTCTGTTTCTTTCTATCATCATTTGCCGTCGATTTATGGCGATTTGAATCGTCTGCCCTATTCGCCCCAGCCTAAAGTAAATAAACGTCGGTAATGGTGGCGGGTAGCATGTAAGGAAGGCTCAGAACTGAAGCCTGAGTAGTGGAATGGTTGGTGAGTGTTGGAATGACTGAGTTAGTGTCTCCAACAAGTACTAAACCAGTGCCAGTGTCTAGACCGTGGGTCAGATTTTCAGAAAATGTACAATTGGCAGCTCTACACATTTAGGAAATTCTCCTAAATTAGGCTGAGAAATGAAGAATACTGTGTATATCTGAGTATATTTGGTATCGCATTGATTTAAAGTATCAGTTCTGCTATGTTAAACTGCATTCTGAAGCTCATTTTTGTCTTAAATGTGGGTTATTTGAGAGGATTGGTGAAGGTGAATTGTACATTTTCTGAAAATCTGACCAAGGTACAGGTGACAGCGTGTTGCATGTATGACATCACCACTGACTGAGCACGGCTGGTTGCAGAACTAGAGGTTACCGCCCATTTTTCATCAAATGTGATATGTTTCAGGAAAATGAGTCACAAGTCGCAAAATTGGTGTTTTTCAAAGTTGTTTACTTACAAGATCTCTTTGTTAGAATATTTTTATCGTTGGAGTGTCTAGTCCTTGTGGTTGTATGAATACATGTACCAAAATTCAAGACTGTTTATTAATTATATCAGTGCGTTACTTAGATCATCCTATTGTGTATATTTAGCTACTTTACTGGTAATTATCCACCTAGAAATATTGCAAACTTTTTTTTCAAAAATAAAAATATCGGACTAAAAAGATGAAAACACTTATTAGATGTCCTTAATGTTTACATTCATTGGAATCAGCTTGGTCTCATCTATTCAAATATGATGATAACTCAAAATCCAATTTTCGCGACTTATGACTCATTTTCCTGAAACATATCACAAATTACAAAGCAAATCATCAGCAAACGGTTTTTCTAAAAATTCATTAGAAGCCAATGGTATATTTAAACAGTTACAAAAATTGTAATATGCTTCTAGGATATTTCATAAAATCTACAAATCTTCTTTCTCACACATACTTGCCACTATGCCATGGGCATGTTCAGATCTAAATGGATCTACTTTGTATTGGTTAATATCGGAAGGCCTAATATTAATTCAGCTCTGATAATAATGTTAATTATAATATTAGGCCTTCCAAAAGTCTGGAATTATTAAGTCTGGAATTGAGGGAGGAAGTAATATTGGTACATATTGTCCAGCAGGTGGAGAGAGTTTTCTAGGTGGGGGAGGGGTTAGGGGAGAGCTTTTCTAGGTGGGGGAGGGGTTAGGGGAGAGCTTTTCTAGGTGGGGGAGGGGTTAGGGGAGAGCTTTTCTAGGTGGGGGAGGGGTTAGGGGAGAGCTTTTCTAGGTGGGGGGAGGGGTTAGGGGAGAGCTTTTCTAGGTGGGGGAGGGGTTAGGGGAGAGCTTTTCTAGGTGGGGGGAGGGGTTAGGGGAGAGCTTTTCTAGGTGGGGGAGGGGTTAGGGGAGAGCTTTTCTAGGTGGGGGAGGGGTTAGGGGAGAGCTTTTCTAGGTGGGGGAGGGGTTAGGGGAGAGCTTTTCTAGGTGGGGGAGGGGTTAGGGGAGAGCTTTTCTAGGTGGGGGGAGGGGTTAGGGGAGAGCTTTTCTAGGTGGGGGAGGGGTTAGGGGAGAGCTTTTCTAGGTGGGGGAGGGGTTAGGGGAGAGCTTTTCTAGGTGGGGGAGGGGTTAGGGGAGAGCTTTTCTAGGTGGGGGAGGGTTAGGGGGAGTACTTTTCTAGGTGGGGGAGGGGTTAGGGGAGAGCTTTTCTAGGTGGGGGAGGGGTTAGGGGAGAGCTTTTCTAGGTGGGGGAGGGGTTAGGGGAGAGCTTTTCTAGGTGGGGGAGGGGTTAGGGGAGAGCTTTTCTAGGTGGGGGAGGGTTAGGGGGAGACTTTTCTAGGTGGGGGAGGGGTTAGGGGAGAGCTTTTCTAGGTGGGGGAGGGGTTAGGGGAGAGCTTTTCTAGGTGGGGGAGGGGTTAGGGGAGAGCTTTTCTAGGTGGGGGAGGGTTAGGGGGAGACTTTTCTAGGTGGGGGAGGGGTTAGGGGAGAGCTTTTCTAGGTGGGGGAGGGGTTAGGGGGAGACTTTTCTAGGTGGGGGGAGGGGTTAGGGGAGAGCTTTTCTAGGTGGGGGAGGGGTTAGGGGAGAGCTTTTCTAGGTGGGGGAGGGGTTAGGGGAGAGAGTTTTCTAGGTGGGGGGAGGGGTTAGGGAGAGAGTTTTCTAGGTGGGGGAGGGGTTAGGGGAGAGCTTTTCTAGGTGGGGGAGGGGTTAGGGGAGAGCTTTTCTAGGTGGGGGGAGGGGTTAGGGGAGAGAGTTTTCTAGGTGGGGGGAGGGGTTAGGGGAGAGCTTTTCTAGGTGGGGGAGGGGTTAGGGGAGAGCTTTTCTAGGTGGGGGGAGGGGTTAGGGGAGAGAGTTTTCTAGGTGGGGGAGGGGTTAGGGGAGAGCTTTTCTAGGTGGGGGAGGGGTTAGGGGAGAGCTTTTCTAGGTGGGGGAGGGGTTAGGGGAGAGCTTTTCTAGGTGGGGGAGGGGTTAGGGGAGAGCTTTTCTAGGTGGGGGAGGGGTTAGGGGAGAGCTTTTCTAGGTGGGGGGAGGGGTTAGGGGAGAGAGTTTTCTAGGTGGGGGGAGGGGTTAGGGGAGAGAGTGTTCTAGGTGGGGGAGGGGTTAGGGGAGGGCGTTTTCTAGGTGGGGGAGGGGTTAGAGGAGGTGACACAGACAAAGGGCTCAGTCGACTTCCAAATATAATGCTAAACTGGTCAAACATCCAACACTTTTTTAATACCAGTACAAAGTGAATAGATGTCAAGTAATATCATTAAAGTTTGTATTGAGGAGAGATATATAGGTGGAACATAGCGACAGGGAAGTGTGGACACTTTTTAGTGACCGAGGGGAGAGGGTGAGTCCACACTTCACCCGAGCTTTGTTCCACTTTCATTACACCCCGTTAATAAATAAAAGACATAATTGAATCAAAATAAAAGAACTAATTTCAGTTTTTCGCCATTTTGCATGCATTTTGTGATAAGTATGGACCTGTTCTTCATGCACTTAATATAATCCTACAGATGAGGTAGCATTGTTCATCCTTAAAGGTTCCAAGAGATGCTACTTAATACTCAATTAGCATCTACTTGCTAATTGATTGATTGTCTATTTTCTATTGTAATTGATCTCTATTATGGTTGGTGATAATTGATAGCCAATTATCACCTATACTCTAATTAATAACTGAAATAACACGGAACTATATGGATCCCAACTTGATGTAAGGTAACTGATTTATTTATGGCTCCAACACCCTTGTCAGGTGTGTATATCATTTTGCATACGCAGCTGTGCCTGCTTCGCCCATTGTCCCGCCCATTGTCCCGTAGGGAGGCCCAGGCGTTACATTTGCTAAAGCTGAAGAAAATAGTCCCTGTGGCAGCGCTTGCTTCGATCTACTTGTCAGTCAGACCAGTCAGAGCCTGTCAGGCCATCGGGGCTAGATAATGAAATAAATTATTATCTTTGAAAAATCGCATCTTTACATATGATTCTTTCATTGAACTTTTCATTTGGAGTCTCTAGCTTTATTATTTCCAGAGACAATTGGTAAAATGATCGAGTGGGCAATAATATAAGCTTCGCAAAATCGTTGGGGCTAGTTAATGAAATAAATTATTATCGTCGCTATCTAGGTGTATTAGAAGTTAATCTAACCTTTATTGTTCTATCTGTCGAATTATTGGTTGTCAATCTGTGTTAATTATTACCAGAATTTAGGAGAAACTATTGGGCCTGTGATCTAGCGAATCTGACGAATCTAGCGAATCTGCCTTTGCCACACATACATTGGCCTGCGAGTCGCACATACTAAACCAACAAATGGCCTGTCTGATTCACTACCCGATTCAATATAGGATCTTGGTTTATGCTGGGTCTACATTGATCTTCTTTAGCAAAATAACATTTTAAAATGTCATTATTCAGTAGAAGTTTTCATTTTGAAGCTTTATATTTAGTACTTCCAGAGAAATTAGGGTGGGAAGTGGTGGCCCAATGCTGAAGGTATAGGCAACCAAATCACAGCGGTGTAATAATGTGATACTATAGTATATATTCAGAGGCTGCTAGCCTAGGGCACGAGAGTAATATACTATGGAAAGCGGTTTGAAAGTACCGACATAGTGACGTATTTGTCGGCCGATAATCCGATAAAGTCGGTAAATGTGAAAGAATTTTCTTAGAAAGGCCGATAATGTCGGTAATCGGCCGATTTCTCATAGAGTACACCGACAGGATCGGAACCTGACAAAATTAGGTTAAGATTTCTCCGACATTACTCCGATATGTCGGACCTGAGGGCGGTCATCGACCGACAAATTTTCGATGTTGTCTAAGTTCTGTAAAACTATTGACCGACAAATCGGCCGATAACAGCGGGATATTAATATTGACCGACAAATCGGCCGACTTTGCTGTTAGAAAAAATTTACTGATTATCGGCAGTACCTTGTGCTGCCCCCTATTGGCGGATACTGGCCTTAATTCCGTATTTGCTATAAAAAAAATTTACTGATTATCGGCAGTACCTTGACGTTATAACATGGCGGAAATGAATTAATATAGGTCTTGATTATTATTACAAAGTCATAATAATTCCCTGAGGGCATACAATGTCATAGAGATTCCCTGTGGGCATACAACATAGTTGTAATGATTCCCTCAGGGCATACACAGTTGTAATGATTCCCTGAGTGCATACACAGTTGTAATGATTCCCTGGGGGCATACACAGTTGTAATGATTCCCTCAGCGCATACATAGGTGTAATGATTCCCTCAGGGCATACAAAGTTGTAATGATTCCCTCAGGGCATACACAGTCGTAATGATTCCCTTAGGGCATACACAGTCGTAATGATTTCCTGTGGGCATACAATGTTGTAATGATTCCCTTAGGGCATACACAGTTGTAATGATTCCCTTAGGGCATACACAGTTGTAATGATTCCCTCAGCGCATACATAGGTGTAATGATTCCCTCAGGGCATACAAAGTTGTAATGATTCCCTTAGGGCATACAAAGTTGTAATGATTCCCTGAGGGCATACACAGTCGTAACGATTCCCTCAGGGCATACACAGTCGTAATGATTCCCTTAGGGCATACAAAGTTGTAATGATTCCCTGAGGGCATACACAGTCGTAACGATTCCCTGAGGGCATACACAGTTGTAATGATTCCCTGGGGGCATACACAGTCGTAACGATTCCCTGGGGGCATACACAGTTGTAATGATTCCCTGGGGGCATACACAGTTGTAATGATTCCCTGAGGGCATACACAGTTGTAATGATTCCCTGAGGGCATACACAGTTGTAATGATTCCCTGAGGGCATACACAGTTGTAATGATTCCCTGGGGGCATACACAGTCGTAATGATTCCCTCAGGGCATACACAGTTGTAATGATTCCCTCAGGGCATACACAGTCGTAATGATTCCCTCAGGGCATACACAGTAGTAATGATTCCCTCAGGGCATACACAGTTGTAATGATTCCCTGAGGGCATACACAGTTGTAATGATTCCCTGGGGGCATACACAGTTGTAATGATTCCCTGGGGGCATACACAGTTGTAATGATTCCCTGATGGATCTCTGATCTCAGTACCTGTAGTGCAGCCTGTACTTACGGTATAACCTCCAATAATTTCTGTGTTGCTTATTTGGATTTTATCAGATATTTTTATCTGTGTATGGAAATGTATATAAAACAATTCACAGCTCAAGCCATTCAAAAAAGTACAAAATTTCTTCTCCTAGCTAAGGAAAGGAATTGAAGCCAAGGAGAGGAATTGATAAAAAAAAGACATGTGATACATCTCCAATATTTTTTCAAAAAAACATTTAAATATGTAATCTCAACCTTCCTTATAATTGTTTAGGCTTCCTTGAATTTGGTAAAAAATATAATTATGATTAAATATTGATGTAGTTAAATTGTAGTGAGCTTGTGTAGTAATGTAATTAATTAATGTAATAATTATTACAGATAAAGATCTGTACTCCTATTCAAACATAGTCATTGTATAGTAATACAATGGATATTTTTACAAAATCAACTCAAACTTCTGCTTAGAACCAGGCCCCCTTTTGATGGTCAACATCTATTCTCTATCTCTGACTTTTCATTTAATTTTGCTCGCCGAATTACTGGGTAATTTACCACAATCTTACATTAAATGATTTGATCAACCTGGTTTAATATGGGCAAGATAATAGGGAAAATGTAGGTAGGCTATCTGAAGCATAGGTTCAGGAATCAAAATATTTGCCCCAGCCTTGTCCAACTTCGTCTGCATTATACTTATATTCCCTGCTAATTGTACACCAAAGTTTTTAATTTTTTCTAAAAACAAATGACCTCCTGAAATCAAATGATGCCCATTTGAGAAAATTACTCATATGCTTTTAATAATAAAAATAGATAACATTTAATGTTAGAAAATTTAATTTCGGCTGAAAACTCAGTAAAAAAACCTCATTGGTACCAATTACTACCGTCCATAATTTACTAGTAACTTAATTCTTCATTATCTGAGGATCTTAATTACTTGATGATTTACCCTGTAATTACTACAATATACCCCCCCCCCCATCCCCCATAGCTTTATCTCCACTACCCCGCACTGCAACCCCCAACCCAGCAGTTTCTGTATTCCATGCATCTAGTATATAACCCCCCACCCCCAATAGCTTTAGCCTTGCCCCCCCCTCCTCCCGCCCCCATCTGCCCCCCCCCCCCAACTGTGACCCAAGCCCCTATACCCTTCACAGCATGCCACAAGTGAAGGCCTGAAACTGTGTGATGCCCCGAGGGCATACACTGGCTGAAGACCAAAAGTAGTCCACTATTCCTGTGCCCAGTTTGGAGTTCACTGCGCCCGCAGGGCGCTCACCGGTGCGATCATTACTCTCGTGCGAATAATACTCTCGTGTAGAACGCGTCCACCTAGTGTTGAATGCGGGTACCAATGGGAGACTGGTGGCGCCACCTTCCCGCCAGCTGTAGGAGTCTGCTGCCATTTGTTCATTCAAACATGATTCAGTTGTTACCACTCCTTCCCCCGGAAGTTGGGACTTCATAATATTCATATTCATAAATTTATATTGTTATGTTCTCATAATTCGAGTGAACTAATCGCTACAATGGTTCATAACCTTTTTAACCTATAACCTAAAATTGTTGGATTCTGGTCTATGAAGCAATGGAAAATATAGACGATAATTTTTTATTCATATTGAATTACTGTTAAAAATTGATTATTGATATTGGATTATTATTGAAGAAATGGGAATATGGAATAAGCGTCAAAGCAATTTGCTTATTCATCTATTTCTTTACTTTAAATAAAGACGGAATACATGTATTTAAGAACATCAAGCCATGGTTAAAGTGTTATATGAATTTATTTGTAAAAAAAACCTCACATGAATATACATACAACTCTGTCATTTACTTGACAACCCACATTTTCTATTGCACTTGGCCCTTCCATATCTATGATAACAGATATTCTATGTTTCTAAATGCATCTATTGGTGAAGACCAGAGAACTAACTATCCATCTATTGCAGAAACAACAAAGATATTATGTCAATACAAATGAAGTCATTGTCACAATCATAAGGCACACAGATCCCTGAACGCACCACAAACCTCAAAATCCAATAGATCAATTCTAAATATCCTTTCTGAATTGGATTCAGAGATTGTTTCTCTTTTTTAAATTGGAAGACTGATTTAGATGATTACATAAGATGATTAAATCCTGAGTGTTGTTAGACAAGAGGATAGCTGGCTTGGCTTGCAATACCGCAGTTATTATCCTTGTTCCTGCTCATCTGAATGTAGCCAGACATGCCCCAGGTCGCTCCCCAGCTAGGAAATGAAATAAAGGAATTTGATTATTAAGGGGATACTGTAAATTAGAGGTAGTCATTTGACTAGAGCTCCAATAGGTTTGTATTGAGAGAAGAGACCAAGTCCAGTTGCTGAGGCAAGAATTCTGTTTCCAGTTTATTCAGGCTTATATATCCAACTCCTGGGTACATCCATTATTATACATAAATCATAAAAGGTAACCTTCCCCCAGTTGTGGCGAAATGACAACCTTGCAGCTCAATAAAAGTTACGGGATTTAACTCTTAATTCTACAATACAGTAGAATGGTCTGAAGTGCTGAATTTGGACCCAGAGACATTAGAATGTTATGGGTTCAAATCCTGGACTGATTGAAACTTCACATCCTAATAACTTTACTTTCATGCAAAGAAGTTTTTATTATTTTTGTCTATATCACTCTGGAACATTGAGTAGTATGTTCCATTGAATTATATTTATATTTAGATCATTTATATTAAGGATAGGTGCAGGGCTTTGAATGTATCATCTTTCACATTCCAACCAGTTAGAGAAAATGAAAAAAATATATGATGTCTGCTGAGGGTGGTGCAGGTGGGCTAGCAGTTTCATTTTGCCATTTTGAGGGCAGGGTTTTATCATCCACTCATTTTATTATCCACTCATTATGATAATCATGGAAAAATACCAAATCCAAAAGCCAGCAACCAGGAAAGGTGTTGTTTGTCGTTTTAATTTTCATGAAATGGCTGAATTTTTGTTTTGAAGGACTAGTAACGTCTTTGTCAATTTGTCAGGCTAAGAAAGTGTTTTTTGTCATTTGCTACTGGCATGCCTTTGGCAATTTGTTGATCTAAAAAAAGGCCATGTTGATTTATCGAGTTAAGGCCTCAAGACCCCTTACACTGATATATCGGTTAGATTTTTAGAAACATTACAATTGGCAGCTCTACACATTTAGTAAATTCTGCTAAATTAGGCTGCAATTTGGTCAATACTAGGTATATTTGGCATTGCATTGATTTTAGCAATCTGTTTGATTAGGTTGAACTGTATTTTGAAGTTTTGAAGTTTATTTTCGTCTGAAATTTAGGTTATTTGAGGGTATTGGTGAAAGTGAATTGTACATTTCCTGGTGACTTCACCCATATATAGAACCTACCTGTTCTTAACGAGCCAGTAGTGTTTCTTCTCTGCGGTACCGTAGCCTACAGCCAACACTCCATGGTCGAGTCTGGTTGAACTGCACGCCTTCTCATAGTAAACTCCAGACTTGTACAGTCTGAAGAGACAAATTAGAATCATATGTTATGTGAAGGTTCACTGGTAAATCCTTTTAATACACAGTTCTTTTGTCTGGAGAATCATGTACAAACATTCCAATATAAAGCTGCTTTGAATAATAAAATGGACATTTGAATGCCAATATGTATTGTTATATATAATTGAATAAGTTGGGAGGGCTTTCATAATTTTAATTCTCTTTAATCCTACAGAAAGAGTTTCAGCATTATTAGAAAATGCATATGATTGTGTAATGATTGATTTCATGCATCAAATAAAATCTAGATAAAAAAAAAAAATAAAAAAAAAAAACTGGATTCAGGAAGATGCGTTAAAAGGCCCCCTTTGCATTCTTTTTTCTCAAGATTTTCTAACAATTATGTTTTATGAAGGCAAATAATACAAATCCGGAATAAAAACCAAAGGAAGATTTTTTAAGGTTGCTGTATTTATTTCTATTAATTATTTTTGTTCTTTTCTGATCCATTTGAAAGAAATTTCACCAACATTTTGAAGTATTTCACCCTGTTCTTCTTCAGGGATTCATAAAGTCCACATTTACATTTCAGTGGCCTACCAAATTATATTGCTGCGATGATTTCACTTATTATCACTCACCGACACTTGTTTTCTTTCAGCTGGTTTAGCAACATATCAAAATAAAAGCTAGACTTAATGGCTTCACAAGAATTTATTTATTGACCTCTGATGAAGATCTTGACCGACATTGAAGCATGTAAGATTTGATTAATAAAGCAACAACATAATGAAAACTAATTGCCAAGTTTCCATTGGGTATCTTCAATAAATAGAATTTATTTATGTTTGGAGCCCCAAAAGATCATAAAAGACAAAAAAAGACCAAAAAAGGCCAGGTTTCTCTTTGGGTATCTTCAACAAGTAGAATTGATTTATGTTTGGAGCCAAAAAAGACCAAAAAAGACCAAACTTACTGGAAGGATTGATGTCCAGCATCGATGCCAACAGAGATGGGTCCAACAGTGGCTACAGCCTTCTGCAGATCATGCTCATCTCCCTTCTTGATGTCAGTGTGTCCAGTGCAGGTGGCTCCCACATTAGCAGCCTTGAACCTGCAGGGTCCATCCTATTACATAATATAATATGAATATATATATATGAGTAATTCTCCCAATCGGGCAGCATTTGATTTTGGAAGGCCATTTTTTTAGAAAAAATAAAAATCGTTGAATCTCTACAATCTTTGGTGTACATATATCGGAGAATATCAGCATAATGCAGGTGAAGTTTGGGAAGGCTGGGACCAATATTTCGATTTCTACACCTATGATTCAGATAACTATATTTTCCCTATTATTTTGCCTTATTTCGGCCTCATTATGCCCAATTTATCAAATGATTTAGTGTAAAAATGGGATATATTACTCACTAGTTTGTCTAGCAATAGCAAATGACAAAATAACAGTTAGGAAATCGATTATGGTCCCCAACATAGGACCTGGTTTTAACCAAAGCTTGAATACCTTTTTTTTCAAAATGTGCCTTTTATTTCTATACAATAACTGTGCTATTATATAAGGATATCTATATTTCTATTAATTATGACGTAACGGCGACGCTATAGTCGTAACGGCGACATGCCAATATATGTTCACTGCAATTCAACAGCATCTGTATTTATTCATATGTATATTTTCGACCATTTTCCAGCAGGCATGAACACTTATTAGGAAAGACGAAATTTCATGAAAATGTTTTTTAAAAAAATTATTGTAGATATATCACATGTCGTAACGCGACATGAAATATTCCCATAACAGTTCAAGGAATCTTTTGTGAGGTATTATAAAGTTTCAGGGATGTTGTGGGCTAATAACTTTTGGTTTTATCTGAATATACATACGTATACATCTTCCCCACACAACAAACTAAATGCAGTTTGATATATTTAGTTACTCTTAGGGTATTTTATTGTTTTGAAGTCAATATATGTCGTAACGGCGACACAATTATTCCAAATCAATATTTTCCATGTCTAGATCAGTCTATATTAGTGATTACATAAATATTTTGTTTTTTCATAACAACGAACATGTGTGCATGTGTAGAAACCATTTTTTCTAGCAGAAGTAATATATTTTTCAAATGCATCAGTGTATTACATTCAAATTCCATAACTATTACCTATTTTCTAGCCTGAAATAGCCCTTCTATCACAATAGTGGCGAGGATTTTGGTATAGGAACCTTGAAAGGGGGGTTCCCACAGCCTTATTTTTGCCAAGGAATTCAAATAAAGTGGTTATGAAGACGTGCGATCAACCTAAATACAAGTTGTAGATACACTAGGCTGGAAAACCAAATGACGCCCTATTGGGAGAATTACTCATATATATATATTAATTAGATTTATGGTAATTTATTTTATATATTATAGCTGGGAGGAAATTCGCCAAATTTTGCACGAATCGTGCACTTAGTGACAAGTTATTGCAATTTGGCAAAGTGTTAGGTATGGGAATTAGGTTTTCAAAACCCCATGCAAACAGAATGTGGTGGCCCCCTGGTGGCCGTTATGTGCAAAAAACAAAATGGCTGCCACTGGGACATAACAATGTCATATCTCAGCTCCCTTTAGCACTAAATCCATGTGTAATACCACTTTGACCATGTTTTAAGGCATGAGGAATCTATTTCCAACATTATTGTTTTGTTTCAAGGTGAATTTCAAGGTCAAAATCCAAAATGGCTGCTTCTGGAAAGATACAGATTGCCCAGTATACTGACCTGAGCCTCATATGGGTAGGACTCCTCTGTGTCAATGCCCTTGTTTGTCTTGATGTAGTTGAAGGCCTGGTCCATGAGACCACCCTCACATCCCATGTTACCTGCAAACAAACAAAGCAAATATTTAGGCTCTTCTTTTATATTTTAGTTTGTATGTCATAGCTTTGATGGGTGAGATGTAACAAATGTATACGTGGGTGAGATTTTCAGAAAATGTACAATTGGCAGCTGTACACATTCAGTAAATTATGCTCAATTAGGCTGAAATTTGGTCAATACTAGGTAATTTCAAGTATATTTGGCATTGCTTGACTCTAGCTATTTGTCTGGTTAGGTTGAACTGTATTTTGAAATTTATTTTCATCTGAAATTTGGGTTATTTGAGAAGATTGGCGAAGTTGAATTGTACATTTTCTGAAAAACCCATGTAATCATTTGTTTATTAAATGCTACCATATGGTATGTGTTTCAGGAAAATGAGTCACAAATGAGTCCCAAAAGTCGCAAAATTGATATTTCTGTCGAAATGTTCTCATTTTTTGGTTGCTTAAGGCTGTTTGTAGCATGAATACATGTACCAGAGTTCAAGACAGTGTATTAAATGTACCTATGCATACCTAAGGTTATCATATAGAGTATATTTAGCTACTTTACTAGTCAATGTCCACCTAGAAATATTGCAAACCTTCTTTTTTTTCAAATAAAAACATCAAACTAAATATATAGAAATACTTCTTAGATGTCCTACTGTTTACTCTCATTGGAATAGGCTTGATCCCATCTTTTCAAATATGATAATATCTTAAAATCCATTTTTTGCGACTTGTGACTCATTTTCCTGAAACACATCACACATTACATTAGTCGTTAGTTTATGTCTACTCTACCTTGAGGTTTGGAGCAGTCGACGAGGTTCTGTTCAGAGAGTGAAACCAGTTTCTTGGTCTTCTTGAAATGTTGGCCCTCGAGAGATCCAGTGGCAGAGAAAGCCCAGCAAGAGCCACATTGTTTCTGTAACAGGAGTAACATAGCTTTACATATGTATCAAAGGTCGACAAATTACGTAGCCACCTTTAAAACTCTAGACAGTAGACTTGATCAATTTTGGCACACCAAACTTGGGGATCATTGAAACGTATCACGAATGTGAAATTTGTCAATAAAAGTTTTAAAAAAATGAAATTATTGTGTAGTAAATATCCTACTATATTTTCCTTTCATATAAAATATAAAAAAAAAGTTTATGTCAAATTCAGGTACTGTTGAAACAGAATACAAATATGTTTAGTTGCATCTTGGATATCATTCTGTTAAAGAAGAAATAAAGTGAGTTCATCAACTCCATTGAAAATGATCCAACAAGTGCATCAATGATAAGTAACATGCATTTAAATGAATAAGTTCATCTCATATAACAAAGAAAAAATATTAAGATTTGTTGCAAACCTAATGAAGAGAAATATGATGATGACTGTTTGACAAGGTGTGCCAAATATGTGACTTTGGAAACAACTGTTCCAGTCCCATGCAAACCAATAATAACCGATTATTGAGTAGTGTCAAATGTCACACTTACCTGGTTCTTGACGTCTGTGACGTAGCCTTCCTTCCTCCAGTCCACCTGTTTGGGCATTTCAATGTTGGTAGGGGCAACAAAGTTGGAGCCTGACGTCACGTTGCTAGGGATAAGACCAGTCAGCATCTTGCTGAACTCTGCCACAGTCTGAAACACAAGCAATGTTAGTCATTTGTGAGTCAAACATTAGGTTAAATTTAGGAAGAGTTTGAGCAGGAAGTCACAATCTACTAACCTCCATATTAGGCTATGAGGGTCAGATTCTCAGAAAATATACAATTGGCAGCTCTACACATTTAGGAAATTCTGCCAAATAAGGTTGAAAAATGATGAGTAGCGAGTGTATCTGGGTATATTTGGTTTCACATTGATTTAAAGTATCTGTTTTGCTGTGTTAAACTGTGTTTTGAAGCTCATTTTTGTCTGAAATGTGGGTTATTTGAGAGGACTGGTAAAGGCGAATTGTACATTTTCTAACATTCTGACCCATAAGATGAATACCATCTTGAAAACTAGGACCTAGATCCTGTTTCATAAAAAGTGAGATGGAGGACATAGAAACTAATTTGCACATTTTGGACTTGACTTGTACATTCTTACATCTTGGGTTTCACTTGAAGATAAAACTCAAATAACCTCAATGCCAGACAGTACAGATACGATGTAAGACATTTTTAATATTTGAAAATTTGACAATTCTGAAAATTAAATGACTACTATGAGAATGCACATTTCTCCAATTACATCCTCCGTCTCTCTTTTTATGAAACACGATCCTGGAAAGCTACCACTTGTATGTGTCACTCATCACACCAACCATTTCATGAAAAACTACTAACATCACCAACCAATAAAATGGTGATGTATGTTCATGGCACACAACCTGGAGAGGAAACTCTTTGTAGTGAGAAAAAAAAATTGCCACTGACCAGATCAGCGTACTCGTTGACACCCACGCGGAAGGTCTTGTGTCCAAGGTCAGCCTCCATGTTGTGGTCCCGGATGAACTTCATGTTCTTCTCAAAGATCATGCGTCTGTAAAATACATCAAGTAAAGAATAATTAATGCCTTATTGGCATTTCTGTTTGGCCTAAAATATTTAGAGTTTTAGTGCATAAAATGTGATTTAAAATACAACATTCAAATGAAAATTGTTAGTGGATGCGTTAGTGTTGCGTTGGTGCATTGTGGTTGCTAAATCTCCTGAATAGGGAGTTTCCGCAAGCAAACCTATCTCAGTTACGTAACCGTATCCATATCTTTTTTGTGATTTAGGTCGTATTTTTATGTATAAAAAATAAACTGTGAGATGAAACATTTCGCTCCATATGTTATGTTAAGTTTTACCCGCCATGTTTTGCTGAACCTCTTTCTTTCTTTTCACGTATATTTGTATATTAGAGATACAGATACGTTCACGTTTACGTATGGGTTAGGCGTGCTGAACCTGCCTATTAACATCAAAGCCTACCTGTAGTTGTCCTCCTGTGGTCCCTCATACACCTTGGAGAACTCGGTCTTGAACTTCTGCCAGTGAGCGCTTAGTTCCGGGTCAAATGTGTAGGGGGAGGCAGTTGCAACAGCCACCACCACTGCTAGAACGAGGAGCTTCATCATCTGTAATTGATATTAAATAGTTTTAATTAATATCAAAGTAGTATATTAAGTCTTATTATGGATCTATATATAGATGCACTGGATAGGTTACTTGACTCCTACAACGAAATTGTTTATCCATTCAATATCCTTTCCTGTCTAACCTACTCTAGTCCTCCTGTGCCTTTGAAAATGTGAAAAGTCGAGGAATGCCTTGAGACCTACTGAATATAACCCTTTGTCCACCCAGCATTCAATCCAAATAACAAGGAAGTTTTATACAAGCCTTACAAGGGGTTGGAAACACATTCTTGGGATATCCCTATGGGGTTTGTTCATAGATCTATACCACAGAAGCAACACCAAATTTTAATGTTGTATAGACTTTTTTTATTATCATAAGTTAATTACTGTTATATAGTGTCATATCCTTTACGAATTTCAGTTAATTTTACAAAAACCTTTATTCTTTCTATTCATCAATAATAATTATTGTTATACATGTCCCCATATGATTTTCAGGTTTTGAATTTTGAACCCAATTAATTTGATATTTTTTACCACCATACTCGTGTTATTTTCAAATCTTTATGTCATTTTGTATGAAACATGAACAAAGGTTTGGACATAAACTAACGAATTTTGAACAAAGTAATTACCATAGTTTTGGAGTTTGAAACTGAGGTTGTACAAAGTGTGGAGTAATGATCCATGCCATTACTTAATTTGTGACAATTAAATCTTGAATGAACATTTATTTTTGCATTTGTAAATTATTTTCGCACACCAACTTGGCTTAAGGATCAATAAACCGATTGATCTCAATACTTATTATCCAGAGGGTTTTGAGGGATTTTGTGGAATGTTTGGAATAACACAAGACCATCCATAAACAATTAATTTTATTTAGACCTTATTTAATCAAATGATCCAAATGTTTAAGAACCAGCCCCTTTCTAAGGCCTACACCTGTAGAAAGTACTTATATATAAGCGAAAGTGGAACTGAAGAAGAACCACCATTTGTCGAAACCGAAACTTGGGGGATCTTGAAGGAGAAAAAGTGAACAAAAATTAAATAATGTGTTATCATTGTTTCCCCTAAAGAAAGTTTCGGAACAACGCCAGCCGGGGAGGGTCCATGATTCTCAAACTAACGGTGTGGACAAATGGGGTAGATTTTTCATTTGTGCTAAATCGCAGAAATGGGGGTTTGGGACTGTATTTCATTAAATATATCTGTATATCTCATTGGATTCCTTTTAACCCCAGCTTTCATTCCAACCATACTTTTATTAATCTGGAGTGAATATTTTTTAGATTAAAGTCTGAAAACCCCTTTTTTGACTGAGAAATTAAAAAAAGAAATATTTTTTACAGTTGTTATTTTGTTCTAACCCAATTAATTATAATTACTCTTTGTTGTTCATCCAATTCGTTATGCCTTAGTCTGTTCCCACAGGATTGTTTTTGCCCAAGTTGCATTTTTTCCCTGCCCCCTGCCCCTTTTAATTTGATATTTAATAGATTGTGCCACAAAGGTTTAAAAAGAAATAATAAAAGAATGACTAGGATAAAATGTAAAATATAGGACCTGTCAATGCAGAGTATTAACAAATATATCTAATTGTGGACCAGCCTGTACTCTACATAGTGTATTTATTTTCTTAATACCCTCTGAAGAAGACTTAAGTGTGAGTCGAAACATATCAGGACATGAATCTACTTCAACAATAAAACAACATTGACCCCCGTTTGTGTTTATTGAGATAAGGCTTTCCCTCCGTTTGAAGGGACTCCCTCATCTTTGGGCCTAGACTGTAAACTTAGGTTATTGTAAGTATTATTGTAGCAGAGCAATACACCCAGGCCTGTCCTCTCACACAGCTAATACACTTTACATCTGGATATGGGTAGGATTTTGGTAACCTGGTAATATGGTCACCTACTGACATAAATATTTTAAATGCACAAATAGTTGATATTACTGGTGAAAATGACTCACAAAACATCAAACTTGTCATTTACTGCGGGAAGTATGTCAGTGATTGGAGGCCTACTTCGCTAAGCAGTTTCTTGGGATTATACCGATATTTTGCAGTCTTAATGGAATTATAATGGCACTTTGCGGTTTGGAGCGAGAGGCTTTCCCTCCGTTTGAAGGGGCCCTCTCATCTTTGGGCTTAGACTGTATAACAAATGAATGATGAATGGAGATGTACCTGGTGGTTAGTGGAAGGGTTGGTGGTAATAATTTGGTTATAATTTGCAGAAAATGTACAATTCGCCTTCACAAATCCTCTCAAATAACCCACTGAAACAAGCTTCAAAATGCAGTTTAACATAACAGAACTGATACTTTAAAACAATGCGATACCAAATATACTCAGATATACCTAGTATTCTTCATTTTTCAGCCTAATTTCCTAAATGTGTAGAACTTTCGATTGTACATTTTTTGAAAATCCGACCCATATTGTGGTGGATTCAGGTGATGTGTGCTATTAATAAACCAACCTACCTGATCACCGACGTGGATCTTAGTGTGGGAATGTCCCACCTAGGCCTAGACAGTGTTAATCTTATATTTACTCCATTTGGTGAAACTCTATAATGTTTTTTCTTGTATACTATTTGGATTCGTGTATCCTGTCGCTATAGGCGCTATATGGGTCAGATTTTCAGAAAATTTACAATTCACCTTTACCAGTCCTCTCAAATAACCCACATTTCAGACAAAAATGAGCTTCAAAACACAGTTTAACACAGCAAAACATATACTTTAAATCAATGTGAAACCAAATATACCCAAATACACTCGCTACTCATCATTTTTCAACCTTATTTAGCAAAATTTCCTAAATGTGTAGAGCTGCCAATTGTACATTTTCTGAAAATTTGACCCTTATGTTGCGTTGTGTAGTTTTATATTGCTTGTGTGATTGTTGTTAGATTTTCTACTGACGCATGCAGCAACGCATGGATGGTCAATATTAATGCATAACAGTTTTGATCAGGATACTTTTCTGAGGGCAATTTTTCTTTGGTGGGGAGGTGCGGAATGCCATCAAATCTCTTGAAGTCTGTCACCTTCTCATTAAAACAACAGCTGGGTCAGGGTGGAGGAACTCAGATTTTGGGGAAAGCTCCCCTTATCTTATGATCACCCTCTTCCCCACAGCCCCAGAGGTGGTGAAGCACAACACCAGAGGCGGTGAGGTGTATCAGGTTGCCGCTACTAATTACTAAAACAACTGACCCTCCCTTCCCCTGTCCTCGAAAATAATTCTGTTTAAGACTATATGGAACAGATTTTGAGAAAATGTACAATTCACCTTCACCAATCCTCTCAAATAACCCAAATTTCAGACAAAAATTAAGTTCAAAATACAGTTCAACCTAACAAAACAGATTGCTATAATCCATACAATGCCAAATATACTCGAAATTTACCTACTAGTATCGACCAAAGTGCCGCCTAATTTAGCCCCATTTACTCAATGTGTACAGCTGCCAATTGTACACTTTCTGATAATCTGACCCTTATTACAATTCTTCAACCACAAAGTGAGCTGTGTGTGGGGCCTGCAAATGAACAGTTACAATGAAAGTATGACCTACCTTGCTGTGCGCTTGAAGGGATTGTGGTACAATTAGTATGTGCCTGATAGTGACCAGGTAGACTAGGCTTATATACCCGTCCTCCCCTCGTCACATGCTTATCACCTGTTGTACATGTATAAGGACAGGCGTGAAGACATCCCGTGAGGAGATCGATAGATACCAGACAACAGAGAAACATGCAAATCATCCTGGCTCATATCTTATCTATACCTTACCAATTATTTATACCTTTGTTAAGGAGACTCAGTACTGAAGTTCAGAACTGATGGATTTCTCTAAGATTTTAAACAATAAAACTTTGAATGAAATAATGACTATTGAGTGAAAACAAAATATAGGTCAATAGGCTATTTTTTTTATGCTATGGTGGTATGGAAATAGAAATAATAAATCAGATTTTTCTTTGGTGGGTAGGTGCGGAATGCCATTAAATCTCTTGAAATCTGTCACCTCCTCATTAAAACAACAGCTCGGTTAGGGTGGAGGAACTCATATTTTGGGGAAATTGACAGTGAGTAATTTTACTGCATGTGAGTAATTTGTTAACATAATTATTTTGCAATGGTTCTGACATCAATTCACACACCAAATTTCACTCAAATATTCAACACATATTATATACACTTTTCATCATAATTGTTTCCCCACATCCTGATTTAGTCCCTGCAAGTCCCGCAATTGGAGCAAGAAAAACCAGTAAAATTGACTTTAGCTAATGGCAATCAGCGTTTTATTTAAAAAAAAACGGCTTGATAAATCTTAATGAAATTTAATATGAATGTCGATACAGTACTTACATATAAACCAAAAACAGAGACAGATTATCAGACATGCAAATTCTTTTTACGGTTATAAGCATTAGTATTGAGCAAAGAAATACACAAGATATTCATAAAAAAAAATCATAATATTCATAAAAAAGAGATTTACTTTCCCGGTGATAAGATTTCTTTGGCGACATTGGTATTTAAATAATGAGTGAATTACCAGTTATTATTGGATGGAGAGAAATATTTGGTACTTATTGTCAGTAGCTATTTTTAGAAACATGGTAGCATGTCGGTGATATTGTATATAATGTATAATATATAATAATAAATAATAATCTAATACTTTATTTGCAAGACACTAAAAGTTACAAATTTGATACTGCTCATCAAACTTACAATCTGGTCTCCAGTGCATGACATGCTACAGAGCTAATAGAAATTAAAAGAAACTAACTAAGCACAAGGTAATATTTTTTTTTGTACAAATTTATTTATTCAGGAAGTTTTACATAATTATAGCACGCTCATCCGTAGATGAATTTTCGTTGTGCCCTGAGAAATACAAAGTATATTTAAACATATATTGAGAGAGACATGATAAATATTACAACCAATCTAATCTGACATGAAATCCAATTTTATAATGCGACATGAAATCCAATTTAATTCAATTCAAGACATCTTTTTTATTTGTATCTAGGGGTGTTATGCAAAACAATACAGTATAACTAGTACATTTCAAAACATTTCAATTTTCACTTTTGAGAAGCCCTGTAGCAAAAACAACTTGACCGAATCATCCCAAATTTCAGTCAAATGATTTTTAGATGGGTTGGAAAAGAATGGAAGAAAACGTGGAAAATATAAATTAGTTTTTCACCGACGTTAACTGAGAGTGTGGATTTAATATAGTACGATTTTCTATGAACATTAATTTTGTAAATCGATATAAAAAAGATAAACACCAAACCGTTAGAAAGACGATGTCAAGTAGTATTTGCTTAAGATGGTTTTATTATGTGTATGGCAAACGTTTCGGAGTTTGTTAATTTTGTAAGTTTAAGATGTGTTAAACATCTTTAGAAGGTGTCACTAAAGTCTGCATTTTCTTTCTCCGATATTGTACTTTATGTGAGTACTCGATATCCCCGCCAATTTTCGCAACATTTCACAATATTTCACAATAGTGTAGGTGGAATTCCATCATTAGTTTTTATTGTAACCGTATATATCCAGTCGTGTTGAGTACAATCTTTCAAACAAATAACCATCAATGACCTCACTGTAATTAATATACATTTCAGTACTTTTTTTATTCCTCCAATTTTTTTTCTTATTTTTCTTTATTTTTAGTTCACCTCATTCCTTAAGTACAGTCTAGGCCCAAACCCTCAGATCAGAAAAGAATGGTTTGTCAGTGATTAGACTCCAAATTCGCTAATTGGTTTCCCGGCCTAGAACTAGTCGTTCTAATGGCATCATAATGACATTTTGCGGTCTTAATGGAATTATAATGGGACTGACTTTGTGGTTTGAGGCGAGGGGTTTTCCCTCAATTTGAAGGGACACTCTTATCTTTGGGCCTAGACTGTGTAACCCAACAAAGGGTTTTCCACGCTTATTCTATTATTCTATGTTGAGTAGAATTCATTACATTTATTTTAGGATATGTCAATACACTCGGCCTACAACACCCTTTCAGCCTTGTATGTCCTATGTCAGCATTACATGGCATATTTCCATGTAAAGCGGCCGCTATTCTAATCTTGGTAAGGTATCAGGGTCAGATTGTCAGAAAATGTAGGATTCACCTTCACCCATCCTCTCAAATAGCCCAAATTTAAATGAAAAGTGACGTTCAGGATGCAGATTAACATGATAAAACAGATATGTTTAATCAATACAATGCCATAGATACTCTGATGTACCCATTATTTATCATTTTTCTGTCTAATTAAACAGAAGTTACAAAATTTGTAGAGCTGCTGATTGTGCATTTTCTGAAAATCTGACCCATCACTTGTACTTGAGTATGGTATAGATCGGTGGTTCAATAATTCAATATTTCACACTGATAGGAATTCTTGGATGGTCTGATGTGTGAAATCTGGGACAACAAAAGATTAACCTGGAATGCGTGTATTTATTTATAAATCAGGTCGAGACAAAAGTACACAACGAGTACACTGACTCCTAGAATTGGGAGTAATTCAATACACTGTAAGGTCCTATATTTTGTTACTACATAACAGAGGGGGGGGGGGGGGGGGGTCCAGATCACGCTTTTCAAAATCAATTTTGTCCCCAAAATATCGCCAATGCAGTTTAGTCCTCCCTACAACACAACGCAGCTAAACAGAGCCCTGAAGCTAGGAATTACTTATCCACTCATTAACAGTTATAGCAGCCCCCTTTAATTACACCCCTGTGCAGTAGCTGCCTATACCTTCAGCATTGTATGCCACACTTAGTGAAGGTGGTGCATAACATGTAAATTATGCCACCCTTGGCGCATACAACAAGTAGGTCCGCCAGCTAAGCCTGAAAACTGAAATTACTTCTTTTATTTTATTTATAAATATTTTCTATTTATTATAATAGGGTGTAATACATATGGAACACAGCTGGGGTGAAGTCTGTACACTTGTTAGTGACCTCGGGAGCACAGAGAATCTCAGCCCTCTAATTTCCCGCACTCCCTTGTAGTTGGTGGGCTTAGCGCTCAAAAGATGCCATTTACTTCAAGTCATGATGCAAATGTCCCCTTTGGCATGGAAGTACCTTAGGGTCATAGGAAAAGTTTTATCCTAAGACACACGCAAGATCACCCCCCATTATCGAAATATTAGCGTTTTTCAAAATGGCCGCCCCCAAAATTCAACACTCAATAATTCTGCTTCTTTTTAACCAATATTCACAAAATTGGTGTCAAATTATAGGTTTGCAAGGTTAACGAATCATATAGAAACATTTGCAATGCAAAAAAACAAAGAATTATCACTCTGAGATGAAAATCATAGGTAAACATGATAAAATAATAAAAAAAATAGGGTAAAAACGAGGCGAATTTCCATCCACCCTGATAATTAATTTTTTTTTCACAAGTTCATACCTATGATGTTTAACGTGCTGCTAGTGATCCCCTAGGGACCTCAGCCAGTATCTAAGCCCTCCAGTAGCGTCCCCCAGTGGTAAATGATCTCACCACAAATTGCTGCCCAATTAGGGGTTTCCCCTTCCTGCCATGTGGGCCAAGGGGATTCCCCAACTCCACGTGCAGGATGCTGAGAGGACCACTCTTCTTGTGCAAGTTATGCTTCAGAATTAAGGTAAATATCTCTTTAACTACACATCAGGTGTGCTGAAAATGTGAACATTAGATGGATTTTACTTAGGATTAGGACGGGATACGTTCAAATGTGTTGTTAGAATAGCTGTTACCTTCATACAAGACAGATTGTCCAACCATTTCCGTGACCTAATAATTTGTGACAACTGCCCCCATTATACACCTTGATTCCTTCTGTTCCAGATTAATACTTAGACATGAGTAGCTCCAAAACAACTCGAGATTGGGGCAAATGCTTTCTATGTCAGAGAGAGAAAAGCAATGAGAAATTATTAGAGCCCTCTTCATCGTTCAAACTAAAAAACAATCCTGAAAGACTTTCCACTTGTTATAGAGAAATGACAGATAATATCTGTGTCCTTAAAGAATTAAGTGCTCTTCCAGAATTCATTTTTGTTGATGGAATATGTGGTGATGGTGTTACTAGTGGTGATGGTAATGGTGACGGAGACAATGATACTAATACACATAATATTGTGGACAACATGATGCATCATTCAGTAGTATGGCATAAAAGCTGTAAAAATGCTGTTGACAATCAAAAGGTTGGAAGAGCAAGGAAAAAGTATGAAGAGTCTCCCAGTCCAGTCAAGACTAGACGACTCACCAGTGGGGCAAGGGCAATTACCCAGCTTTCTCCCATAGCCGCAAAATCCTCCAAGGAACAATTCAATCCAACATGTATATTTTGTGGGGAAGTTGGCAATAAAAGTGAGCTTAGAAAGGCTACTACCTTTGGCTTGGACGGAAAAGTAAGAGATTGTGACAGGAATCTACTGGCTCAATTATCTGCGGGTGATATGATGGCCATTGATGCTGTTTACCATCGCATATGCCTGACAAAACTCTATCGGAAATCAGAAGCTGTTGGATGTGACACAACAGAAAGCAAGGAAACACAGGTTATCAGAGCGCATGTTCTTAAGGAATTGCTTGATTTCATTGAAGATAGAAGGGCCTCAGAGGAGTCATTGACGATGGCTAGCCTAACAGCCATGTATGATAAGCGCATTAAAGATTTAGGATTTCCGTACCTGAAATGCAATACAACACGATTGCGGGAGGATATAGAGCGTCTGATTCCAGACATAAAATAAGTGCGTATGACGAAAGGCTGGTGGCTTGCTTTTGATACAGATCTAAGTACAGCTATTATTACCATCAAAGACAACAGATCAACTGATGTCTTGACCATCCTTAAAGCTGCTAAAATCCTCAGGAAGGAATATCTGCCCATGGAGCAGGCATCGACTGGCTCTTTCTCAACATTTTCTGAAACTGACGCAATTCCTCCCATGCTTAAATCATTTCTACACATGCTTCTTGATGGCTCTGGAATAGATCAACCTCCACCTGGGCCTGAGAAATCACAGGTTGTTACATCCATTGGGCAGCAAATAATATTCAATTCTGTAAAGCGCAGATCAACAAAACAAGGCAGTCTTCCTCGTCATAAAAAGGAGAAGGAAACACCTGCATCCCTATACCTTGCAATGAAACTACATCTTCAAACTGGCAGTGCATCTTTGGTACAAACTATGCATCAACGAGGGTTGTGTGTATCATATGACCGACTGCGAGTATTCAGCACTGACATAGCAAATTCAATAATTAATCATTGGGAGCAGATTGGTTTTGTGGTACCACCTCAGGCAGTCAAGGGTGTGTTTACCACAGGTGGTTTTGATAATGTGGATCATAATCCATCAGCGACAACTGCAATGTCTGCTCTCCATGGAACATGTATCAGTATTCTGCAACATTTTACTTCAAATTGCCAACAGACAGAATCTCTGTAACATATTTTATGCAGCTGAATCAGGAGAAAAACAAGTGAAAGCCCTTCCAGCACAGTACACAACCATGGATCTGGATATTTCACTACCCAATGATGCAGTTTTGTATATTCCAGCCCTGCAAACTAACAGTCCACCTCAGCCAGTTTCACGTCCTCTCACAAATATCTTGCAAGAGGGCTACCATTGGCTAGAGAAAGTCAGTAATTCCATAGCAAGAGAGAACCTTGAGCCCGAAGAATGGGTCTCATGGGCAGCATATCATGCCAGTATCTCTGATCCTCCTGCATCCCCTCCAGCGAAATCTTACATGTTGCCACTTTTTACTGAGCCCCCTACCAGCCCGGCTATGGCTTGGCATGCTATGAAAATGATTCACCAAGCAATAAGCTACCTAAATCCAGGACAAACACCAGTGATGGTGGCTGATCAGCCGCTCTTCATGCTAGCTAAAAAACTTCAATGGCAATACCCCGATAGTGATCTTGGGGAAGACAAGTTTCTAGTCACACTAGGACCGATGCATACAGAAAAAATGCTTTGGGGTGTATCTGGTGACTGGCTGGATGGCAGTGGGTGGACAACTGTTATAACCAACAGTGGTGTTGCAACAAGTGGCAGAGCCCAGGCCTTCATTGGTGTTCACCACATCTGCAGAACTCGATACATCCATCAGGTATCAGTAGCTGCTCTGTATATACTAGTGAAGAAGGCCTATGAACAGTACCAGGTAAAAGCAACAGACAAAGATCATCCAGCAGAACTTACCCCTCTTGCCTTTGAAGAATGGATCAAGGGCCTGACCACCTCTCAACCCCAAGCAGATTTCTGGTTTAAGTCTATGGAGCTGGATCTTCTCATCCTTCAGGTAAGATATATTATTCTTTTCTTCCTTGCGCATCCACAACTTACAATTTGGGTTCTCATTTCCAGCAAGTCATACTTTTTTTCAGTTTGTCAAGTCCTGTCGCTCATCTGACTTCTCCCTTTACATGGAGACCCTTGATTCACTCATGCCATGGGTATTTGCTCTTGATCATACCCACTATGCCCGAAACTTGCCCATCCATCTCCGTGATATGGCAACACTGGAAGAGATACATCCTGCCCTGTTTGTGGAGTTTCGGAATGGTCATTTCATGGGGCAGAAATCAAAAAGAGCCTTTTCCAAGATACCTCTTGACCAAATGCATGAGCAACTCATTGACTGGCTGAAGAATAGGACTGGTGTCATAGAGAATCTGGATGACCCAGCCACTGTTCGCAGGGAACAAGTTGTTCGTCCAGAGTTGGCACGCCTCATCAGGGAATTTGAAGGAACCAACTCATCGGAAGAACAGAAACACCATGAAATGTACCCAAAGTATCAAGCAGACTTTAAGGTAATTCTTAAACTTATTGAGAAATAAAAGTTCATGGAATCAATTTCAACAATGAATCAATCAAAATTACATAAATCTGTATTTTTCTTTTGACAGAATGATGTACAGGCCCTAGTTGATGCATTTGAAGACCTAGGAAATCCATTCATGGAGGATAGTGGGGATCTTATGGATTTAGATGAGTCATTAGTCATGCCGCCAGATGTTGTTGACAATGTAAAGAGTGTGAAGGAGATTGGCCTTGCAAGATACAGGCTTTATCTGGACAAAAGAATTTGGACTCAAGAGGAACCGGTGAATTCCCCAGTACAACGGACCAAGCTGAAATTGTTTAAAGGCTTCCATAGCCAGCCTAAACGAAAATCAGAAGTCTCTATTGTAAAAGACAAACAAGAGAAGGTAACCCAACTCTTGCTGGCAATACACTCTGGTCGAAATATCAAGGAAGGTATCTTTGCACATGAAAGCTCCCCCCAACCACCTTCCCTCACCAGGAAGGGAAAGATGCATCATGGCAACAAAAGTGAGATTCTTGACTGCCTGGTTCCAAAGGGTCTAGATAATCAAAGACCAGCCACAACTGCTGTTGTATTAGATGGAGCTGTGCTTGTGCAAATGCTTCGTCCTGCTGGTGTGCCTACTATTGGACATTATTTCCGTGAGGTCTTTGCTCCATACATTCTTTCATGGTTTGAAAGAAACAATCGAGTGGACGTTGTCTGGGACATCTACACTAAGACAAGCTTGAAGTCAGGAACTCGGGAGCAAAGAGGCACAGGAGCACGAAGGAGGGTTACTCTTTCAACAAAGGTCCCTAGCAACTGGGCAGCTTTCTTACGAGTGGACCTAAACAAGCAGGAATTGTTTGGGGAACTGTCGAAAAGCTTGAAGATTTTGCAACTTCAACAGGTAGAATTGAGTTGATTATTAAATATATGGAATTGTATTTTTTGTATGCTTAGTGAATGAAATATAAAGGATTGTTAATCCACTATCTCACTGTCTTTCTTGTTTTAGGGCAAGGTACTTTTCACCACTATGCTTGGGGAATGTATAAGCTCTCCAGCTGGTATTGATGTCGATCCAATGGCTCCTTGCACCCATGAGGAAGCAGACACCAGGGTGTTTCTACATGTTGCAGCGGCTGCTCAAGCTGGTCATACTCAGATTGTTGTTCGAAGCAATGATAGTGATGTTGTTGTGCTAGGCATATCTGCTTTTGCAGCACTTAGAGAGAAGCTGGATGAACTATGGATTGCATTTGGGGTTCGTCGCAATTTCAGGTAGACCACATTTATGTTTGAGCTAGTTTAGGTTCTTTCCTCTTTTTTTTAAAATACGGCTCATGAATAAGTGATTTCTTTTCCTTGTCAGGTACATTCCTCTACATGACATTGCATCAGCTCTTGGACCATCTAAAGCAATGGCTCTACCAGCATTTCATGCTCTCACAGGGTGTGATACTACCTCAGCTTTCTTTGGAAAAGGCAAGAAGACTGCATGGTCTGCATGGCAGTCACTACCAGAGCTTACATTACCTCTTCAGCTCCTCTCGTGTCCTCATCCTACCACTGAGATGATTGAGACCCATTCACCAGTGCTTCAGAAATTTGTCATGAAGCTATATGGTATATCTGATGACAATATCAAGAGTGTAGATGAAGCTCGTCACCATCTCTTTTTTCATAAAGGGAAAGATTTTGACTTAATGCCACCAAGTTCTGATGCACTGCGACTACACATCTTACGAGTGGCATACCAGGTATAATATCTTTGGTTATTTAAATAGAATAGATATCTATTTAGTGACTATTTTACTCATGTATGTACTTAAAACAACTTGTTGTGCATTTCTATTCAGAGTGGACATATATGGGGCAACATGCTTGTCAAGAATCCAGCTCCGGTGTCACCTAGTCAATGGGGTTGGCAACAAGATTCACCAGACTCACCTCCAAGACCTCTCTATACCACACTTGCTACAATTTCACAGGACTTGCCTGAATTAGCTCTTTGCCACTGTAAGACAGACTGTAAACCTCCATGTAAATGCTGCAAGCAGAAGCAGCCCTGCTTATCTCTGTGCGGATGCCAGGGATCATGCTCTCACAGTACTAGTAGTGAATCATCCACATAATATGCTCATTTCAAGACCAGTAAACGCTGTGAGCAGTTGATTATAATCATTAAAGACTGTGTTTGCCCTACAAGGAAGGAGTTTCTTAATAAACTAGTAAAAAAAATAGTAGCCTTGTCATATGTTACTTTTTGTTGATTTTTTTCTGATTTTATCCCAAATATTCTTTCTAATATGATAACTATTGTTCTTTGAGACTTTATACCCTTTCTATTCGATTCCTTGACCTTGAAAACCTATATTTTGACACTAATTTTGTCTTTCTATGTCAAATAGAAGGGGAGTTAGCATGTTGGATGAATTTTTGGCGGCCATTTTGAAAAAAGGTGATTTTTTCGAAAATGGGGGGCGATTTTGCGTGTGTCTTAGGATAAATCTTTTTCTATTGCCCTAAGGTGCTACCATACCAAAGGGGACCTTTGCATCATGACTTGAAGTATAAAGTCGCTAAGCCCACCAACTATTGGTCACTAACAAGTGTACAGACTCCCCCCTTGCTATGTTCCATCTATATATGCCCTGGATGTGTGTGTGTGGGGGGGGGGGGGGGTTCTGTTGTCAATATAAAGAAAGGGGATTAAATAATCAAATAAAATCTGGAAATGGGCAGCAGCCCCTTCTATGAAGACCATAGCTCTTCCAGGAGTTCCCCCCTACACTAGTTTTACAACCATCTAATCACTAATTTCGGGAGTGTTCTTCAATCACAATGAGTTGATAGCTGGTTGAAGGTTAATAGATTTAAAAAAATGTGATTTGTAAAATAATTTTATAGTATAACATGAGATGTATAAGTATTTGTATTTTTTTATTTCTCTCTTCAAATCAATTGGCCATACATTTAACAGGATAATTAGAAAATACGCATAACCAGCTAATGTGATTGTTTTCATGCCTTGTC
Source organism: Sthenelais limicola (assembly GCA_942159475.1). Lineage (NCBI taxonomy): Eukaryota > Metazoa > Annelida > Polychaeta > Phyllodocida > Sigalionidae > Sthenelais > Sthenelais limicola. The sequence continues at coordinate 136,921,480 of OW804094.1, forward strand.
ATCGTTGAAAATACAAGTATCAATAATAGTCAAGTTATATAAGATATCAAGACATCAATTATCATAGATCAAATATAAACTTAGCAGATATAATCATTGTCTCGTACAAATCCAAATTATACTTATAGATGGAAAACTCAAACTGATGAAAATGTCTATGGCCTTACATTGAATGAAATCAATAGGACGCTTGAGTAGATACACCTCCCTCTATATCTGGATCAGATTGTCAGAAAATGTACAATTAACCTTCACCACTCCTCTCAAATAACCCACATTTAAGTGAAAAGTGACGTTCAGAATGCAGTTTAACATAATACAAGAGATATGTTTAATCAGTACAATGCCCATTAATTATAATTTTTCTTTCTAATTGAACAGAAGATACAATATTTGTAGAGCTGCTGATTGAACATTTTCTGAAAAACTGACCCATCTACACTGATACTCTGATACTACAGTTAGTTATAGTGGCTCAGCGCGCATCATCATTTCTTTATTTGGCTCAGGTTGTAAGAAATGTACAATTCGCCTTCACCAATTCTCTCAAATATACACCATTTAAGCCAAAAATCAGGCTCAAAACCCAGTTCAACATAATCGACCATACTCCTCGAATTAATGCAATAAATACCAAATATACTCAGATATATCTAGTGTTTATCACTAATCAGCCTGATTTTGAGATATTTACTAAATGTGTAGAGCTGCCGAGTGTACAGGTTCTGACAATCTGACCTATTTTGTTTTGAAATTGTTGTATTAATCGTTCTAATGTTATAAATTTCTTGAAATGAGAAATACCACATTGTTGGAAAGTTTGAGAAATAAATTTATTAAAAAAAAAATATCATATATATATGAATATGTATCACAATCCATATAGGATCTGCCAGGGAGTTATAGTTATAGTTATAATCTATTCACTATTATACTTGTTGATTTTTCACTGATTAATGCTAATTTACACTTATGTTTAGTTTAGTTAGTTGAGAAACTGGAATTCTCTCTCTTATGCAGGAACTCCACTATGGGAAAAACGGCAAAAAACGGCTGCGACGAATTTTTTGCGACGAAATATCTAATCAAGTTAGATATTTTGCAATTGTTGGCAACAATTAAATGAGTTGCCGACAACCTATTTTACCCCCTCATCCACTAGAATCTTTAGTCATGTCGAATTTTCCGAATTTTTAGTTATGTCGGCGACGAATTTTGCCTGTTGGCACCGTTTTTTACCTATAGTGGAGTTCCGCTATTAGAGATGATATATGGTTGACTTTGCATTTTAATTTCGCTTTTAAAAGTAGCTCGGTAATCAAGTGGAGGAACATTACAAATGACTATTCATGAATATTGAAGGTAAAATTCAAATGAATCCTGTTGTTTTTATTTTTCGTGTAGCAATTTCTCTTGTTCAGAGGTCCAAAAAACCCCAAAACAATTATGACTGACAATTATGTCTCTTGTACATATGCGATATATATCACTGATAAAGTTTAAATTTTGGTACTTCGATGAAATGATTAAATAGGTAAATCTCAACAATTGAATAATTGACTATCATTTTTGACTGGGTTCCATGAGATTATCATTGTAAAATGAAACTGGACTCAATAACATTTTTCTAAAAAAAAACATTCTAGAAGACCTGGAATTATTTTATTTTGTATTTAAATATTTTATTCCAGCCAAACATAATGTATTATACACTGTTCTCAGTTGTAGCTGTACATCAAGCTATAGTAGTCATCTATCAGATGTATATGGGTCAGATTTTCACAAAATGTACAATTGGCAGCTCTAAGGAAATTCTCCTAAATTAGGCTGAAAAATGATGAATACCGGGTATATCTGAGTATATTTGGTATCACATTGATTCAAAGTATCTGTTCTGTTATGTTAAACTGCATTTTGAAGCTCATTTTTGTCTTGAATGTGTGTTATTTGAGAGGATTGGTGAAGGTGAATTGTACATTTTCCGAAAATCTGACCCATAATTCCTTTTTTGTACACTTCTAGGTGCAAATAAATGGTATCTTGAATTGAATTGATTTGAAGAGGCAATCTGAGCTGTGTAGATTAGTGAAGGAGGTCAGGCGGAGATAGTGAGGTCTAGCATGTGATGTGTCAGCTTGCCTTGCGATCAACTTTCTACATCTTATCTTGATACGCCCCCAACTCTCCTATCTCTCTTCCTTCTTCTCCTCGCGCTCTCGGACAGCTGTGGGTCCTGTGGGTAGGAAGGTGGGATGGGGGGGGGGGGGGGTCAGTGGGCTCCAGACTCCGCATCCCCCTCCCCCGCAAAAAACGCCCTTCAAAGTCTGTTAGGCCTCATATATGTGATGTGTTTCAGGTAAATGAGTCACAAGTCGCAAAATTCGTATTTTCGAAAGTCATTTATTTACAAGATCTTTAGATTTAGATTTAGAAAATATTTTATTCAGGTCTACAACATTTCCACACGTATAAGTATGAATATTTTCAGGACAGCCTGATTTAAACAAATAGAGAAAAAATAGATATTATACATTATCTCTGTTTAGGACAGTACAAGTTACAAAGTACATTCATATATTAAATATGAGATAATTACTCATTTAAGTTACAATTAAATACAAAAATAAGGTACACGATAATTTACAAGATCTCTTTGTTGGAATGTTCTCATTTTTTAGGTATCTAGTCCTTGAGGTCGCATGAATACATGTATCAAATTTCAAGACAGTTTGTTAGATATATGCTTGCGTTTCTAAGATGATTCTATGGAGTATATATTTTATTGCTTTACTAGCAAATATCAACTCAGAAATATTGCAATTTTTTTTTTCAAAAATACAATTATCAAACTGAGAAATGGAAATACGTTTTAGTTGTCCTAATGTTTACCATCATTGCAATCGGCTTGGCCCCATCGTTTCAAATATGATGATATCTCAAAATTCTGTTTTTCTGACTTGTGGCTCATTTTCCTTAAACACATCACATATAATGACTCAAAGCGATTCCAAAGCGAATTCTAGAATCAATCCACCTAGCATTCACCTAGGATCAATCCAAAGTTCTAGGATTTTTACAGAAATCAGTTCGCAACAATTCGATTCAGTTTGTATAGATTTTGTATTGCGAAAGGAAAGAGTCTGATGTATTGACCAAAAACAAAATAGGTATTCTATTACATTGATATTAATAAAAGCTTCTACTGATTGTATCTGAAATAAGGATAGATAAAAGGACAATTATGTCCTAGAAGTTTATTCAGCGACTGATTATCTGATTCACGACATTGTTTCCCTTAAGCCTGGGTTCCACTGCCCGACTACTTCTCCCGCTACTCCTCCCGTTTCTTTGTTCCCGCTACATTTAGAAGCGGGAATAAGTAGTGGGAAGTAGCTGCGTCAATTCAAACATGTTTCATTTGAAACGGTTACTTCCTGTTACTTCTAAAATAGCGGGACCAAAGAAACGGGAGGAGTAGTGGGAAAAGTAACGTGGCAGTGGAACCGAGGTTTTAATTGACAAAATAACACAGATATATTTTGAATACATGCTTCGTTTTATTGAATGGCATTTCATGATATGCAATGAGAGAAAATCACTTGACATAATAATCAATATAATGTTGCACTTGATTGGAAACTTTTAGCTTCCTACTCCGAACAAGGCAAGCTATAATAAAGAACTCAATTTTCTAACACAATTGTGATGTGTTACAGAGAAATGAGTCAGAAGTTGAAAAAAAAAAGAAATTTGAGATATCACTATATTTGAAAAGATGAAATCAAGCCGATTCTAATGATAGTAAACATGAAGAAGATCTAAGAAGTGTATCTATATTCTATGTTTGATATATTTAGTTTTTAAAAAATAGTTTGCAATATTTCTGGGTGGACATTTACTAGTAAAGCAGCTAAATATACTCTATAAGAAGACCTTTGAAATGCATGAATACATTTAATACATGGTTCTGTACACGTATTTACGAAACGAAAGGCGTTAAGCGACCAAAAAATGAAAACATTCCCACAAATACATCTTGTGAAAAACACTTTGACAATTTTTCGACTTGTGACTCATTTTCCTGAAATACATTAGGTCCCTACTAGTCTTCAGTCTAGACTGACAGCCTCTCAGATCTGATAAGAATGGTATGTCAGTGAGTGGACGCCTACTGCATTAATGGCTTCCCTGGCTAGGGAGTCGGCGTCCTAATGGGATTATAATGGTAATATTTAGTTCAAACAAATAGTATTTCGCAAATTTAATGTTTGTTTCATTTTGCGGTTTAGAGTGAGAGGCTTTCCCTCAGTTTGGAGGGACTCTCTAAATTCTGAGCCTAGACTGTCTTGTCACAAAGTTAGGATCGCAGACACCTCTTGAAGTGATACCAGTACCCTGTCATGCCGCAAGTGGGAAATCATCAAATAATCTTCCTCAATATTGAATCTGACCAAATTATGTTGATTGAACTAAGGGAGTGACTTGGATAATATAGTTTGAATAGAGCACCAGTGCCCTTGGTTCGTGATTATATGCTAATATAATATCATCAAATATAGACCTCTCTGATATGTACGGAAGACGAGAGTGCTCACCCTATGGATATTTGTTGCAACAAATTAGTGGGCAACAACAAAAATTGTCGGCGCCGTTTTTCTCTCTAGTGGAGTCGGCCTATTATAGGCTGAAATGAGATGACAATTGTTTATATTTGTTTTGACTTCACGTGGAACTCGCACAGCAACAAGAATTGTCATCTGAATTTGGCCAACATTTTTAGAATCACAGTGTAACTCAGTAATAACTTGATAAACAAATTAATGTTCATCATACCAGGGACAAATTTACCAACACAGATTCTTTAGAATCTAAATTATTCTGAGGACTACATTTGAACCTTTCGCTCTTGAGTATTATTATTCAATGAAGACCGATTCCCAATTTAACTACATCTCTCCTTTTCACTCGTCCTAATTCAGTAGTATTCTAGAGAGTTCAGTCTAGGCCCAAACCCTCAGATCAGATAAGAATGGTATGCCAGTAATTAGACGCCTACTTCGCTTATCGGTTTCCTGGCCTGGAACTAGGCGTTCTAATGGGATTATTATGACATTTTGCGGTCTTAATTTGCTGAAATTTCAGCAAATAAAAATGTTTAAAAAAGAAAGAAAATGGAAGTATAAAGGCACTTTGTGGTTTGAGACGAGAGGTTTCCCTCCGTTTGAAGGGACGCTCTCATCTTTGGGCCTAGACTGAGTTCACACGTCCTAATTTAGTAGTATTCTAGAGGGAAGGATGCAAAAGAGGCGATGGCACAATTATTGTCCCTGTTTCTGGTCATCTTTATGTAGCCCTCGTCTCCCCAAGATGTGCCCCAACTGAAATGTTTAAAGAAAGGAACATATTTAGCGCAAAATGTACTTGTATACAAAATCTACAGTCTAGGGAACATTTTAAGGAGCTAATAAATATGCCTGGGAAGAAACTATTATTATATAAAACTGATATGTGAAGCTAGTATTGACCTCACCTCTATCATCAGTTCATGGCACAATATATGATAAATGATTAAATAAAACATTAAAACATTAAAACCACCATATCTATATTCACCCAACCATCGTCAGTTAATAAATGATAATGATAATAAATAGATTATATGAATAAATAATATGAATAAAAATAACCAATAGATACACAATAAATAATAATTTTTGATGATAATGAGATAACCGGAATACATAACATAGTGTTGAAGGGAATATTGTTCTCATCATTGTATAATGAAGTAGACAATAATGATAAAAACTGAAATATACAACCATTGGTTGGTGCACGGGTGTGTGGATAAAGATAATTCATTACATATTCTAGAAAAACTTTAATATGGCTCATGTTTTATTATTGACTTCTGTATAGATCTTGTTCTATCAGTAGTATTTTTATGTTGTTTGAAAAAGAATGGGGACGGAATGATGACTTCATAGTCTTGATATTAATAGTTAGTATGTGATATGGGCACCGCAAGAAAACATCCCTGAGGGATATTGCGTTTTTTCTATAATATTGTTTAAGTATGTTTATTGGCCTTAAATGAATAAGATAAAGAAAAAATTAAAAAATAGAAAGAAAAAAGAATAAAACAAATTACGACCTTACCTGTTTTTGACGAGCCAGTAGTCTAGACCGGCATCAGTTCCATATCCCACCACGAGGACGGCGTGGTCGCTGGTGGTGTTACTGCAGGCAGGTTCATAGTATACACCAGACTTGTACAGCTGGAAGGAACGATGCGTCGCGTCTATGGCAACCGAGATAGGACCCATTGTCGCTGCTGCCCCCTGCAGGTTCTCCTCTAAACCATAACCTGCAGGGATAAAAGTGAACATGTGAAACAACTGCTGGATGATTGCACACACCGTGCAGGAGGTGCTTGAGATAGAGGGAGAGGGAGAGAGATAGAGGGAGAGAGAGGGAGAGAGAGATAGAGAGAGGGAGAGAGGGGGAGAGGGAGAGGGAGGGAGAGAGAGGGAGAGAGAGAGAGGGAGATGGAAAGTGGGGTGTGTGGGGATGGGGGAGAAAGAAATGAGAGAGGGAGAGAGAACTGAGAGAGGGAGAGAGAGAGGGAGAGAGGGAGAGATACAAAGAGAAATAGAGAGAGAAAAAGAGAAATAGAGAGGGAGAGGGAGGGGAAGAGATAAGGGAGAGAGAGGGAGAGTAAGGGATAGAGGTAGAGGAAGAGAAAGGGAGAAAGAGGAAGAGAGAGGGAGACAGAGAGGGAGAAGGGGAGAAGGAGAGAGGGAGAGAGGGAGAGAGGGAGAGAGGGAGAGAGGGAGAGAGGGAGAGAGGGAGAGAGAGAGATTTGGGAAATGTCCGTGATTCCTCCCATTAATTAATTAGCTGGCTGCCACCTAGTGGACAACAACAAACACAACCTACAGCACCCACCCGCCACCTGGTATCCAATATCCATAACGCCCACTGCATGAAATCGGGCGCATCGCGAGGGAATTGCTTTACGCTATTTATTCTCATCAGAAACCCAAGCACTAAGACTCATTTTTAGGAGTCAGTGGAACTTGACATACCTTGAATACCTATGTCTAACACATAAAACATATTTTTTGCCCTTCTGCAAGACATTGTAAAACCGATTATACATGCTTATTGGGGAAATAAGATTTTTTATAATAATAACTTAAAATACTTTAAAATCTTTTGTCTGGAAATAAAACCTGCAAAAGTCCATTATACATACATTTAAACTTGGTCGTGCAAAAGCGGCCACAGCTATATTTTCACACGTTTCTGAGCTGTCATTATCTAGGCGAATTTACATACCCACACATATACTTGTACCCCCACCCGCACACACACCTAAATACAATATCAGACATGACAATATATTAATTGAGAAAATCAGCATATGTGCAGCATATGTGATGCGTTTCACGAAAATGAGTCACAAGTCGCAACAAATTATTTTTGAGATACCGTCATTTTGAAAAGATAGTATATCTAGGTTTCTAGATTTTAAGTTTGATATTTTTATTCATGGTAAACATTAGGACATCTAATAAGTGTTTCTATATTTTAAGTTTGATTTTTTTTATTTTTTTTTTTAAAGTTTATGGGTGGACAATGATTTTTGATTTTGTAAATATTTTATTCAGGACTATTTAAACATTTTTATACATCTAGCATAAATATTCTCAGAGTAGCCTGATATTATAGTTTACAAATGTATCATTATTTTTAGCATAACTTTTAGTATATATACTTCGTTAAATACAATCATAGATGAGACAAATTATTCAATACATCAATAAAAGAGTATACAGACATATACAGTCTATCTATATGTGAATACAGTCAGAATATATAAGTCTGAGAAGATAAAAGACAAACCCTCCACCTACGCCGTGCTCCTACACATAGCCACTTCTTCAACAGATCAATTACTAGTATAAAGTAGGCCTAGCTGAATATAATCTATAGGATCAGTTTAGAAATGTATGGATATACTAAATACACTGTCTTGAAATCTGGTACATGTATTCATACGACTTGGAGCATTAGATCTATACCGCAAAATGAGAACATTCATACAAAGAGATCTTGTGAATATAATACTTTGAACAAATATCAATTTTGCCATTTGTGACTCATTTTCCTGAAACACCTCACGTATGTTATGTATATAGCGATGGTAGATACTCTATACATTGCAAGAGATTACAATGCTAGCCATAATACATCGACCAGTGTTTGTATAAAGTGTCATGAAATTCTTTCGCATGGTGACGATACTCCTAAGCATTCAAATAAATCTCAACGGTCAGTCACACGATGCACAATAGGGGATTTGCATAGCCGCCATTTTGCATCTTGATTTGCATGGAACTATGGGACTAATGGTGGTCTGAAATCTATGGAGAATAAGCCATGTTCAGCATGGACTATTTATCAATGCTCTAATGTGAATATCCATATATGTTATACATGTTGCCATGGCACAAGTCCCCACCTTTCCCATCATGCATTTGGTTTTCATAGATCATTTATACAAGCTACGATATTGGTGACAGCGTTCTTGTAATTTTTGATAAAAACTTTGCAAAATATTTGTCCGTCAGATTTCCTCAGAATTCTTCCCAGGATGCACTGTGATAAGCATGCGCAGTGGCACATGCAAGTCCCCTATTATATAACCATTCAATGACATAAGACCAAGATGATATTGGGATATTTAGCGAGGATAATACATTTTCATGGATCGTCATATCTAATTTCTTTAAGGATGAATATATGTGATGTGTTACAGGAAGCAAAACTGATATTATTCAAAGAGATTTATTCACAAGATCTCTTAATTGGAATGTTCTGATTTTAGGGAAGCGTAGCAGATTTAGTCACATAAATCTATGTACCAAATTTCCGGACATAGTATTAAATATATCCATGCATTTGGAAGGTCCATGCATTTGGAAGGTCATTTTATGGAGTATATTTAGTTCCTTTCTTTCACTCAGAAATATTGGAAACTTTTTTCAAACCTAAATATATCAAACCTAAATTATAGAAACACTTCTTAGATGCCCTTAATGTCTACCACCATTGGAATCAGCTTGATCTAATCTTTTCAAATATCATGTTTCTCAAAACCCATATTTTGCGACTTATGACTCATTTTCCAGAAACACACAACATATTTACTTTCTTTAAAGATGAATATATGTGATGTGTTTCAGGAAAATGAGTCATAAGTCGCAAAATCGATATTTTTCAAAGTGATTTATTCAAAAGATCTCTTTCCATTTCCATCCAGAAACATTGCAAACGGTTTTTTTCAAACATAGAAATATTAAACTATAAAAATATAGAAATACATATCAGGTGTCCTAGTGTTTATATATCATTGGAATCACCTTGATCTCCTCTTTTCAAATACGGTGATATCTCAAAATCCATATTTTGCGACTTATGACTCAATTTCCTAAAACGGATCACATGTGGGAATAAGATGTAGACATGTCACTGTGATGCGGTACAGGACCCTGGCTATGTCATCAATTGCTTTCTTGAACACTGTATATGGTTCAGATTTTCAGAAAATGTACAATTCGCCTTCATCAATCCCCTCATATAATCCATATCTAGATGAGCTTTAAAATGAGCTTTAAAATGCATTTTAACATAATAGAACTGATGCTTTAAATCAATGCGATCCCAAATATGCTCAGATATACCCAGTATTCTTCATTTTTCAGCCTAATTTAGGAGAATTTCCTAAATGTGTAGAGCTGCCAATTGTACATTTTCTGAAAATCTGACCCATATATGTATACGACAGTGACATATTGCGAGTCCTTTGTTTCAAGATGTATATGTAGGCCCTACCCTTCAACTCTTTAAATAGGACTCAATTCGATAAATGCATACTTCGGTACCCACTTAGGTTTAAGTCTGATATGAATGGCAGTTAATAAGTTAGCTGTCTCTCTGAAAGGTTTATTCCTGCTACATCATTCTCTTTTCTTTGTCTTCATATGTTATAGCCATATATATATAAGGTTCTTTCTCCTAAAGATTGGCTGCTCAGATGCAATTGTTAAAAAGAATGTTAACGATTTTATTTAACTTTATTGTACAGGTCTGAAACTGTTAGAATCTTAGAATCTTAAAAGAGGTGTTAAAAGAAAGAGGATTCCTCATAATGTAAACTCAGAAGTCAGATAATTGCTCACTTTAAGCGTAAGAACTGTTATTATTAAGAATATTATTTCAGAACTATTACAGCATACAGGACAGAATGCATTCTGTACGGTGGTTTTTGCGATCGGCCATGGCCAAATATACAGCTGTACTAGTAGGTATAGCGCTGTCTCTGTTCCATATGCAGCAGCTGTGTTTCGCCTAGATGGAAGGATGAGCTGGTTGTACTGGCTCTATTTAACCATGGTTGATTGCAAAGAGCGGCTCACGGGGCAAAGGCTTGACCAGACATAAATACAAGTCAATAGTCTCCCACTTCTCCCCCTACTTAAAGGAAACCGTTTTGCCAATATCAACTACTTTTGAGACAGGCCTAGTATACATTTCGGAATCAGGATATATAGGATTTTCTTGCCATTCTTCTGATCACATAGGATGGAGTGTTGGTGGTAAAGCTAATAAAGGGATTTTAGCATAAGGCAAGATTAAAATAATTTTGGGTGATTATCTAAGTTTTAAACACTTATATGTGTTTGTAATTTGTCGATATTTTTGTCCTATATGTTATATGGGTTCGGAACGGATGGATCAAGTTGAGACGTTGCTGCATTCTCAGCAATATTACGACAAAATTTACCCCTATTATGACTTATAGGACTGAACCTATCAATATTCTACTGCTGTCACATGTCAATATAAGAATTTGTAGGTAAATCCACCGAGAGAAAACGGTCATCCGAGAGCCATAATAACCCTTAGACATCGATCCAAATAAAAATGAGGACTCTATCGAAGCCCTGTAGCAAAGACAAAATCCTCCAAAATTTTGGCCAAATGATTCTTAGATGGGTTGGAAAAGAATGGAACAAAATGTAGAAAACGTCGTTAAAGCTGCATTCCCAGGATTTAAGATCGAGTGGTTCTTCTGGAATTACATTCATATTAGTTCCCAAACTCAATATTATCTATCTCCTTTTCAATGACAAGTAAAATAAATGTCTAAATTCTGTGATTTTATGATCGGGTACACACAGAGATGTGTATATCACAGTTCTGTAGATGCACTGAATGGTCACATGTGGCGCCTCTGTGCCACACCAAGCCACATGTTTCTCTCTGTCTGCCAACGAATTTTCTCTGTCAACGCCTATCAGTATGGAACAAGGCTAAGTAGGTCACACCCGTGACTACCAGTACGGGAGGACGAGTATTTCTTCTCAAATATTAAACTCCAACCTTAAGAAAGAAACCTAAACGATTGGAATAAGGTGGGGCAGTGTATTAGTTAGCTTAACAAGTGAAAACTGAGATTTGTATAGGAATTAGCTGGGAATGCAGCTTTAACTGGGAGTGCAGCATAAAGCTCTGCAGTTAGCTTTGCGATGGTGTTGTGACAGTGAGGAATGGTGACATTCCTCTCCACCTACAGAACCAGCACAAAACCATCGCAAGCCTTACCGCAGTACTACAGCCAGTGGCTGACGATATAATGTATACATTATGTATGCCAGAATCAGAATATCATTTCAAGGGGTGTTGGGGGTGTTGGGGGTGTTGGGGGGGGGGGGGGGTCAATTTTCGATAGTATACATGAAATATGATATCATATATGAACATTTTATACCATATGTGTACATTATGTATGTCAGAATACCATTGCAAGGTGGGTCGATTTTCGATGGTATACATACAATATGATCCAAATGTATACCAAGTGTTTAACTTAATTGTACCCAGTATTGATATCATGTACACCTACTATATAGATATATCAGATATGAATTCCTCAACCCCCAAACCCTAATAACCATATATACTGGACTGCATGGTAGGCCAAACCATTGAAATATTAATTCTCATAATGGTTGATGGCAGGCATTTTGGATTTGGGGCTCTCACGGGTTTTCCCCGCACTTTCGCGAGGGCCCCGCTCAATTTTTTATTTACCCTTCATAGATATCAAATCCACTGAGAAACCAACCTCTACTCTCAACGGTCACAGAAGTGCTCCAGATGACCCTACTAATAGCCTTTATAGTTCATCTTCAAAATATGGGAATGACTGGAAGAACTGGGACTATCCCAGAAGTCTGTCGACTAATTTGTCATTTTTCATTTAAATGCTGCTATATTACTGACAAATAAAAGATTTTTCAATTCAATCCAGTCAATTTTAATAATAATAATATAAATGTCTCACCGATATCAACATGTCCGGCAACCGTGGTACCACTGCGATCCGTGGCGTAGTGACAAGATTTCCCGGTCTGTGGGGAGAAAATATGAAATATTAAATTCTGATCATTTAATGAAGAGGATTTAAATGAAAGACCATTATGAACATCTTATGAACTATTCCTGAGTGCTTAGTTTAACACGATACGAGCAAGCTGAACGTCCCTATGCAGAATGTCATCAATATTCCTGTTATCGTAATCTAACAATATGTAATTCACCCCTTTCTCTCTCGTTCTCTCTGTCTCTGTTTCTCTCTCTGTTTCTCTGTCTCTGTTTCTCTCTCTGTTTCTCTCTCTCTCTGTTTTTCTTTCTCTCTCTCTGTTTCTCTCTTTCTGTCTCTGTCTCTCTTTCTCTCTCTGTGTCTGTCTCTATCTCTTTCTCTGTGTGTCTCTCTCTCTGTCTCTATCTCTCTGTCTCTTTCTAATGTCTGTCTCTGTCTGTCTGTCTGTCTGTTTCTTTCTCTCTGTCTCTCCCTGTGTGTCTCTCTCTGTTTCTCTCTCTCTCTGTTTCTCTCTCTCTCTCTGTTTCTCTCTCTCTGTTTCTCTCTCTCTGTCTCTCTTTCTCTGTTTCTATTTCTCTCTCTGTTTCTCTCTTTCTGTCTCTGTCTCTCTTTCTCTCTCTCTGTCTGTCCCTATATCTTTCTCTGTGTCTCTCTCTCTCTGTCTCTATCTCTCTGTCTCTTTCTATCTCTGTCTCTCTCTAGATATTATATATTATATAAGCAGGTATATTGTCAGCAGGTGGGCTTATGATTGGAGACTGGGGACCAAGAACTTGGGAGGCGAGTCGGTTCCATTATACAAGTAATGATTCCATATATACTACTAGGGTCGAGGGGTGCTTTCAGCCCTGAGTAAAGTTGTTGCTCCAAGGCACAGTCATGAGTGATTCCGCTTAGAATGAATGTTCTCTTATCATACAAGTCAGATTTTCAGAAAATGTACAATTTGCCTTCACCAATCCTCTCAAATAACCCACATTTAAGCCAACAATCAGCTTCAAAATGCAGTTTAACATAACATAACTGATATTTTGAATCAATGCGATGCCAAATATATACAAATATACCCGGTATTCATCATTTTTCAGCCTAATTTAGCAGAATTTCCTAATGGTGCAGAGCTGCCAATTGTACATTTTCTGAAAATCTGACCCATACACGCATTGCTCTAAAAACAACATATCTAGAGTGAGTTACACATAGTGCTTATTTCCCTAGTGAGTTACGTGGGGTTGTCATGGCAACTAATCTGGGTTTTTTTACTACGATTACCGCTGAAATTCTAATTTATTACGTACTATTCTATTTTTATGATTGAAAGCATATATATATATAATAAACCTGTTAACTAACTCGTTGGTTTCAGTCACTTAAAACATTGCTTGTGCAATATTCATGCTCTTTCCACCAACACGTTAGTTAACCTGTATTTGGGTCAGATTTTCAGAAAATGTACAATTGGCAGCTGTACACATTTAGTAAATTCTTCTAAATCAGACCGCAATTTAGCCAATACTAGGTAATTTCGAGTATATTTGGCATTGCATAGATTCTAGCAATCTATTTGGTTAGGTTGAACTGTATTTTGAACTTTATTTTTGTCTGAATTTTGGGTTATTTGAGAAGATTGTCGAAGTTTAATTGTACATTTTCTGAAAATCTGACCCACTTATACACAGGGTTAGATAGAACCCAGATTGGCAGGTGACTGTTCGCTGACAGGAATTTCCCCCCCTGAAAAGCCCCCCTCCCCCCGGACAGTTCCCCTCTCCACCTCCACCCATCCCAAACTCCCTATATGGATCAGATTTTCAGAAAATGTACAATACAACTTCGCCAATCCTGTCAAATAACCCACATTTAGATAAAAAAATGATCTTCAAAATGCAGTTTAACACAACAGAACTGATACCTTAAACCAATGCGATACCAAATAGACTCAGATATACCCAGTATTATTCTTTTTTCAGCCTAATTTAGGAGAATTTCCTAAACGTGTAGTGCTGCCAATTGTACATTTTCTGAAAATCTGACCAATATATGACCTTTTCCACGTATCTAGGACATCTTTTGGATTTTCAATGGGATATGGCTGAGTCTCAAGATCGTCAGAAATGACGCCTCACAAGTTCGGTATTTGGAAGCAAAAGTCGAGGACTCAACTGCATTAGCTGTGGAATGGTTTCTTTTTTAATTCAATTAAGTAGAAAGTTGTGTTTAGATACTACGAAGGAAAGTATAATTGATCTTAATCAACACATAATGGGAGAAACGTTGAGAAATGTCATGCCAATTTGAATTGTATTGAATACATTTGAAATCTTGAAACTTGATATTTGAGCATAAATAAGAAGTGCTTGAGGAATTCGGAGACTCTTATATTTTTTAAGAACATCACATCTTCGCTTCAATAAACTACTGAAACTTTTCCATTTTTCTAATGTTAAACTAATGAAACATGAACTTAAAGTGGAATATCCAATGGTTTACGTGTAAGAGCACGACGCGATCACAGTGATGGTATGTTCTTTGTTTTTATAAACCCTGTTTTTAGTAAAACGTTTCTTATATAGATGGGAAATATGAGGTATAATACATGTACATGTACTAAATATGCTGAAGTCAAAATATAATTGACATGTTTCTTGTCTAGATATGGAAAATACTTTGTACAACAATTCTTACTAGATCTCTACCGTTGAATTTTTCTAAATTAAATTATGTCGCTCTACGCATGAATTTCTCTCTTTTTTATTAATTTTTGATAACCTACAAATGTATAATTAAATAGGATTTAGGCTATTCTGGGAATATTTGTACTATATGTATGGAAATGTCTATGACCTGAATGAAATATTTTCAAAATCAAAATCAAATCAGAAAACAAACTACATGGAAAAACTATTTTGTGACTTGCTAACACAATCCAAAGTTATCAAGTCTGATATTTATTTTGTTTTCGAATGCCCATTGCAAATTATGAGTAGAATTTTTTTCTATGTGTTATAAAATAACAATGGATTTTGAGATACCATCATATTTAATAAGATGAGATTTGTTGATTCCAATGATGTTAGCATTTTAGGAAATCTAAAAAGTATTTCTATATTTTATGTTTGATTTCTGTGATGTTTGAAGGAGGAAGTTTGACCTTAGAAACAAGAATATATTTAAAACACTCTCTTGCAATTTGGTACATATGGGTCAGATTTTCAGAAAATGTACAATTCACCTTGCCCAGTCCTCTCAAATAACCCACATTTCAGAGAGAAATAAAGTTCAAAATGCAGTTCAATCGAAACAAAACACATTGCTAGAATCACTGCAATGCCAAATATACTCGAATTTACATAGTATTGGCCAAATTACAGCATAATTTAGCATAATTTACTAAATGTGTACGGCTGCTAATTGTACATTTACTGAAAATTTGACCCATCTATAGATACGATTTAAAGCACTAGGTCCCCCAAATAAGAACATTCCCACAGAGAGATCTTGTGAATAAAACACTTTGACAAATATCAATTTTGCGACTTGTGACGTTCTTCTGTAACACATCACAAATAATACCTTGGCATGGTCAAGTGCTGCGCCACCTACTGGTGAAAGCGAGCGCAAGAGCTTTATATATATGGGTCAGATTTTCAGAAAATGTACAATTCGCCTTCACCAATTCTCTCAAATAATCCAAATTTCATACGAAAATAAAGTTCAAAATACAGTTCAACCTAACAAAACAGATTGCTAGTATACATGCAATACAGAATATACTCGAATTTACCTAGTATTGACCAAATTGCAGCCTAATTTAGTAGAATTTACTAAATGTGTACAGCTGCCAATTGTACATTTTCCGAAAATCTCACCCACATGGAATGATGGTTTCTTTATCTGAAATATTCAGTAAACTGTACTTGTACCATCAGAATCACAAATGTCATAACCTATCTGTTATCTTGTATACCTATCGAGACTCATTCAGTACTATCAGCTATCGGAGAGTTTGATCAAAACCATCCCTGTATATTGTTATACCATATTGTAATACATAGATGGAACCTAGCAAGGGGGAAGTCTGTACACTTGTTATTGACCGAGGGAGCGTGGGAAGTTAGAGGGCATTAGCCCGAGATCTTCTGTGCTCCCGAGGTCACTGACAAGTGTACAGACTTCACCCGAGCTTTGTTCCATATTTATTACACCCCATTAATAAATAAAAAATATAAATAATTAAAAATAAAAGAAGTAATTTACGTTTTGGGCGGACCTACTTGTTGTATGTCCCCAGGGTGACATAACTCACATGTTATGCACCACTTTGACCAAGTGTGACATACAATGCTGAAGGTATAGGAAGCAACAGCACAGGAGTGTAATAAATTATAATAACCACCAACTGTACTCATTGTAGAGAATCGTCTTCGGTCATTGATAGAAGGCGATATTGTTACTCTACAGCCTCGATTGTAAGCAAACAGAAGGGGCGGAAAACCTCCCACCAAGCAGGAGAGATCTCCCCTTCCTTAACAGCATCCTGAGTATGCTAATAAAAAGTTTTCTAAATCTAAATCTACTTGACTGATCAGAGGTCAATGACCTCTACCGGACACAACCCCATCTACCCTCAATGGCCTTACCACAGCATGTCCTCACCGGTGGACAATAGGTGGCTTTAAAAACTACTCAGCGATCTTCCATTGTATAGGTGGGTCAGATTTTCAGAAAATGTACAACTGGCAGCCCTACACTTTTAGGAAATTCTCCTAAATTAGGCTGAAAAATGATGAATACAGGGTATATCTGAGTATATTTGGTATCGCATTGATTTAAAGTATTAGTTCTGTTATGTTAAACTGCATTTTGAAGCTCATTTTTGTCTTAAATGTTGGTTATTTGAGAGGATTGGTGAAGGTGAATTGTACATTTTCTAAAACGCTGTCCCATAAATCAAAGAAGACCCTCGAGCAAGAGTTTCTATGTAAACGTGTCTAATGCATGGAGGGCAATAGCCAAGATTCGGAATGGGACATGTAGACTGGTAGACTGGGGCCAGAGTAGAGGAGGCTGGGTAATTTTGACCAGAAGAGGGTCAAGCCACCTGTGTTTACATCAGGCTCAATTAATGAAACTGCTGTAATGAAGTTATGATTTTAAAGAGGTTTTAAAGTATCTTGATATTTTATTATTGATATTTCATTATTACTAATTTGAATTAATTTTCTGGTACAATTCTCTTATTATTCTCCTTTTTCTGACTGTCATATAATATTCTAACATGCTGCGTCATCCCATGGAATCGTGACCATGTACCCTTAAAACATAAGAGTGTTATCAGAACACATGGTCAGGAACGTGATATTATGATTATATAAATGAGATGGTGTCACTGGTTTCTGACCTAAGGCACTCTGATCTATGTTTCATAACGTTTACATAAAGCTTCGATCTTTAGTCATGACGCAGACAAAATTGTTTAACCAATCATATGTTAGAAAAGACACCACATGACAGGAATGCAGTCAGCACATGTTTAGGTTAAAAGACCACGATTTTTGGGAGAAGATCAGAATTCTCTCAAAGCTGGACTTGGTAAATTGTGGTCTCGGGTACACAATTCTCTACCAATAAAACTCAGAGAGATATTCATCATTTGTTGGCCTCTATCATTCCTTAGCTGCTAAAATACTACAAAGTACTTGAAGTGAGCATTAACCTACTTAAAGAAGCCCAAGACAACAGGACTTCGCTTCACTGGTGACCGTGTATCCAGGATTCACTCCAAGGCAGAAGGAATTTAAGGTACTTGTTTAGTGTTACTATTCCCATTTCCATTCTTTTGTGGTGTACAATTGAGTCAAAGCAGTCCCGTATTTATGAATCCAAATAACATTCTTACATGTATACAACCTCCAACACATAAGTGATAGACAGGCACAGTATACAGATAACAATATCCTCTTATCTAAAAACACCGCTCTTATCTCAGAGTACATATGTCCAATACACTGCAAAATATAGTGTTCCTACACACTGAAAAATGATTGCTCATATAAATAACTGTACTTGGTTCAAAATTATGTCTACTTTATAGACCATTCATCTAAATTGCATATTCAAAATTGACAGAAAAGACTGAGTCATGGATCAATTCCCAGTTGATGTTGATAGGCATGTCCAGCTACATAGCGATGTAGATAGATTAGAACAAGAACTTTTAATTATACAAGCAGATAATGCCCAGTTAGAGAATCAGGTATTACAACTCAGACAGGCCCTAGTTGAGGCCCAGACCAAAGTTCCTCCATCTCAACCACCTTTATTGTAGGTATTGACCACCAACCATTAAGGTTTGGTGTTGGACTTAATAGTACAAACAACAGAGGAACAAGCCAAGATTAGAGAATAGGATGGAATTAGAGAATACATTTCCAACACTAGGTTATTGACAAATAACTGTGAGGAGAGAATAGATAGCTTGTCTTTAGTGATGGAACATTGTTTGGAAAAAGAGAAAATGGAACTATAGAAAAAGAAAACAAAAAAAAAAGAGAAATTGAACTATCCAAACGGAATTTAAAAAAAAAAAAAAATAGAAACAAAGAAAGAAAGAAAATAAAAGGGAAGGAATACAATGCAACTGGTAGCACAAAATGAGTTTTTGATTGATAAACACAACGAGAAGTCATTTACGAAAACTAAAGAGAAAGGCAATGATGAACAAGATGGGGAGGCCGAAGTAGGGAATGTACCTACTGACAACCCCCCAAGGGATGAGAATTCTCCGATGTCAAAGGTGACATCGTATACCAGCAGAAGTAACAGCTACCTCAGGGCAGACATGCCAAGACAGGTGGAGGCTGTTACGTCCCAGGCACCCAGTCCCATGCAGGCGGATGGGGACGCTCGTCCACCTCAAGGGGCAGCTGTAAGTTGGCACAGGTGTGACCTGAGGCGGGATATATTATAAGGAATAACCGGTTAGGGAAGCGATTGGCGCTGAAACTTTTAGGTAATCTTGTACAGGACAAGAAGCCACGGTTAGGGCTTGGGCTTGAGGAGGCTCAAGCTGGTTGACCTGCGGAAATGCAGTATTTGCGGAGATGCAGGGGTTGCGGAAATGTAACTTAAGGGAATTTCTTTTTTTTATGGTAACTTTTATCCTAATAGGTTCGCAAGTATGTGTGTGGATTAGGTACTATTAGTGATTTGAGATACCTCGGGACAAGTAATTGGGATGGTATATTTGTAAGTTACCATTGACTGATAGGTTTTCCACAAGAATGTGTGTGGATAGGCTCTAGTTAGAATTTGGAAGCTTTAGATATAGCATTTGGGATGGGAACTTTATAGTTAATACAGACCCCCAAGGACCCCAGTCCTCACTTGTAGAGTGAGCATGTAGGAAATGGACCATGACACAGTCTCTTTTGTAACAAATGTTTGAGTAATTATATTTGTAATATTGCAGGATGTTTTGGAAAACAAGCATATGGATTCTATCTGTAGTGGTATTGAGTACTTATTCCTTAGAAGGGGTGCACTTTGTCCCAACTAGGAAAGTGTATGCCTCTTATAGTGCATGGGTAGTGAGCTATACCGTAGATTTAAAGCCCTATAAAAATAACTTGGATGCACTTAATAGTCAGTTGTTAGCTCTTGAGGAAGCCTTTCAGCCTATTCTCTCGGCTGAAAGCCTCACAAATACATCCTCAAATGTGGCTACCGCCTTACTTTTAATGCGGCAGGACTGTGAGCACTTCCTGCGCGAAGAGGTAGATCACATAGAGGTTATGACCACAGAACTGGAAAGCATGTTTAGTTCAATGATGAACCTTTCCACAACTATTACTAGTAAGAAGAGACGCCAGGCAAGGTCATTAATCCCGGCCGCAGGCGATCTCTTACATTATCTCTTTGGAACGGCAACCAGCACCAATGTAGCAAAATTACGTAAGGCTCTTATTCTATTAAAAGATTCGCAAGTTAACATAGCACATGTAGTGGATGAAAGCATTACTGTCTTAAATAAAACAAACAGAGTAGTTGAACAAAGTCGTCAGGCGATTAACAGAATAGGTTCAGGCCTATGGGCACTAAATACCCAAGTCCAGACGATTTTAACTCGCGTAAATGCAGACATAAAACCAGAAATAGCATACCAGAAGTAACTAACCTCAATAAATACGGTTCTAAATAGAGTTACCCAGTCATTATCACAGAACTTCAGGGCACTTGAAACGTTACATTCCAATGCCCAGGCAGCCTTACAAGGGAAGTTCCCTGTTTCGTTAATTCCCACTAGTGAATTACTTAACACGCTAAACGAGATTCAAAGTCAGGCTCCACGAGGACTCTCACTCCCAGTGGACCCCAGAGATAACATTAAATGGTACTATCAAAATTTAGAAACACTCTTACTGCCAGGTATGAATAAGTTCCATGTAGTAACAATGATCCCTCTCATAGAAAGGGGTTCTTTGTTTACCCTTCATAAGATAATTACCGTGCCATCCCCAGACAAGTCAGGTGGCATGGCTGCTAAGTTTAATATCAAAGCAGACTATCTAGCTGTATCCGAGACAGTTGCACACTATGCACTGTTAAGCATGGCCGAGGTCCTTAGTTGTTCAAAACGAGATTTAGGCTATTGCTCTTTTGTCGGGCCGGCTTATGCCATTGATGCTAGCCCTTGTTGTGAGACAGCGCTCTTCACACAGGATATGCCCAATATAGCCAAACTATGTGAGACCCGTATAAGCCGAGCTTATCAGTACCAGTAGTTTATCATCTATTAAATGATAAATGGGCTATGTCAACCAATAAGACTTTAACCCTCCATATACATTGCGCTTCCGAAAGTGGATCGCCCACACTTAAGTCTAGAACGGTACCTAGGGGTACCTCAGTCATTGGGCTAGGCCCAGGCTGTGCCGGATACAATGACCATATGTCATTGCCGGCATATTTCATTCATCATACACAAAAAGCAGCCACAACACAGTTCACCCAACAAATTGAGTCTTTTAGAAAAATTCCAGACATTTGGCAACTAACTTCAGATGCAAAATTACCCGTAGTAGTGGATAGCCGATTAATAGAGGAAGCAGCTCAAACACTTCCAAATGTTACCCATTTCAACCTAGATTATATGAGTGCCCAAGTACATCAGGTAATACACAAGCTCGAGAAACCCATCGCCGGTCACAGTACAGTTTCACCGCTACATTACACTCTGATATCAATTATCCCCATAGCACTAACTATTTTAGCCATAGTAACCGCCCTAGTAGTATACAAACGAAAGTGTAACACAACACAAGAAGCTTACACCCCTGTCCCTGTTAATATTCCCCTGTCTACACTCAATGTACACTATGAAGATGGAGGTGGTGATGGTAATGGTATGCAGGTGCCGGGATCCCCGCAGCCAAGGGCTGGACCTTCTTGTGGGCTCCGCCGCAGTGATCCTGTTCGTGGTCGTCCAGGAGCAGAAGCAAGATCCCAGGACGAACAAGAGACGTCGCTGGGACACCAATACGTTGCCATTGATGGATCGGATGCCGACTCCATGCGGGTGAACACTTCTGGTTCGTCCATCGCAGACCCGTTCTCGCAGTTGAAGCAAGACCAAACCGTCGCGGGTAAAGGTACTACCTCGCCCGATGACACCTACCTGCAGCCTACAGCCACACTGAAGCGCCCCAGGCGGTCTTGTACAAAAGCTAAAGCACTGCCTGGAGAGGTTCAGTACGCCCAAGCAGTACCTGTACGTTATGGACAGAGGTACAGCCCTGCACAGTCGCCATTGCCGAACCTGAGCCAAGCTGAGGTCGTTGCCGCGCCGTCGGAAAGTAATGACGGCTATGAACCAATGCAACCGCTGGTTTTACCATCAACTAAATAGACAATTGTGTGTATGTGCGGACAGTTCCAGAATTTCCAGAGACAGTTCCAGAATATTCAGAGACATTTCCATCCTATGATATGTGTCCCATTTTATATGTATTGTAAGAATGCGCCTCAAGAACAACGTTCACATGTGCCTCTCCTGTAACAATCTAACAGTGTGAAAACTTTATGTTCATACAAAGTTTTCTTAAGAGGAGGGGACGTGTGTAATGAAGTTATGATTTTAAAGAGGTTTTAAAGTATCTTGATATTTTATTATTGATATTTCATTATTACTAATTTGAATTAATTTTCTGGTACAATTCTCTTATTATTCTCCTTTTTCTGACTGTCATATAATATTCTAACATGCTGCGTCATCCCATGGAATCGTGACCATGTACCCTTAAAACATAAGAGTGTTATCAGAACACATGGTCAGGAACGTGATATTATGATTATATAAATGAGATGGTGTCACTGGTTTCTGACCTAAGGCACTCTGATCTATGTTTCATAACGTTTACATAAAGCTTCGATCTTTAGTCATGACGCAGACAAAATTGTTTAACCAATCATATGTTAGAAAAGACACCACATGACAGGAATGCAGTCAGCACATGTTTAGGTTAAAAGACCACGATTTTTGGGAGAAGATCAGAATTCTCTCAAAGCTGGACTTGGTAAATTGTGGTCTCGGGTACACAATTCTCTACCAATAAAACTCAGAGAGATATTCATCATTTGTTGGCCTCTATCATTCCTTAGCTGCTAAATACTCTATTAGTACTTGGATTGAGGACAGAAAGAAGACCAAACCTGCTATTAAGATCGCTGTAAGTCTAGAACAAACAGACTTCGCTTCACTGCAAACCCTTCAAAATTCTGCTTTTAAGATTATCTTAAAATTACCGAAATTATCAAATACAAAGGAAATTCACAAAACGCTAAACCTCCCAACTCTGTCGACAAGGAGGGATAGTCATTTGTTGGATCTTGCCTTCACACGAACAAGGGTTGAAGAAAACTTAGATAAAAGGAAAATTAACCTTCAAAGTTTATCTGGTGGTAAAAAATTAATCGTGCCATCGCCAAAAAATGAATTATTCAAAAGATCATATGTGTATGTTTTAACCAATCTTTGGAACAGTCTATCGGCTGAAGTACAAAATTTGGATACCAGAATTAAGTTTAAGCAATACCTTAAAACAGGGTATCTGTGTGAGTTTGATGAGTATTTATCCTCGGAGTAAAATGAATTTTTTAGATGATTATAAACAGAGGTGGATAGTAGAGAATGTAGCATTACGTTCAAGTAAACTAACATTGTTATAAAAGGCATGCAAGTCCTTCTTGACAAGATCGATACATCGATAAATATTGTCTTACAGTTTGATTGTCAAATTATCTTTATCCTTGATAGCAATGTATTGATTGACTATTGTTTTTACTGCTGATTGTGGGGGGAGGGGGGGACGGCTCAGTAAATTAATTTAAAGTATGCTTCTCTAGATTATCTAGAAAATCCGACATGACATTGACAATTAACATTTCATCATCTCTAACAGTCGGAAGTCTCGCAATAAGTTGCAGAGAATACGTGAAGTGACAATGTAAAGTTAATGAAAAATAGAAATAATTAGAAATGAGCCGGGGATTTCTCTGAATTGTTATTTGTATTAGGGTATTTTATCTGTATAACCATTTTACATCGCAATATCATGTTCACTAAACTGGTATATGGGCAAAGGATCCACCAGGAATACCTCAAATGAGAGGCAGGCATCCTATTCTGGAACGATGTAGATTATAAATTCAGAATAAAAATACGATATATATATATTATGAGGGTGCCGGTTTCAATGGACCCAGAGAGGGCCCTTCATTAAATGTAATTTTAGAGACAGAAAAACATTTAATATTGCCACGAAATTTTAGGATATATGAGACAACACCATGCCCTATCTTCATCTTACTTAATGTTCCTTTAATAGTTATGGAAAACAAATAACAGAACAAATGTTGTGTCTAGGTGCAGGTTGAGTGCATGATGCATGCACCCGCACTGTGTTTGAGCGGGGGTGTTCCTACAGCTGTGGTCAGTGCCCCACCCACTCTCAGATAGGCCCCAGTGCCTGTATGAAATCAGTGCCAGATGTGGTATTTCGACCTAAAGACAGCGTTTCGGTTCTTGCCTATTAATTATTCATTCTCTCATTGTTATACTCAATGTCAAGTACATTGCAACTGCATAGCTAGATACAAGCTGGACCTCGGGGAACTCCCAGTACCAACATTGAATTACAATACTAGACGAATGACATAAATATAAATGATAGGAGTTGGTGGGTGGGAAAGTATTGAAGACTACCGTAAAACTTCTATTAGAAACAACATTCTATTAGAGGTCACATCCCTGTATTTCCCATGGGCAATCTGAAAGATCCATATTATACTCAACCTCAGGTGTAGTCATGTTCACTATGTATTTTTCGTTGGCATTTTTTTGAGATTAGTAAAACTATACATTTTTGGGGATCTTAGGACATCAGCAATCGTAAAAACCAATGTTTGTATTTGTTACAGACCAATAGAACCATGGGTAATTTTGTCTATATGCCTGATGTCAACAAATGAATCAACTCATTTATTGATATCAAAAATGCATTTATCGATATCAAGAAATGCATTTTTGATATCAACAATTCATTTCTTGATATCTGTAAATCCTATTATAGATATCAATAAATGCTTTTTTGATATCAAGAAATGCATGGCATTCTTGATGATAACAATGGGGATAGGAAGAAATTAATTATTCTTACCCTTATATGTAATTGTATGTAGCATTTTTCGATATCAAAAATTCATTTTTCGATATCAAGAGTTCAATTGTTGATCAAGAAATGAATTCTTGATATCCAAAAATGAATTCTTGATATCAGAAAATCATTTTCTGATATCTGTAATTATTTTTTATATCAATAATTCATTTATTGATATTGAAAAACGATTTCTTGATATTGATAAATCATTTTTGCAATATCAATAAATACTGAATAAATGACCAAATGGCGTTCTACATTCACCCAGCTGACCTATAAAAACCAAATGCTTGATCTGGGAAAGATGCAGGCTTGTGTTATTGAAATTCAATAGGGGATTTGCATAGCCGCCATTTTGAATCTTGATTCGCATGGAATTATGGGACTAATGGTACAGTATAAAATCTATAGAAAACATGCCATGTTCAACATGAAATATGTATCAATGCTTTAATATCAATATCCATGCGTTATACATGTTTCCATCACACAAGTCCCCATCTTTCCCATCATGCATTTGGTTTTCATAATGCTTTTATAAAAGCTCTGATATTGGTGAAAACATTTTTGCAATTTTCGATAAAAATCTTGCCAACTAATTTGTATGTCAGATTTCATCAGAATCAATCCCACCATGCACTGTAACACACATGCGCAGTGGCACATACAACTCCCCTATTCAATGGAATTCCATGGATATTGACATCGGAGCACCAATAAATATTTCAACATTTCAACGTGTAACTGATAAAATGCTATCAATAAAGAAAACAAACAAACAAACAAACATGGCATGGCACTACCATAACTCCATGCTAATCATGATTCAAGATGGTGGACATGCAAGATCCCTCTTGTCTCTATGGAAAAATTGGCTCAGTGAACACAGCACTTTATAGTGGAGGTATACTATTTGTGGGTAGCGAGGTTTGCTGCTGCAGTTTTATGGGTAGAAGGAGTAATGGCTGACTGCATCAATAATGCACACACATAGCTATAGTCAGTGCAAACCACATCATAATAATGGTAATAAGTCAGAACAAATGCAGGACACAGTAGAGGTGCGGTCAGTAAGTGTTATGCTAGTAGTAATATGAAGTGCAATTGAACGTACTTTAGTACCAAACGGGCTGCTATAGGAAATATATGGGTCAGATTTTCTGAAAATGTACAATTTGTCTTCAACAATCCTTTCAAATAACACACATTTAAGACAATAACGATGTTTAAAATTCAGTTTAACACAACCAAACCCATCCTTTAAATCAACTCAATACCAAATATACTTAGATACACCTAGTTTTGACCATTTTTCAGTCTTGATTTAGCAGAATTTACTAAAAATGTAGATCTACCAATTGTACATTTTCTGAAAATCTGACCCATATATCACTGTCTATAGTACTCTATAATAGTCTCCCAGGTAAAAAAGATACATGTATCACTGGCTAGCATCGTATGGTACTAGCCTTTATTATATATGCGTTGCCGTTGAAACAACGTATTGTAGAGTTGTATACCGTATCAATCACGCTTATTTCTCGCGTAAACTATCCTTATTATTATTACGTACCATTAAAAAATAATTATTGTATAAATTAGTATAATTTGTTGAAGGACAAAGCGAGGTGTGACACAAAACATTATAAATTATTTTTGTTCATACAACAGGAGAAGGAGAAACATAAATAATTTAAATCACTAATTTGATATGATTATTCATTTTTCATGTTTTATGAATATAATAAAGGTTTCCATGTTCATAAGTTCAGATATATTTCATTAGACATTGCATTAACTACATGTTGAGATGTTCATATCAGGTATTATTAACATGAAAGAGGACTGTCTAGACAATTCAATCCATATGTACAGGTGGATTGATTAAATTTGTCTGTGTCCTGATTGTAGCCCTTGTGTTTCCATGTAATCATTATGATCGACCATTGGTTAATCATTGTCTGCCTATCAGAAACACGGATTCATCATCATTATGAATAAATCATTAGGCAATTGATATAAAAAGGAGATAACTGATGAGCTTTCCTTTCGCTCTGAACCAAAATACAATTTTCCCTGGTGGTTAATAAGAATATATAAAATAATTGTATTTGTTTATTTGTTTATTTAAAAGGAGAAAGGAAATAAGGAAGTAAGTATATTGTACTATTCTGTTATTTTACTTGATGTAACATGTGCATTTTGCTCTCAGTTCAGGTGTTAGCACTATACAACCATTCTGTTACTGTAGGAAACTGCCTTGTCAGAGGTCTCCACCATTTCCACTCGTAGACTAGGAATTATCATGTAATTAATATGGAAATACAATTACAGATATATATTTTTTTTATGAGATCACATACAAAGAGACAAGGGATTCCTATTTTCTGGGCTTTGTTTAAATAATATAACTCACAGATTGGTTTACTTAGGGAAGTCTTAAATACAAAGCCAAAATGCAGAAGAGAAAAGAGACAGTAAAGAAAGGTTAGAATGAAGAAGGTGATTCCAAGTTATGAGAGCAGGTGAGAGGGATGAGGGTGATTAGTGATGGGTGGAGTTGCTGCTACAACTGACACAATAGCTGCTGAGGCACTTGCACTGTTGGCTAAGTAGCTAATTATAGATAC
The DNA here is from genome assembly GCA_942159475.1 of Sthenelais limicola. Taxonomy (NCBI): domain Eukaryota; kingdom Metazoa; phylum Annelida; class Polychaeta; order Phyllodocida; family Sigalionidae; genus Sthenelais; species Sthenelais limicola. Next base: position 136,949,280 of record OW804094.1, read on the forward strand.
ATAGATAGATAGATAGATAGATAGAGCAATATTTTATTCAACAAAACAATATACAGGTTTTTGAACAGGTTGACAGGCTTTAGGGAGTGTCCCAGCTCTTCCAGCCGTTCCTTTATTAAAGAATTAATGACTGGCATTGAGGAGATGTTGGGGCAATGTCTAGTGAACAATCCCAAGGCGAAGCTGAGGGGATTATGCACAAACAGTGTACCAACACGCCCAACATGGAGGTTACTAATCCTTTTAGTCTCTGCCTATGGTTCCTATAGGCTCTGGAATGCACAATGCAGTGACTACATACTATATTAATGTGTAATCAATAAAATCATAATCAACAACTTTTAATGATATCTACATTGATTCATCATTTCCACCCCGGCCCTAACCGATATACAGCGATATTCTCCCCTTCTACCATACTACATACTATATTGTTATAGTCTATTGTGACATATGCCCTTTATACATAGAATTTTCATTTTCTTCCTACCTCCTGCCTGCACACAGACCAAAGATTACCTGATTGATTGAGGTCTGTGATTGGACATGTCCAATCAGGGAGAGGCAGCTCAGTGTAGAGCCAGTCTCTCTTGGCATATAGAGACTATCTCTAGCACAGGCCTTCACTTACCATCTGGTACCATTACACCATCTGTACCTCTGTTACTTTAACATCTAACAGTAATAAATATACCTGCAATACTCCAGATATTTCTTCCTCTTCAATATAGTGTTACACCACGTATAACAAATATATTCACCTTAGCCTGGTAGGGATAGGCCTGTTCATAGTCCACTCCTCCATTTTCCCGCACGTATCTGAAGGCATTGTTCATCCACCCTCCATTGCACCCAGCGTTACCTGCAAGTACGGAGCGTTTATAGTGTTAAAAATGCTTTTAGGACAAGAATAGTTAAATAGGAAATTGAGTGGGAGAATAAAGCCGGGCCCACAGATTCAAGAACTTGCAATTCGTACGATTGGGAACTCATGAAAAGTCCAAAATCTTGCCTATGAATTGTCATAAGAACCCATTGATTTGTCATATGAATTGGAAGTTTCTTCCTAAGAAAGCCCACACATTACCGAACGCAAGTATGTTTCTTAAGAATGATTTTGAATTTATATGAATTGTCTTAAGGCCAATTGGGCTCTGAGATCTTGAATGTGTGGGCCCGGCCTATGGCAACCCCACCTTACTGCCCATATATACATAAACTTTTATGTTCCATATTACATATTTATGGCCTACATGGGGAATGGGTCTTCTGTCTCAGTCAGTTCTCATGAGACAGTTCATATATATTATACACAGGCTCACTTTTTCTGTCGACCTTTGTCTCCACTTTGCAATCCAGCTATTTATTTCTCACCCACCATCCATATCAAACACTTTGAAATAAATATAATTTACTTTCACTCTAGTTCAGCTTCATTTAGACATTATTTTAATGACAAGAATTATTCTGAACACCATTTCAGATCTAAATGCAGTAACAAGATATTAACTCTGCATGATTTGGCAACATGTGAACTGCACACACACATGGGTCAGATTTCCAGAAAATGTACAATCGGCAGCTGTACACATTTAGTAAATTCTACAAATTAGGCTGCAATTTGGCCAATACTAGGTAAATTCAAGTATATTTGGCATTGCATTGATTCTAGCAATCTGTTTGGTTAGGTTGAACTGTATTTTGAACTTTATTTTCGTCTGAAATTTGGGTTATTTGAGAAGATTGGCGAAGGTGAATTGTACATTTTCTGAAAATGTGACCCACATAATAAAATACCTACCATATTTGAGAGTACAGTCTACCAGGTTCTGTTCTGACATCTCCACTAAGTAGCCGGTGCGGCGGTAGTGCATGCCCTCCAGTGCACCGGTGGAGGAGAAGGCCCAGCAGGACCCACACTGACCCTAGAAGGTAAATAACAAAGTCTTATACCATATTGTTATACTAGGTGTAACACAAAGGATAAGGAGAAGTAGCGTAGAGTATAGTAGTGTAGATTTATTGTAAATCTTTAGTGACATGAAGTGGTCACAACCCTTCATTATATGCCAGGGGGACACCCTGCTCACAGGCGCCCAATCAATATAGAGATTAACATCAGTTGGGCTTGTGCCAGCATGCAGGTAACATGTATACAGAGAATAAAATTTTAGGGTATGTTACCACGAGGTATAACAATACATCAAGTTGTATCAATGGTGGAGAATCCAGACATAGGCAGGCTAAGCCTACATCATTATTACACCCCTGTAATGTAGTTGCCTATACCTTCAGCATTATATGCCACCCTTGACGCATACAACAAGCCCCACAGTGGGCACATGTACTATGACTCATATCGATATTGATCCAGTTTAATGTTCTCGACAAGACTAAATGTAAAATAGTTAGCAGAACTTAAAACTCAAAACTTGCATTTTTGGTCTTCAAATGAAATTTTGTAAATTTGTTTTCACTTGAGCTCTGTGAGAATATCATGTATAACCGAAATCAGTCTCAATATAATTGATTGAAAAATAAAAAAAAACTTGTAATAATACTAATACTAATAATGTAGATACCTGGTTCTTGATGGGAGTGACGTAGCCAGCCTGCCGCCAGTCCACTGTGTCAGGTACAGACTTGCCAGGTTCTGCTTTAAACAGGTTTGTGCGGGTGTACAGGTGATCCTTGGGTGGCCGCGCACCCAGCAAGTACTTGCGGTACTCCTTGGGGCTCTACCGGGCAACAAAATGGACTTATATATGATGTGTTTCAGGGAAATGAGTCACAAGTCGCAAAATTGGTGTTTTTCAAAGTCGTTTACTTACAAGATCTCTTTGTTGGATTTTTTTCATTTTTGGAGTGTCTAGTCCATGTGGTTGTATGAATACATCTACCAAATTTCAAGACTGTTTATTAATTATTTCAGTGCGTTACTTAGATCATCATCTCATTGAGTACATTTAGCTACTTTACTGGTAATTATCCACCCAGAAATATTGCAATTTTTTTTCAAAAATAAAAATTCTAAAACTAAAAAGATAAAAGTACTTATTACATGTCCCTGATGTTTACATTCATTGGAATCGGGTTGGTCTCATCTTTTCAAATATGGTGATATCTCAAAATCCATATTTTGCGACTTATGACTTATTTTCCTAAAACGGATCACATATATATGGGTCAGATTTTCAGAAAATGTACAATTCATCTTCGCCAATCCTCTCAAATAACCCACATTTAAGACTAAAATGAGCTTCAAAATGCATTTTAACATAACAGAACTGATGCTTTAAATCAATGCGATACCAAATATACTCAGATATACCCGGTATTAACATTTTTCAGCCTAATTTAGCAGAATTTCCTAAATGTGTAGAGCTGCCAATTGTATATCTTCTGAAAATCTGACCCATATATATATTATGTGAAACTTTATTTCCATAACACTGACATACAATAGGACAACTACAACAACTGTAGAAATATAATTAGTATTGTCTGTACATCAAATTCCTAAAGGTTCCTTACCAGCTTACCAGACAAAAAAGCTAAGGAATGTAAAGTGAGTGAGTGAGATTGGTTGCTTTACGCCCTTATCAACACATTTCATATGGTTATATCAAGGGCGGGAGAGCTGAGAGGGAGGCAGTTTATGATGATACCTAGGAAATAGAGATAGAGAAGTAGGGAGAGAGAGAGACAGAGAAAAGAGACAGGAAGGCACTTTATGGTCATACCCAGGAAATAGAGATAGAGAAGAAGGGAGAGAGAGAGACAGAGAAAAGGGACAGAAAGGCACTTTATGGTCATACCTAAGGAATGTAAATAGCAAGTTAGGATTTGTTATGCAACGGGTCTCCTCCAAACATCTTTTTACATGGGACAAAGTGCTGTAAATGATATATAGTTATCAGTATTCTTAAAGCAGACTGTCTAGAAATAAAGGAAAGATCACTATTTGTGATCCGTTTTAGGAAAATGAGTCATAAGTCGCAAAATATGGATTTTGAGATATCACCATATTTGAAAAGAAGAGATCAAGCCGATTCCAATGATAGTAAACACTAGGACACCTAATACGTATTTTCATATTTTCATTTCAATTTTTTGAAAAAAAAAAGTTTGCAATGTTTCTGGATGGGTAATTACCAGTAAAGTAACTAAATATACTCCATATATGAAGACCTTCAAAACCCAAGGATCTATTGAATACAATGTCCCGAAATGTGTTACATAGATTCATATGAATATAAGTGCTAAAGAGATCTACTAACTAATCTTGTGAAAAAAAATGAAATATTCAATATATTGAAATATCAATTTTGCGACTTGTGACTCATTTTCCTGGAACCCATCACATTTTATTACAGTGGCTAAGATAGTTAAAACGAGAAGTCAAAGAATCACATGAAACTTATTCAGTGTAACCATATATAGGATATGTATGACAATATCTGAAGTATAGAGCCCCAACATTGTTTCCTCATTCAATAATCATTAAATAAGTTTAATGAATAGACCAGCTTTCAAATCACAGAATAGTAGCCATCAAGTGCTGCCCCCACTCAATAATGCCCATGGGTGTAACTAGTCTTAACCCAGGAGTCTATGGACAACCTCTAGTCAAAAGCCTGGCATTATGTAACTCTAGATGACAACCCAACGGCCACTTTGACATTTCGGGTTGGTGTGCAAAAACGGTTTTGCTCACTATTTTACCAAATATCTGATATGATATAAATGTTAGAGTTTTGATATCCACAGGAGTTAGTTAGGTAGGGTAAGGTGAATCAAATACTAGAAAATGAAGTAGAAATTCCGTTACTCCATAATCTAGGCAACAACAGTGAGAAGTGTCACTTTAAGTGGTAAGATACAGACCAGGTCAGCATACTCGTTGATGCCCAAACTGTATGACTTGTGGCCCTTCTTGTACTTGTTGTTGTGCACAGAGATGTAGCGCCAGTTAGACTCCCAGATCTTTCTTCTGCACAAATAGAAGAGATCATTGTGATGTGTTACAGGAAAAGCAATCCATTAAAAACAATCAAAAACAACAGAAATTCCATCGCAGTTTGACTAGATACAGTCGCCACCAAGTATACAGTTCATAAACTGTACAGACGCCTTGTAGCGAGTAATGCTGAGGTTCTAAATATCTATGGATACATTACATAATCATTACATAGCTACTTGTAGCTATAACCAGAAAATCCCGACAATAGTCGGACAGGATGCTTGCACATCCGCTTGTATATACACATACACTTTTGTACACATTCTTTGTACCCTGTATTTTATCTTGTATTTTGTATTCTGTACCCGATAATTTACTATAGTTTACTAGTCAAGTTGTATCACCTAGTACCGTTCTTTCTACCAGTATGTAATACAAATTGTATGGGGTGTACGGAAGAGCTGTGACAGTCACAGACAATATTCCTTTTCCATTCTTCTTTATTCAATTTGTATGACAGCAATGGTATATGTGAAATGGAAATAAGATCTTATAATAATAATAATTCCATCTGAGAATCCTTACCGCAGAAGTTCTTCTTTCATTGTGTAGTTCTTATTGAAGTGTTTTTTGAATTGATGCCATTCCTCCTCCAGTACCTCAGACTTAGATGTCCATTTCCGCCCCGAGAGTAACACTTCTTCTTCCGTCTTAATGTGATTGTCCTTACCGCCAGGTGGTGCAGTGGTTACATAAGCGATGAACAATACGACTACCAGCCAAATAACCCTCTGTAAAATATAAAAAAAGTCATAATCTGCATAATATATTTTTGATTGCGTATTGTTTTAAGGGTGGTCTCCATTGGCTGCGGTAAGCTATGCGGTAAGCTCTGTGGTAAGCTTTGCGTTGGTGCTGTGATGGTGAGAAGTGGCGAGGTCCTGCCTACATGGCCAGTGATCCATGTATAGGCCAGACCTCATCATTCCTCTCCACCTACAGAACCAGCACAAACCATCGCAAGGCTTACCGCAGAGCTTACCGCAGCCAGTGGAGACCATCCTTTATGTTTTATTTGGGCAAACACCAGAACACATAAAAAAGATATGTTGATGCGTTACTGGAAAAGATTGATTTTGAGATATCCTCATATAAGAAGAGATCAAGCAGATTTGATTTGAAAAATAATTTAATCAGGAAGACATACATTTCGTAGTGAAACGATGTTTTCAGTATAGCCTGATTTTATATTCACTTTACAAACTTATGTATTATCATTACAACATAAAGAACAGTAAATCAAGCAAGTATACATCCAGGAATAACATAGTTCACAAACAAGAAGTTCTTTTCTTTTACCAGGATAAATACACAAACAATTCTAGTGATTTATGGAGATAAGAAATAAGGAAAAAAGTAAAGTACAAATAAAGAAGCATGAGCAATTGTTTTAAAGCTCTAAATGAATAAAAATACAAAATAAATAAATAAAAAAAATACCGCAAAGTGCTCTTACATGTATACCGTTGTTTATTCAACTGTCATTAGGTAAAGAATTAATTTCACATATTTGGGGATCCATTTTCTCAATAGATTATGGGTCAGAGTTTTAGAAAATATACAATTGGCAGCTGTACACATTTAGTAAATCCCACTAAATTAGGCTGCAATTTGGTCAATACTAGGTTAATTCAAGTATATTCTGCATTGGTTTAATTCTAGCAATCTGTTTGATTATATTGAACTGAATTTTGAACCTGATTTAAATTTGTTTTTTTTGAGATGATTTGTAAAGGTGAATTGTACATTTTCTGGCGACTTTCCATTTATATCTCAGATCTGTCTCAATAGCCCAGCATACCACGCTATGACAACCAAACTGGTTAATATCTTGAACTTGACACAATTTGAACAGTCAGTACACCATTAACTATTGTTTTATCTACTACCACTTGTTCCAATGTCTCATCTGTATGTAATCATTCTCCATTTCATCTCATTTAATTGTCTTAAACTACTATAGCAATAATACCCGAGGTTTTGGATGGTCTGGGTGGTCTATAGCCTGGTGGACAATTCGAGGGGCGTTAGCCCCGAGAATTTCCACCAGGCAATAGACCACCCAGACCATCCAAAACCGAGGGTATTAGTGCTTTTAGACCCGATTTGGTCAGATTCGACTGAGAAAAAAAGATTCACCGACCTCTAGACCTTTTATTTACCAGTTCTTTCGAGGTCTATAACCCCCGGAAGTTGCCGGAAGTGATTGCTATGGTCTATTGTGAAAAAATACACCCCAGAATCTGACCAAACCTGGTCTAATTTGTAACAATTCATGTAAATTGATTTTGTAACAATAGGGGACTTGCATAGACGCCATTTTGAATCTTGATTCGCATGGAATTATTATATTAAATAGCCCGATGTCGATGTCAAATCGATCGAGACGGAGGGTCAAATCGCACGACACCCCGAAGGGGTGGAGTGCGATTTGACCCGAGGTCGAGATCGATTTTACATCGACAGAGGGCTATTTAATATTTATTTCATACTGAATCAACAAGAGAAAGACGATTTTAATGACATTTTACCTTGGTTTCCATCGAGTTTGCGGACATCGGTCTTGAACGAACATGAGAACGGAAGCCATGATGGCGGAAGTAAGTTATATCATTGCGCACTTAGACTTTTCACTACCATGGCTTCATTGTGAGATACGCATTCGATTTTTCTTTAATATATCTTTCTACGTCTGATTTCTTCGGAATTAATATAACTCGAACTGGACATTAAAGTTATATATTTGGTTGTCTACCTTATGGATCACTATATATCGCTTGAAATTCTTCCGATGGGGAACTACTTTTTTTCTCTCCCTGGTTACCAAGTCATGCACCGTTCACAAAAACTGTCAACAAACTGTAACTTTCGTCTTTATTTAGACATTAAGACAACAAATAAATAATATATTGTTCAATTTACTTTTCAACATTGAAAACAAAACTTCCACCGCTAATATTGGGTTCATCTCGATTGATTTGACATCTCCATTGCGATATTAGATAGTTGCTGTGTTGGGGCTCTGAGCTAGTGAACGCATGGCCGTGCCGGCATTGCTGCCTTCACCGTGACTGTGACAAGTTGATTCAACAGCATGTGTAACGGAGGCAGACGGTAACCCTTTTCCTCCTGAATAAAACGTTCAAATCTTCGAGCAACTGCTTTATTTTCACAAATTATATTCTTTGCAACTTTGGATAATACAAAATCTCGCATATCGTCGTCACACTGCATTTTGAAGCGGGTCAGAGCAGACGATTTTTTCTAGGCTTCTCATTGGTCAATCTAGTCACGTGACCCGCGAAAGTATTTCGGTTGTAATCACATACGTATGCGATACGAGATTTCTAATCGCACCCCCGTATCACGCACTCGAAATCATGTACGTATGTAATAATGGGACTAATGGTACAGTGTAAAACCTATAGGAAACATATCATGTTCTGTGTAGAATATTCATTGGTGCTCCAATATAAATATCCATGTGTTATGCCCGGTTCCATAACACAAGCCTTCATTTTCCCATCATGCATTTGGTTAACATAGATCATTTATACAAGCTATGATATTGGTAAACATATTCTTGTAAATTTTGATAAAAATGTTGCCAAAACTTTGCATGTTAGATTTCACCAGAATCTATCCCAGGATGCACTGTGACAGACATGTGCAGTGAGACATGCAAGTCCCCTATTCTTGTTAACTATAAGATTTAAGCCCAAACGCGGCACCCTCTGGGAGAACTAGTTTCTAGATTTGGAGCAACCGCATTGTACCATACCATCTGCAATAAAAGGATTTTTTAATTGAATTGAATTGAACTTCACCCTTATATTTACCTGTGACACATCTTATTTGAGAGACACAAGCTGAAGAATCGAGTATAACGTGTGAGGAGGCAGGGTAGAAAGGACTATATGGGTCAGATTTTCAGAAAATGTACAATTTATCTTCGCCAATCTGCTCAAATGATCCAAATTTCAGACGAAAATAACGTTCAAAATACAGTTCAACCTAACCAAACAGATCGCTACAATCCATGCAATGCCAAATATACTCGAATTTACCTAGTATTGGCCAAATTGCAGCCTAATTTAGCAGTATTTATTAAATGTGTAGAGGTGCCAATTGTACATTTTCTGAAAATCTGACCCATATAGTTTATCATCCGTAAAGTCGGACATCCTTCTACCATTAAGGACAGGTACAATAAGAGGTATTCCAGATACACTGGTCTATTAAACTGCCATTAAATCAGGTAACAAGCGCTTTTTATTGACATTGGAGGAGGTGCGAAGTATTTCAGGGGCCCTCCTAAGATAATTGTAAAATATATCTTGCAATTAATGCTGCACTCCCTGGGTCAGGGGGTAAGAACATGTAGAATTCGCCTTCACCAATCCTCTCAAATAATCCGGATTTAAGGCAAAACTGAGGTACGAAATACAATTAGACATAAAAGAATAGATTTGTTTAATCAATGCAATACCAAATACACCTGGTATTTATGATTTCACAGGCTAATTCACCATAGTTTATTGGATGTGTATATGGGTCAGGTTTTCAGAAAATGTACAATTCACCTTCACCAATCCTTTCAAATGGCCTAAATTTAAGACAAAAATAAGCTTCAAAATGCATTTTAACATAACAGAACTGATACTTTAAATCAATGCGATCCCAAATATACTCAGATATACCCGGTATTCTTCATTTTTCAGCCAAATTTAGCAGAATTTCCTAAATGTGTATAGCTGCCAATTGTACATTTTCTGAAAATCTGACCCATATAGAGCTGCTGATTGTGCACTTCCTGAAAACCAATAATAAAGATTTTCGAATTTTTGTTCTGTTCTTTTGTTCCAAACCACTTCACTAGTCACTTGATCAAAATTGTTGAGGATTCTTTCAGGTTGTTTTCCTATGGGTCTCTGAAATCCTTTCCTGTGGTTGCTTCACGTATTATCACTCACCGGCGGCCATTTTCTCTTGGCTGATTCAACTTCGAATTCTTGCGGTTATCAATTGTAACCCCACCCCCACCCACTCGGGGGTATAGGGAAATGTCCTGCGCCCCCTCCCTCCCCCCCCCCCCCCCCCGGGCAAGAAGTTTGTATGGACATAAGAGTACGAAAACGCATGGAATAAAAAGTAGGCGGACAGTCATAGCATTGAGGTTAAATGCATGGTAACTATTGAACACGATTTATTTGTTCAAAAAGGATAGTCATTAAAACATTTAAATTTTGACAAAAATACTCCTTTCTTTAAACAGATCATATGAACCTCCTCCACTGGTTGATCATACTCTCTACTACGGAGCCAAGATGAATGTTGTGTTCATACATTATACATAATAGGGGAGTTGCATGTCTCACTGCGCATGTCTATGACATTGCATGCTGGGATAGATTCAGTTCAAATCTGGCATACAAATATTTGGCAACAATTTTATGGAAACTCGCAAGAATATTTTAAACAATATCATAGGTTGTGTAAATGATCTATGAAAACCAAATGCATGATGGGAAAGATGGAGGCTTGTGCTATGGAAACATGTAAAACACATGGATATTGACATTAGATCATTGATAAATATTTCATGCTGAACATTACATGTTTTCTATAGATTTTATACTGTACCATTAGTCCCATAATTCCATGTGAATCCAGATTCAAAATGGCGGCTATGCAACTCCTCTATTGGGACAAGTCACCTAGAAATGTAGGCATACCGCTATGGGGGAGTGGTAATAGTAATAAAGGCCCTTGTAATTGCTTCCTGGTGGTTGCAATGGGAGAAAAGATATCAGTAATGGAGAAATAGTCTCTGCAATACATCTATTTGTTCCGGAAATAGGAATCTCTGGTCAGTAATAGGAAAAAGTGTCTTAGTTATGTATTTCTAATATGCGATATATGTGCTCTAAGGAGGAAAAGTCTGTTATATTATTATGTATATTGTACAGATTACCACTATTGGACGCAACATATGTTATCCCTGCTATTTTCAGCATTTCAAGCGTGTATTATTTATAAATGAAACTTATGGAAGCCTAGGTAATGTTATTTTCAAATGATGCGAGCTTACACATCATGATCAAACATATTTCTTTTAAAAAAAATATCATTATTGGCCTGACATATATATCTATTTATGGGTCAGATGTTCGAAAAATGTACAATTGGCAGCTCTTCATATTTAGTAAAAAAAGATAAATTTTGGATATATCTGAGTATATATTTGGTATCGCAATGATGTAAAGTATCAGTTCTGTTATGTACAACAGCATTTTGAAGCTAATTTCTGTCTTAAATGTGGGTTATTTGAGAGGATTGGCAAAGGCGAATTGTACATTTTCTGAAAATCGCATCGCATGAAGGTCGCATAATCTATTCTTATCTATTTGTTATGTAACGATTTATAGACCATGATACACCGAAGCCTCCTCAGAGAGAGAAAATAAATGATACAGAGAGGAACTTTGTCTCTCTCATCTAATTAATTCAGCGTTATTTCCTATATCGATACTTCACAACACTCTTTATCTCTTCCCCTCTCTCTCACACACACCCATACTGAGTCTAGACAAATTTCTACATTTTTAATTTTTATTGAGGATTTGTATACAGCAAAGATCGTTGCAAATGACAATTGAAGCGTAGATAGACTGGTACAACGTAGCTATAACAATCAAAGAGGTTCATTAGTATGACAAGATTATAGCCTCACGGGCAGCAATTCTATGGGTGAGATTTTCAGAAAATGTACAATTAGCAGATGTTCACATTTAGTCAATTCTGTTAAATGAGGCTATAATTTGGTCAATACTAGGTAAATTCGAGTATATTCTGCTTTGCATTGATTCTAGCAATCGGTTTAGTTAGGTTGAACTGTATTTTGAACTTTATTTTCGTCTAAAATCTGGATTATTTGAGTCGATTGGTGAAGTTGAATTGTACATTTTCTGAAAAGCTGACCCCTATATGTGTAAGTGTGTATTCAAATGTGTGAGTTGAAAGGTAAATGCCAGCGTTCAATCAAAAAAGAAGGAATCATGGAATTTGTTTTAAGCTTTCGATTTATAAAGAACATGGTTGGGGGAACCCAAGAAGCCAACAAAAGCCATATCATTTCAGGGACCATTGCAATTTACTACCATTCACTATAGGAGTCAATGAGAAAAAGGCTTTTTACCCCCATTTTTTTCAGAATTTCTGATGATTGAATCATGCGATTTCCTTTAAAATATTCATATACATAGCTGACATATCATTTTTCACTCCCAATTAAAGAGAACAGGGGGTCATAGAACTAAAACAAAAGTTACACAATAAAAAACTGAGAATATAATGGTTTCCCCATTGACATCCATAGTGAATGGTAATAAACTTCAGTCATCCCTGAAATATAAAATAATATGATACCATGATATGATGGCTTTTTTGTAGTAAAAGTATATCTTGCATCTGCAATCTATTTCTATAATGTGCCAATACAGCACTGTCTAGCTCTGCACATATTCTGAACATACCCAGACAAAGGAGGGGGAGGGGCAGATCACAGGGACACACGACATGAAACACTACACTACATGAACTATAGATGAACTATAATCCGACTCAGAGGAAATTCATTTAATTCAGTGATTTACAGGAGAACAATGGCCCCGTAGTTAATTAAAGCTGCACTCCCTGTTGTGTCTGATACAAATCTCAAAGTTGACTTCTATTTTATACAGTATATTATGATATTATAATGTATATTATAATATTGTCTCTCCCTGGCAGGGCAAAATTGTGAAATTGTCATATCCACATAATGTAAATTAACATCTGTAACAGTAAGCTATGGTTTAAATGACTGTCCATCTTCAAATGACCTTAGATCTTCAAATGGACACGTTTGTCTCTCAGGTCAAGTTACCAAGCAATGGTTCTTCTCGTTACCAAGCAACGGGACGAGACTTTATGAGATTTAATGTTTGTGAAAGTGAAATAACTAGTTCATCGCTTCCTTTATTAGGCCTACCTCATATGGGTCAGATTTTCAGAAAATGCACAGTTGGCAGCTGTACATATTTATTCAAATCTGCTAAATCAGGCTGCAATTTGGTCAATACTTGGTAAATTCGAGTATATTTGGCAATGCATTGATTCTAGCAACCAATTTGGTTAGGTTGAACTGTGTTTTATACTTTATATTTGTCTAAAATTTGGGTTATTTGAGAGGATTGGTGAAGGGGAATTGTACATTTTCTGGCGATTTTACCCGTATATGTGATGTGAAACAGGGAAATGAATCATAAGTCGCAAAAAATGGATTTTGAGATATCGTCATTTTGCAAAGATGAAATCAAGCCGATTCCAATGAAGGACATCTAAAAAGTGTTTTTATATTTCATGTTTGAAAAAAAGTTAGCAATATTTCTGGGTGCGTAATAATTTACCAGTTAACTATAGCTAAATATACTCCATAGGATGACCTTGAAAACGCAAGGATATATTTAATTCAATGTCCTGTAATTTAGTACATCGGTTCATATGAGTTTATTCTCATTATTCCCCCAACCTTTCTAGACGAAACCGCAATTGTACATTCTAAAAATATTTGACCCATATTAAAGTTAGTGGACATGGATGACCTGTAGATGTATTTATAAGAGGGTGCCAATAATAGGACAGTTTCTATACTGGTGTCCTGAACGTTTCTTTGTGAAACCTCAGATATGTATACCAGTGAATCACCTCTCTAAGGTGAATACCTCACAAACTTTGCATTCATCTTCTGGGTCGTTGGCTTGGAGTATATCCAATAAAACTGTGTTATGATGTGCCCAACTACTGAGGACAATCACAAAGTTTTGCACAATTTCCACAGGGTTTTATACATATATTAAAAAATATATCAAAGATTTGGGGCTATTTTGGTCTGTTTGATTTCTCCAAAAGACGCATAAACTTATATTTCTGGTTGTTTTAATTCATTGCAATTTCAAAAAATAAACTACAGCATAGGTAATTCAACTTTTATACCCACTTAAGCATTACGTGTATTACATTCTTTAACACAGATTAAACCCAAATCAGAACATCAGATTCACCTCAGTCAATTCCCTTTTATATCAATTACCACATTCCGATAGAATCATTAATTGATTTCTGAATAATATTGTTCACATGTCTGTATGTGAACAAAGACACTACCAACATTATATACCCAATGTCAGCTGTATGTACTCGTGTCTACACAAAGTCTTTGCTCCTAGCTAAAGCCTGCACTAAAATGTAAACAGTAGCTGCCCACATACATGTATGTATACATATATATGGGTCAGATTTTCCTAAATTGTACAATTGGCAGCTCTACAAATTTAGGAAATTCTCCTAAATTAGGCTGAAAAATGAAGAATACTGGGTATATCTGGTGTCGCATTGATTTAAAGTATCAGTTCTGCTATGTTAAACTGCATTTTGAAGCTCATTTTTGTCTTAAATGTGGGTTATTTGAGAGGATTGGTGAAGGCGATTGTACATTTTCTGAAAATCTGCCCCATATGGTGAAACCGCCTGAAAAAGTATAATCGGCAACCCTACAGATTCAGTAACAGCTAGTATTAAACTTCTGCTAAGTTAGGCTGAAAATGACAGTTACTATATCTGAATATATCTGGTAGTACAGCGTTCATTCAAAAATCTCTCCTTCATGTTGAACTGTATTTCTACCCTCACTTTTGTCTTAAATGTGACATATTTGAGAGGAATAGAGATGGCGAATTGAACATTCTCTTGCGACTTCACCCATATAAAAATGAGTTAAGTGTACGTACAACAGGGCATTCCACAGTACACTGTGGCGAGTAATAACTCGGTAGACGCGTTTATTTACCTGTTTTTGGCATGTCAACTTTTATGCCAAGACTATCCGTGTATTAGGACGCGACTATTATGCTGTCACGTTAGTGAGTGCCTTCTGTACACGTCACGTCGCGTTTAATTTCAAGCTAGAACACAGGGGTGTGACGTCACAGGCGCCAGTAGGATGGGGGGGGGGGGGCGGTGAACCATGAAAAAAGCTAGCTTGCAGGGGTAGGGAGGGGGTGTGGTCAGTAGACCATGGAAAGCTTCAGGGGTTGGGCAGGGAAATTATACAAATGAATACCATATCAAATGTTTTGTTTAAATTATCTTACTAGAACTGAAATGTACCGATTAAAATTTAAGAAATATTTTGCTTAAAAAAGGAAAATGTAATGTCTGGTGTTATATCTAGTAAACAAAGCATCAAGGTTATATATCAAGGATTGTCGTTTGAAGGAATCTCATTTCAACATCTTAAATCTAAATAGCTGAGTCGATGATTTGACTAAATATGTAATGTTCTGAAATGTCCCAATTGTGAGTGCTTTCCACTAGATACAGCTGGTAGGGTAGGGAAGACCCCATCTTGAATCCCGTTTCCTATTAGCTCCATTTCCCAAATCCCGCTGGTTTTCAATTTGCAATCCCGCTTTTCTATTAGCAACCCCTACCTGGAAAAATTAAATCTAGTTTTTAATCCCTTTCCAGAATCCTGTAGGTCCTTGAGAATCCTGAATCCCGGCCTAAAACAGGCCCCATTCCATACCCTGTAGATAGCTGATAGCTCCCTTAAAATTCTCTTCCAATCTGAAAATAAAAATTACCCCAGAAGCCCCTGACTGTCAGATTTAAAATCGGACAGTTAGCTGCTCTGTAATGAATTATTTCTATCGGCCGCATCAAGTCGTTCGAATCGAATGTATGTGTTGACTGTATGTTATACAAGTAGAATGTGAGTTGTTATTGTGTCCATGGCTGGTAAGCATGTGGTCAGTTAGGTGAGGATATAAATAGCCACTAGTACCATACACTACTCCTTGCCGCTCTGCCCCTTCTGCAGTCATCCTTACATATAAACAATAGTCACTGCCTCAAAGCTTTATCACCACACCATGCTTGACCGCACATGGGTATATTCCAAGTTGACGCGACAGGCGCGTTTGGGACAGAGCTTTCTTGCCACATGAATTGTTAACACGACAAGCACTGACCACACGACAAAACGCCAACATAACCGCGGCAATCCTTGTCTATATACGCGGAGTTTTAACAGTGTAGCATACCTATATATAAACACTGAGAGAGCAGACATTATGTATAATAAGCACATTAATAAAGACAACACTTACCATTTTGTTTCTTCTTCTTTCCTGCGGTCTTGTGACTGGTGTAACTTGTGAGGGGAGGAAGCGGCTCACATTTCCTAAACAAAACCACGTGACAGGGGGTGCCTGACCTAGTTAAGCGGTGCCGCGGGGGTACCCCCTTGTGGAAACATTAGACTTGCCTACGTCCCATAAATAAAACATATTTATTGTTATTCATTACTTCAACTACCATGAAACCTCTAAATTTCATGTGATAGGATGTCCTAATCGTGGAAACAGTAGACTTGTCTGCGTCCCAAAGCTAAAACGTATTTATTTTATTAATTATTTTAACGACTTGTCCTGGTGCCATATGAGTTGATGTAAGATGTTTTTAAACGCGAATATTGTATAATTCTATAGAGGCCACACAAAATCTAAAAAGGTGTATGATCTATCGTCCTAGATAGCAGTTATGTACGAATACAATTATATATTAATTAAAACTATTAGTATAGAGTGTAACATGAAGTGATAATACGATTAAGGAGATGCGAATAAACGGGTTATATTTTGAAGAATGAGGCATGGATCTATTGATTGTCTGGGAGACTTCGGAGAAATACAATTGTTTAAAAAATATGAAAAAATATTTCCACAACAAGTATACTTAAAATATTCCCAAGGTGGTAGGGGTGGTAGCCTCCAGTCCAGGCTCAAACCCTCAGATCAGATAAGAATGGTATGTCATTGATTGGACGCCTACTTCGCTTTTCGATTTCCTAGCCTAGGACTAGGCGTTCTAATGGGCTCATAATAACATTTTGCGGTCTCAATGGAATTGTAATGGCACTTTGCGGTTTGAGGCGAAAGGCCTTCTCTCCGTTTGAAGGGTCTCTCTCATCTTTGGGCCTAGACTGGCCTCGCTATTGCAGTTCTTCCCGGTACCCGTAAATTCTCTACATGGGTCAGATTTTCAGAAAATGTACAATTAGCAGCTGTACACATTTAATAAATTCTGCTACATTAGGCTGCAATTTGGCCAATACTAGGTAGATTCGAGTATATTTGGTATTGCATTGATTCTAGCAATCTGTTTGGTGAGGTTGAACTGTATTTTGAACTTCATTTTCGTCTGAAATCTGGGTTATTTGAGAAGATTGGGGAAGTGGAATTGTACATTTTCTGAAAATCTGACCCACATCTATAGTAAAGGCCCCTGTCCACTAAACCGATTCTCATGCGATTCTCACTGAATTTAGGGGGAAAGGGACCTAGTAATTGTCCACCCAAAGATATGCAAACTTTTTTTTTCAAAAATAAAAAAAGCCGTAAACGATATAAACACTTATTGGATGTCCTAATGTTTACTATAATTGGAATCATCCCCTTGATCTCATCTTTCCAAATATGACAATATCTCAAAATCCCGCGACTTTAATTGTGACCCATTTTCCTGAAACACATCATATTTCTATATTGAGGGAAAAATTTAAAGCTGTCACAAGTATATATGGTCAGGACATAATCGAGATTACCAAACTAACAGAATATCGTTCCAGGCACTCAATTCTACAATCATATGACCTTTCATGTATATTGCCTGTATTCCAGGTTAACAAGCAAGCTGCAGTGATATATGCTAATTGAGCAGCAAGCAGATTGTACATGGGTCAGATTTTCAGAAAATGTACAATAATTCACCTTCACCAATCCTCTCAAATAACCCAAATTTCAGACGAAAATAAAGTTCAAAATACAGTTCAACCTAACTAAACAGGTTGCTAGAATCTATCCAATGCCGAATATGCTGGAATTTACCTAGTATTGACCAAATTGCAGCCTAATATAGCAGAATTAAGTAAATGTGTAGAGCTGTCTATTGTACATTTTCTGAAAATCGGACCACACATCCAAATCCACAACATATGGGGCTCATTATAGCCGGAGATGGGCAATAACCGCCATGCTTCTTCTTCTTCTTCTTCTTCCTCTGGACCATTCTCTTCGTTAGTGCAATACTTTACTATACCAATAGGGGAATTGTAAGGCTACAAGCTCAGCTATCATTACATAGATCAAAATCAATCTAGTTTTGTTTCGTTTTATTTTCTTACCCATTTGAAAATAAAACATCAGAATTTTGGAAGATCTGACCGTGTTGTTTTTATACCAGGATTATATTTCGATGACCCACCAACATTCTTCGCTGCAATCACAAATCTTATTTTTCTACGGCCGATTCGACTTATAATAATTATATGATATATAATATGTAATGGCAACAAAAAATCGATAATTTCATTCCTATTGCCCATTAGGTCAGATAATGAGTGAATTCAATAAGATTATTCTGCCGTTAGCGCTTATAAATGTATTATTAATGTTAAAAGTCTAGGCTCACAGTTGAGAGAGTACACTCCAAACTCTCGCTAAATGCCATTAGAATTCCATTATGACGCCTGATCCAGGTCCGGGAAAGCTATTAGCGCAGTAGGCGTCCAATCACTGACATACCATTCTTATCTGATCTGATCATCGCATTAGTGATGTGTAACTGAGTCACATGTCGCAAAAAATCGATTTTGAGATATCATCATATTTGAAAAGATGAGATCAAGTGGATTCCAATGATGGTATAGTAAACCTTAAAGACATCTAAGAAGTATTTCTATACTTTAAGTTTGATATTTTTAATTTTGAAAAAAAAGTTTGTAATATATATATGGCTAAATAATAGCTAAATATACTCAATAGCATGACCTTAGGAATGCATGAATATATTTAATACACTGTCTTAAAATTTGGTACATGTATTCATACGACTTAAAACGACGTTAGACACCCCAAAGAGGAGAACATTCCTATAAAGAGAGTTTGTGAATAAAACACTTTGAAAGAAAATGCCAATTTTGCGACTTGTGACTCTTTTTCCTCTAAAACATCACATTTCGTTACGATTCTTTGTGCTCTGAATACTTTTATATGAAGGATATTGCAGAATCGTATACGGATGAGATTTTCAGAAAATGTACAATTGGCAGATATTCACATTTAGTAAAATCTGCTAAATTAGGCTGCAATTTGGTCAATACTAGGTAAATTCAGTATATTCTGCTTTGCATTGATACTAGCAATCCGTTTAGTTAGGTTGAACTGTATTTTGAACTTTATTTTTGTCTGGAATTTGGGTTATTTGAGAGGATTGGTGAAGGTGAATTGTACATTTTCTGAAAACTTGACCCATACATAGTGGGGTGATATTGTTGCATTTATTGTGAACTACAAAGATGTCGACGTAAGAGAAAAAAAACTCTTCAGGACTGAAGTCAATTTCGTATAGCAATACTACTTGCACCCATGGAATGACAACCTCAGAAGGTAATCTTCAGTGCCGAACATATTATCGATAGTTTCCATTGTGCTAGATATTAGTAGTGCAGTATCTTTTTACTATTTGAGTCAAATCGCCAGAAAATGCACAATTTGCCTTCACCAATCGTCTAACAATAACCCACATTTAAGACAAAAATGAGGCTCAAAATTCAGTTCAACATAACCAAACAGATTGTTTGAATCAAGGCCATATCAAATATACTCAGATACCCCTAGTATTTATCATTTTACACCCTAATTTAGCAGAATTTGATAGATGTGTAGAACTGTGGATTGTGCATTTTCTGAACATCTGACTCATTTTTAGCTTGAATATTTCTGTCGCTCCTTTGAATTCTTTTCTGACATCATGTTACGTCTCCTAGTGTCGTTTTAAAGCTGCTTTCTCAGCTATTAATCGAAACAATATCTTACCAGATTTAGTCATATCATGATTGGTCGAGCGAAAACAGCCGCTGGTGAGCGATAATAAGTGATGTCATCATAAGACTGGATTCGACCGAGTCCTCCAAATAGAAATACCCCATTTATTTTTAATCGAAAAAAAAATGAATATGTATGTGTCGATCTAGAGAACTTTGATCAACTGATCTTGATATTTATCAGTAATTAGTTGGAATTCATGAATGTATCGATTTAATGTTATTTAGATTATCAATTGATGTATAGTGGAAGATACAACACGGATTTAAAATGATATTAGCTACTTATTCTCTTAGAGTCAGATGGCTAGATGGATCTCAGATTTAATCACTATGTAGTATTATTTATAACAGGAAACCTTTCGTTTCATTCAAATGTATCACTGATGTGAAATATGTCAAATATGTCATTTCAATCAAGAGATTTTGTGAAAAAAAACACTTTGAAAAATATCAATTTTGCGACTTATGACTCATTTTCCTGGAACACATCATATTTGGGCGCATTTGTTATATTTACATACCAAGTTAACTTTCTTAATTCACACTAAACATTTCTACGTTCCGCATCCCTAGTCAAACATTTGTGCACGTATGTGATCAATTTATAATTACCCCCAATCAATGACCAGTTCATTGTAGTGAAGGGTAATGGCAGAGTAGGCCTGATCAAGCCAATTGGAATTCTACCATCATACGAGCACGGCCAAGCGTCCCATGGGGATGATCGGTTTCCATAGCGACCTGCTTTGTTTATGGATAACTAGGTCAGAACGTGATTGATCAAGCCATGGTTTTATTTCCCCCTCTCTCTCTATGTCTGCCTCCTAGCTAACAACCTCCCTCCTCTTCCTACCTACCCACTACCCCCGCCATACCTCGCATGTATTGATTGTTCCATGTTGTTCTCACTGGACATCATAACGTTCTTGCTCATATCATACCTGGAGTAACTCGGGGTTAATTTGTATAACTCTCCAAGAGCTCATCTATACATCAACATTCTATTATTTCCCGGAGATTGTTTGTTGGATGCTATGGGCTGTGCATGGCATGGATTCGTGCAATGGACAGATTGATCCATGTTATCACATGGATTATGGATATGATTTAAGGAGAAGAGATGGTTCTTGTGAACCATTAACACATTCTCGCTCTTTGGACAATATCACTGGATTTTGAAAATGTGGACATGATTGGTATTGCACCGATTTAGCAGTGACATAGCGATTTAGCAGTGACATAGCGACCCTATATTGTCCAAGGTAACTTGACATGTGCACTATGAGGAGAGGTGATTCTATGGAAAAGGACCTTTTAAGCACCGTATATGTCTCTCTGCTACTGTAATAGCGGATTTGCATGTGCCACTGCACATGTTTGTAACAATGCATCCTGGGATGGATTCTGTTGAAATCTAATATACAAATATTTGGCAACATTTTTATCGAAATTTGCAAGGATGTTTTCACCAATATCATAGCTTGTATAAATGATCTATGTTAACCAAATGCATGATGGGAAAGATGGGGACACATGTAAAACACATGGATATTGACATAAGAGCATTATTGAATATTTCAGGCTGAACATGGCATGTTTTCTATAGATTTTAAACTGTACCATTACTCCCATATATTCCATGCAAATCAATATCCAAAATGGCGGCTATGCAAATCTCCTATTGTCCAAGGTATCGTCACTTTACATGTGCACTATAAGGAGAGATGATTCTATCAAAACGACCTTTTAACCAACTTATATCTCTCTGCTTTCGCAATTCCTCTTCTAATACGTCTTCTTTTGCGACTTGTGACTCATTTTACTGGAACACATCACAAATAGATCTATAATGAAGAACTTAATTTCTCAGTGTCTTGTCTTGTGTCCCTTAATTATCATCAAATGGACCACAAAGTCACCACATAACAATAACTTGAGGAAAGGAGATTATTCTGATTAAAGTGTATCATATTCTTTCAATTTTCATTCATGTTGCTATTGCTATATTGCTATGAAAAATGTATTCATTAATTATTTTAGCAAGGAGAATGACTACATGTTCATAAGATTTTGACCCATACGTGTGGCCACACGTTATTACATGAACGGAGGAAAGGTGCACAGATTTATCAAATAGATTTGTAAGGAACCTGTATCTGTGTAAGGAAGCTAGGAATCTCAAGGAATCTCAAGGAACCGCAAGAAACTGCAATAAACCTGCAAACAAGCTTATAAATAGACTTGTAAAGAACCTATATATGTGTAAGGAACCTAGGAATCTCAAGGAATCTCAAGGAACCGCAAGGAACCTGCAAACAACCTTATAAATAAGAAACCTAGGAATCTCAAGGAATCTCGAGAAACCTGCAAACAACCTTATAAATAAGGAACCTAGGAATCTCAAGGAATCTCGAGGAACCGCAAGGAACCTGCAAACAACCTTATACATAGACTTGTAAGGAACCTGTATATATGTGTAAGGAACCTAGGAATCTCAAGGAACCTGCAAACAACCTGCAAGGAATTGCACACATATTATAAGGAGCCTGCAGGAAACGCACAAGGAACTCGCAAGGAATCTGTAAACAAACTTATGAATAGATTTGTAAGGAACCTGTAAGGAACCTGCAAGGGACCTGTGAAGAATTTGTAAAGAGCCTGTATCTGTGTATGGAATATAGGAATCTCAAGGAACCGCAAAGAACCAGCACACACATTATAAGGAACCTGCAGGAAACGCACAAGGCACTCGCAAGGGATCTCCAAACAACCTGCAAAGGAATCGCAGTGAAACCTGCAAGCAGAAGGTCTGTAAAGCAGGTCTGCAAGGAGCCGTAGAAGGAAGCTTGAGGCAGCCCGGTGGACATGAGCTTGTGATGCCGTGCTGTGAAAGTGTGAGGGCTTGGTTCAGGGCAGGCTGGGGCTTCATTACCCTGGGTCTTGCACTGACCGTAGTAGCCTTCCTGCTGGGGGTAGTATACTTCAGTATCAGAGCCATTACTACTTCCCTGGAGCACATAGACATTGTGCCCACCTATGCTACAGCATTACTGGTGAGTTCAACATTGAACTAAAGCGTTTCGTCAAAATTAATTTGTGATGCATCCCAGGAAAATGAGTCACAAGTCGCAAAATTGATATTTTTAAAGTGATTTATTCACAAGATCTCTTTGTTGGAATATGCTCATTTCTGTGGTGCCTATAGTCTGTCCAAAAAGTAGTTGACACGTGATTCCTTAGGCCCTTTAAGGGGAGGGAAAAGTGGGTGAGTTTTGACTTCAAATTATTGCCCCCTGAATCGCCGTTTGCAACCGACCATGGCCGTTTGCGACCAACCATGGCCAAATGTACAGCTGTACTTTATTGCGCTGCCTCTGTTCTATTTGCAGCAGCTGTTGTTTTGCTTAGAAGGAAGGCAGAGCTGGTTATACTGGCCCTGTTTCTTCATGGTTGATTGCAATGAGTGACTCGCTGGGCAAAGAGTGGACAGGTCCTTGTCATAAATAGAAATCAGAAATGTCCCACTTTCCCCTCCCCTTAAAGGGACTAAGGAATCATGTGTCAACTACTTTTTGGATAGATTATAGCAATGTTAGTAGCATGATGATATCTAACAATCCATTTTTTGCGAATTGTGACTCATTTTCCTGTAACACATCACATATTATCATTAGCTTTTCACTTCAACATATTATTTATTAGAGATGGAAGGAAGTAATCAACTCAATTAAAAAACACCTCACACAATATTCATTGTAGAATTGTTATTGTTTGGCGACTCTTACACGTTTCGCCGAAGGGGGTTTGGCTTCATCAGAGAGTGGCTACATTTCTTTTTGAACATGTTTCTATTTCAGGATTTAACAACCATTATTAACACGCTCACCCTAGGGGTGTTTTCGTTGTGCCCTGCTTTTTCCTTCATTTACATCGAGATAGTATTTTTAATGCACCAATTACAATAAAGGTATATTATTTTTTATAGTTATAAACAGATTTTATTGTATGTTAATTGTTACCTTTATACAGGCAATAATGGATCTAGTACTAGATTGTGGCATCATTGGGGGTTATATCAAGAAATGAGCAAATTTTGCAATCATATAAAGTCAGCAATAGATAGTTATGTATTCATTATCTATAACCTGGTGTTCATGATTCATTATAAAAACTTCATTACATTGTAGAATTTTGATGTAAAATTGAGAAAAAGTTAGCGCAAGCCGAAGTTGGGTTCATGACTCTTCAACATCATTCCTCATGGAATAATGTGTCTTGTATATATGGGTCATATTTTCAGAAAATGTACAATTGGCAGCTGTACACATTTAGTAAATTCTGCTAAATTCAACTGCAATTTGGTCAATACTAGGTACATTCGAGTATATTCGGCATTGCATTGATTATAGCAGTCTGTTTGGCTAGGTTGAACTGTATTTTGAACTTTATTTTGAACTTTAAGATTGGGTTATTTGAGAAGATTAGGGAAGGTGAATTGTACATTTTCTGAAACTCTGACCCATACTGGACTTCCAAGTCTCAACAAAGAACACATGCAGGGCAAGGTACGGGCCGGCTACACAAAGCCATAACACTAATAGTTCTCTCCCGGCTGTAATTTTGGATTGATAGTAATAATAAATGCTTATTTGTGCCCATATGAGCATCAAACATACAGATTATAGGTTTTACAAGCCATTCCCTTCAGTTAGATTAAACGGTTTCAATATTTTTCAACAAAATTGGGATTTCACGTGTGACTGTATAAAAGACGAAATTAAAAACTGTCATACTAAGACAACCACAGGTCCGAATTTGTTGGAATAAAATTTTCCCAGAATGTCAAGACCAGTATATCATGATCCAAGGCCAAACAATTTTTTTTATTGCGATTTCAGGCCATTTATATTCAAAGTATTCTCAATTTTCCCCCTTATCCAGATCCCAAAATAGCAAAACAGCACACTTGAATAAACTGACTGACCCATATAATCCCACAAACAGGGCACAGGCTGACTTAGGCTGAAATATATAGATATTGGCTATGTCTAACTATATGTGATGTGTTTCGCGAAAATGAGTCATAAGTCGCAAAATTGCTATTTTTCAAAGTAATCTATTCACAAGATATCTTTATGGGAATTTTTTTGGGTGCTTAAAGTGTCAGTAAACCCCCAAATATTATGAGCAAATCCATTTACTTGCTATTATTGAAATGTAACCACCCCGGTTTTACTTAATCCAAGTTATTATTTAGTGAGTTTTACCCATTTAAATGAGTGAAAACGTAGTTCCACATTTTAACACTCCATTCAAGGCACCACTGTTTGCCTACGTCATAAAGGTGCACCAATCTAGAAATGTACATGCAATGAACATAATAAACAACTCTCATAATTGCTGCTAGAAAGAAGGAGGGTGTACCAACCCAATTATTGACCTCTCATGACTGGTTCTTGAATAGGTATTAGCTGTATTGCATAACTGCTTCAATTGCTGTGAGATTGGGGGGGAAGGTAGGGATATTATGTACATTTCTGGCGCGCCTCTATGACGTCACACAGCACTCTCAGTGCCCTCTTGTGCTAAACAGACCTTTTCAAGTAAGCTTTCTCAATTCGGGCCTGTAAGTGACTATAAGTTAGACATAAATGGAGGTAAAAAAATTGATACTTGGATGTTGTATTTATGGCGACATGAAGTTTGTTGTCCTAAAAGTGACTATGAACCCGTTTACTGACCCTTTAACGCTGTTTGTAGCATAAACCTCTCAAGACAGTGTAATGAATATATGGGTCAGATTTTCAGAAAATGTACAATTCACCTTCACAAATCCTCTCAAATAACCCACATTTAAGACAGAAATCGGCTTCAAAATGCAGTTTAACATAACAGAACTGACGCTTTAAATCAATGCGATCCCAAATATACTCAGATATACCCGGTATTCATCCTTTTTCAGCCAAATTTAGCAGAATTTCCTGAAGGTGTAGAGCTGCTAATTGTACATTTTCTGAAAATCTGACCCATATCCATTCATTTCTAAGGTCGTCGTATAGAGTATGTCGCTACTTTACTAGAAAATACCCGCCCAGAAATATTGCAAATTTGTATTTCAAAAATAAAAATATGAAACATAAGAGATAGAAATACTTATATAAGATGTCCTACTGTTTACTATCATTGCAATCGGCTTGATCTCATTTTTTCAAATATAATAATATCTCAAAATTGTTTGCGACTTGTGGTCTTTACTTTGATCCAATAGTTTGATCCAATAGTTTGATCCAATATTTGGTATGTTGAATTATACTCAGAACCTACTTTTTAAAATGTATACCTTTTTTAAACGTCCCTAGGGTTGACATCCACTATCCTAAAATAACCATCAGGCCATTATATAGGACTGACTCTCACAGATGTCATCCGTATATGTTAATATGCCAATCCACTTCCCTAAGGAGACACATACTGGGGCTAAGTTTCCCTGGCTCATTTAGACACACTGGCTTTGATAGGCACAAGTCCTTGCACAAAGTTAACCACTTTTCTCACATTTCTTCCACCGACAGCAATAGGAATTGTATCTGTCACTTATTACTGCGGATGTGGGTGAGATTTTCAGAAAATGTACAATTGGCAGATGTTCACATTTAGTAAATTCTGTTAAATGAGGCTGTAATTTGGTCAATACTAGGTAAATTCGAGTATATTCTGCTTTGCATTGATACTAGCAATCCGTTTAGTTAGGTTGAACTGTATTTTGAACTTTATTTTTGTCTGGAATTTGGGTTATTTGAGAGGATTGCTGAAGGTGAATTGTACATTTTCTGAAAACTTGACCCATGTATAGATTGCCTCAATGTATGATTGCTCTGGCTAAAGGCTGACGCACACATTGCCGATTTGGCCCCCGATTGCCCCCCGATTTGGGGCTCCTGATGAATCTTAGGATTTCCTTTCAAAACCTGATTTATGTTTTTGAAACAACATAAACCATGGTTTGAAATGAAATCTTAGGATTCATCAGGAGCCCCAAATCGTGGGGCAATCGGGAGCCAAATCGGCAATGTGTGCGTCAGCCTTAAGGCAGTGGTGGGTTGAGGAGCGGGTGGGGCTGGTGGGTGGGTGGGGGTGGGGGGCTGAGGGGGGTGGGGGTAGTGTACTTGCACCCCACTAATTTACCTGCCACAACTATCAACCCAGATTCCTGACGTTTTGACAACCAAGTATCATTATTAATTGTCCCAAAGTTTCTTATCTATTGGTATTCAAAAATAGAAAATGGGTTTGGGTTCATTTCAAACTGCGCACATGTTAATTAACATGTGCGCAGTTTGAAATGAACCACAACCCTGATATATCTTATATCATTTATATCCTTTTCCAGTTCAATTTAACAGATTTAATTAAGCTAGCAATTATTGTATTTTTTATACGCTCCGTATCTGTGATTATGTTGCATTAGCATATTAAATATTTATGATTATGTATTATTATTTCATCATACATATATATATATTCTTTCGATATCTAATATTTCAGATCTGTTGCGTGGGCATTCTAACCTTGTTCTTGTACAAACGGAGAGATGCTATGATAGTAAGTACCCTTTGAAAGCGCATTCATAAGTATTTCGAAATCTGAAATTTGAAAAGGTGAAAAAGCCCCACAAATTAACGTCTAATTAAAGTTTTCACAACTGATTTAACTGAAAACAAAAGTAAATTCTGAAAACAGCTTTCAGTTGGGATTGCATTGGATAGTTGTCCATGTACCTGATACTATCCAGGTCCAAATCCTCATATCAGATAAGTCAGTGATTGGACGCTTACTTCGCTAATCGGTTTCATAGTCTAGGACTAGGCACTCTAATTGGATTATAATGACATTTTTCGGTCCTAATGGAATTATAATGGCACTAAGTTGCGGTTTGAGGCAAGAGGCTTTCCCTCCGTTTGAAGGGACTTTCTCATCTTTGGGCCTAGACTGGATAAAAGTAAAGGCGTACCTGAATTGCTTGATTATATAATTGGTTCGTAATCCTTATTATTTCAAATATACTATTATTTTGAAAATGATCGTGAAAATGATTGGAGGTCAAATAAATCTCGAACTAACCTCAGTTCTGTCTGTCTGATCGTTTTTGGTGGACAGAGCATTAGTTCTATCTATTTATAAACATTTCTCATCAAGCTTGGTTGCTGTACTCATAAGAAGGACCATTCATGATCTACGTAAAAATGATAATAATATCAGCCATTTGCACTTGCACAAAGTTCTTTTTAAACCACAGTAATGAAAACCAATGGCAGATCTGTTGCTTAGATATTGCTAATATTGAGATGGTTTTTATAGTGGTCCAGCCACTGTCGACAAAACCAAGTCTATGCAAAGACTATGCAAAGTCGATGTAATTGTCGGTGATGCACATTGATAAAGAGGCTTATCGGTGGCTGCATCATCTTTGCATCAACAACCAGAAAAAGATTGGCAACTATAGAATTAATTCTCTTGCTTTTACATATGTAATCGCATCGACTAGACATCGCCAACACATCGCTACGGACATTACCTCCATTGACAATGTACCAATGCAAAATCACATCAACCGGGGAAACATCAAACATGTTTGATGTTCATCGCTACCCTAACCGATGCAATTTTTACATTGCCCACTCATCGCCGGTCATCGCTGGCTATTGCCAAAGGCATAGTGATGACAAGTCGATGCAAAGACGATGCAATAAGTTTGACAAAAATCTTATCGACTACCTCATCGCCAACGATTTTGTTGACAGTGGCCGCACCGCTTATGGGTGCCATTTGACTTGTTATTGGCATTAATATAGATATCATTTGGTTCTTCAAAGACAAATTTGGCGTACCTTAGAAAATTATTCTTAGCACGTAGAATTTGCGGTAATTACAGCACAAAAAATAACCAACATTTTAGTAACAAGTGTGTACCTTTTTTTACCATGCTTGATCTCGTCTTTCAAACCACTTTTAGTGACTTGTAACTCATTTTCCTGTGATTCATTACATGCTTATTAAAGTGATTTCCCTTCCTGCAGACAGTGCCCACATTGGTACTGGCCATCGTCTGCGTTCTCCTGACCTTGGCATCGTTCCTGTTGCTAACCACCAAGGTCATTCACACCATGATGGCGTTCCAGAAGTGCCAGTATGACGTCACGCTACATAAATGCGTCTGCCAGACTACTGACATCACAAGTAAGTAGGATTTGAAGGAGAAAACGGAACGGCAGCACCAAGATTCCAATTAAATTCTAGATTTGACTGTTTTTCTTTCTTAACATGGTTGATTTTGCAAGTGTATGGTTTGATAAAAGAAATAATATTAATAGATTTATGAATAGAAGATATATCTCTAAGACTAGCAAAGTACCCATACCCCGGACGGTCACCCTCTCTCCCCACTCTTCCCCCTCTCCCTCTTCTCCCTCCCCCTCTTCTCTGTCTTTCATACCTGTTTTTCTCTCCCAACCCCATCTCCGATTCCCCCCTCTTCTTCCCCTCTTCCTCATGCTTGTTTTTCTCTCCGAACCCCATCTCCGATTCCCCCCTCTCCCTCCCCTCTTCCTCATCTTCCCCCTCCTCGCTTTCTCTTCCTCCCCTATCTCCCTTCCCGTAGAAATCACTCTTCCCGTATATTATATGGATGATATAAACAATAGATAAAGGACCCTGATGAAGGTGTAATGAAAACATCGAAATACTGTTATAGATTATTATATATATTACAGGTCTTGTGTACAGTGAGGTGGCCAGTTGTTTGGTGGATAGTGTTACAGCATATAGAGTAACATCTATACATATTATATATTATTATATATATTACAGGTCTTGTGTACAGTGAGGTGGCCAGTTGTTTGGTGGATATAGTGTTACACCATATAGAGTAACATCTATACATGTTATAGATTATTATATATATTACAGGTCTTGTGTACAGTGAGGTGGCCAGTTGTTTGGTGGTAGAGAAGAACCTGCTACACCTGGCCTACACACAGTGTTGTCTCTTCATGATGGCCTTCTGCTTCTCCTCCCTCGCCACTAGCTTCATCGCCTACACCATCCACCAGGACAGGAAGACTGGCTACCTACTCGAGGTACAATCTTAATACTATTTCCTCAAATTGTTATCAATTAGTTGCATTTTTTATTTTAGTTAATGTAATTGTTGGTATATCCATGAGGGGTGGAAGCTATTCTGCCATTTTGACCCTGTTAAATTTGTTCATCATTTGAGGCTCTTGAGGTTTTATTGTAAATTTCCTGATGCTCTTTGTATGAAAAAAAATGGAAACAATGATATGTTACCAGTATCCTTTCACCTGAAACAAGGAGTGGTTTACTATAGGAGTTTATGGGAAATGGTCATGCTTTACTGAAAATACAAATAATGAACGGTCCAATTTGGTCTAGATATGCTACACCTATAATTGAGATCACATACTATACATTAACACGAAAAACATAATGTTGCCACTCTCAAAGAGGAGACTTACTGTCGCTCCCTGGTG
The DNA here is from genome assembly GCA_942159475.1 of Sthenelais limicola. Classification (NCBI taxonomy): domain Eukaryota; kingdom Metazoa; phylum Annelida; class Polychaeta; order Phyllodocida; family Sigalionidae; genus Sthenelais; species Sthenelais limicola. Next base: position 136,979,842 of record OW804094.1, read on the forward strand.
GCCATTTTCTCTTGGCCTATTGAACTTCAAGTTCTTGTATAAACATACAACAGCTGAATAATATTGATAAGTTCACTCCTTTAAGTGACAATATGAGTAAATTTTGTAATAGAACATAATATCTGAGAATGCTGCTTTAATACTTCTTTCTTTTGTTCAGGAGGAGGCAGAGAACTACCCAGAACCAGAAGCAGAAGTGAATAGGACAGACAGCCAAAGCTACCCACTGATCGGGCGCTACCGCCAGATCCTCTCCCGCCAGATTGTGCTACCGAGTGGACGCTACCACATGCACAACCCCATAGGCCAGCCTGGACATCATGGTCACTCCACCTCCACCCATGGTCAGTTTAACAACCCCATAGGCAGGTCTGGACACCATGGTCATTCCACCTCCACCCGTGGTCAGTTTAACAACCCCATAGGCCAGTCTGGACACCATGGTCATTCCACCTCCACTCATGGTCAGTGTAGTGGGAGCACACAACAGGCAGTGCCGCCAGACCAGGGGCAACCCATGGGCAACCTGCAGAGAGATGGTGGTGTATCTCAGGTGTATGAGAATGACAGGGAAGTAAATGAGATAGACAATCCTGGGACTGGATCTAGCATCAACTGCACCCATGGTACTGCCCGAAGAGGGACTTCAGCAACTGAACGACAACTTCCTCCTCCTCCCAGCCCAGAGGTGATGTGGGATGGTTACTGTCGCAGGCCCCAAAGTGACATTGCAAGAATAAATAGACACTTAAACACTCCTATTCTTAACCCAAGCACCAGTCCATGGTCTTTTCAGCCAATTTTATTCCCACCTGATCACAGTCGGGTTCATTCGAGTCGGTCACGGTCTCGACAGCGGCCACGACAAAGCCGGCACCGCTCGAGTCACTCACGGCACCACACAAGCAGCCAGCCCTATGTGGCATTTGTACCTATGCCTTACTCCATGTATAGACCTAATACATTGTTTGGTATGGGTGTGTCTCCATTCCCCATGGAGCCGCCCCCTCCTTACCTGTCAGCTTCTGAAGGGCCGCCCCCTCCCCCCTATGGACTCATGTGTCCCGCCCCAGCGTACACATCACGGGGCCCCTCACCCTCCATAGACCAATGTAACCAGGAGTCTATCTATGAGAATATTGACATCTGATATTGTCCTCTTATTGATTATTGACTATTGAATAGAGTGAAGAAGATAAGGAGATAAGGATGAGTCCAACGTCTGACAGTACGCTGAAGGAATGATTTGGACTGAGCATAGACATAGCTGAGTGGAAGCCTAAAGCCAACTATAATACCTTAACATTGTGGTATTTGCATGCCATGCGATGCAGTTATAATTATATATAAACTTTTATTTTCCATATCACAAACATATGGTCTACCACTTATGGTCTCATGCCTCTGTCAGAGACAGTTCTTCCGAGACAGGACCCCTACTAATTGTGATGTGTTTCAGGAAAATGAGTCATAAGTCGCAAAATTGATTATTTTTCAAAGTGATTTATTCACTAGATCTCTTTATTGAAATGTTCTGATGTTTTGAGGGTTTAGCAGTTACATTCATATAAGTCCATGTAAACAGTTTTAGGACATTGTATTAAATATATCTTTGCGTTTTGAAGGCCTTATGTGGGGTATATTTAGTTACATTACTGGTACTTACCCATCCAGAAACATTGCATACCTTTTTTTTCAAACATAGAAATTTCAAACTAAAAATATAGAAATACATATCAGGTGTCCTAGTGTTTATATATCATTGGAATCACCTTGATCTCCTCTTTTCAAATATGATGATATCTCAAATTCCATATTTTGCGACTTATGACTCAATTTCCTAAAACGGATCACAATTAAGGTAACACATGTGTTTATCATATAACAGCTAATTTTTAAACGAGATAAAATAAAATAATAATTATAAGAAAGCACATATTAAATACAATCTTGTACAGTGTTTTTCACTTTTCATTGGGGCTGCATAGCCTTGCAGTAGGTTTACATATGGTGTGGGGTAATTCTTACATGCTTTCATATGTGGGTCAGATTTTCAGAAAATGTACAATTCGCCTTCACCAATCCTCTCAAATAGACCACATTTAAGACAAAAATGGGCTTCAAAATGCAGTTTAACATAACAGAACTGATACTTTAAACCAATGTGATACTAAATATATTCAGATACACCCGGTATTCTTCATTTTTCAGCCTAATTTAGGAGAGTTTTCTAAATGTGTGGAGCTGCCATTTGTACATTTTCTGAAAATCTGACCCATGTGTGGGTTTTGGGGGATTGTCTCCCCAACCATATCCTATTTACAATAGATTGTAATCAGGAGGAAGGGTGGAATGAAGGAGGTGACTGAGAGACAATCTTTCATCTTTTCAAATAACCCAAAATTAAGACAAAAATGGGGTTCAAAACGGAGTATTGACCAAATATCAGCCTAATTTAGCAGAATTGACTAAATGTGTACAGCTGCCAATTGTACATTTTCTGAAAATCTTACCCCATGAACCTTCTTGCTTCTGGGTCCAATCCAGTGCTTTAGACCTCTCAGCCACACCCGACCCTAGCATTTAGCAATGATTAAACTATTACAAGTATCTTCTATCAAATTGTATACATCTTTTCTCCATCCATGTGCATATAATATATAATATAAATACTAATAATATGGAAATGTGACTGGCTATATTGTATTTTTGGGCTTAATAAAAATATATTAATGCATCTAGCATGTGTTCCTAGCCCCATTCTGTTGCAATTATTTTACACACAAATGCAATTTTAATTGTGAATTATTGGGCCATTGATTTATTTAATGGCTTATTGCCCTTTGAGGCTAATCAAACCTTTATTCAGTCATCTGGGTGAAGTCGTCAGAAAATGTACAATTCACCTTCCCCAATGCTCTCAAATAATCCAAATTTCAAACAAAAATAAAGTTCACAATTCAGTTCCACCTAACCAAACAGATTGCTAGAATCAATGCAATGCCGAATATACTCGAATTTTCCTAGTATTGGCCACATTTCAGCCTAATTTAGCAGAATTTACTAAATGTGTACAGCTGCCAATTGTACATTTTCTGAAAACCTGACCCATCTAGAACATATTCCTAGCCCCATTATTTAGGATACAATGGAAGACCTACTATGGAGAATTGTTTGACCTTTTCATGAATGTAACTGTTATTACTACATGAATACAAATTCAATATATTAGAAGCAGATCTATAAGATTAAATTAGAAAACTTTTATTGGCATTACTAGAATGCTTTAACAAAGGGGAGAACTCTCCGGCTTGGTGGGAGGTTTTCCGCCCCTTTTGTTGACTCACAAGCGTCTGTTGTAGAGTAACAATATCGCTTCTATCAATGACCGAAGGCGATTCTCTACAAGGTGTACAGTTGGTAAGTTATTATGCTGTTTACAATATGGCATAATAATATACAGAAGTTGGTTTGTTTATAGTTCTCTGATGAATTAATTCGGCTTGTTGTCTTATAGGTGCTGGATAGATCGATTTTACAGTTTCAGGTTCGTTCACAAAACTCAGATTTACATAAAGAAGTTATCGTTCCATATATAGGCGGCTCTGGCAATGACTCTTTATTATTATATGACTCTTTATTATAACTAGACTGTGCATATGCCACTAGTGAGTTAAATGTGATAGTCATCGCAACCAATGCGTTTTTTTACTGTCTAAATTCCACTATATGACTCTGAAATGTCTATATCATTAAAAGCAAAATAAATAAATCAGGTTTCAGGTGCTTAGAATATGGCACTTATTGCTACACAATTTTGAATATGTCAAATTGTTCAATGCGAGGAAATCTGACTGAAATGGGATATGGGCAACCTTTAGAAAGAGAGAGAAAAACATTAACCGAGATTTCCGGGTTTTGTCATGTCACTGCCAAACAATCAAGTACAGCTAAAAACTTTCGCGGGCTTATATTTGGTGGTTGGGCATTTCAAAACAGTTTCACAGAGAAAATAATTTGTGGTTGAGTGCCTCTATGCCATAGGACTGATATGTGTAACTGCCGGAGAAACCCACAGAGACAAATGATTGCGGTGCCAGAAATTATTTTGCGATATTCATGGTATTTTACAAAAGTTTTTAGCTGCACAGCATGTGGGTCAGATTTTCAGAAAATGTACAATTCGCCTTCACCAATCCTCTCGAATAGCCCACATCTAAGACAAAAAATGAGCTTCAAAATGCAGTTTAACATAACAGAACTGATACCATAAATCAATGCGATACCAAATAGACTCAGATATACCAAGTATTAATCATTTTTCAGCCTAATTTAGCAGAATTCACTAATTGTGTAGTGCTGCCAATTGTACATTTTCTGAAAATCTGACCCATATAAACGTTTGCTTTTCAATGAAACAAGGTGAATGAATTACCAAACTGGGACACTACTTGAGCCAGGTTACATCGAGCTCAATGGAATACAAAAATACATGAATGACATGACAATACATAACAGTGCCCGAATAGGTTCACTATGGGGGATGAGTTATACAATTTAAACCTTTAGAATTTCTATTTGACCATTGATGTCTTCTCTGACTCTTTTTCATACCTGAGTCGTTTCGTTATTCACTGGTATTATTATTTTTTTTCTCTAAATAATCATGGGGTGTTTTACAGAAATCATAAAAATGTGTTTGATTGTTTAGATGGTCAGTATGAAATACTGAAGCATTTTAGCACAGAAAAGTTTACAGGAAAAAAAGTCAGAAGACGCAAAAAATATATTTTGAGATACCATCCCATTTGAAACGATGAGATCAAGCCGATTCTAATGTTGGTAAATATTAGGACACCTAAAAAGTATTTTTATATTTTCAGTTTGATATTTTATTTTGAAAAATAACTCGCAATATTTCTGGGTAGACAATTACTAGTAAAGTAACTAAATATACTCTATAGGATGAACCTAGTATTCCTACAAAGAGATCTTTTCAGAACAAATCACATTGAAAAATATTGATTCTACAATTTCCTGTAACACATCACAAATGGTTCCTACTTAGGTAGGAAATAGCTCCCGTTGGACTGAGACTTAACATTGTCTCTATAGCAAATTCCTTCCTAAAGGTTCCTTATCAGCTTAGCTTAGTTAGGATAAGTACGGCTGAAACATTCCAAGTGAAGATTTATTATGCAATGGGCTCCGCTTTGTTCTAATCCTCTTTATTGAACTTTAGTCCCGTTCGTTGGGCTGGCCGGAACAGTTATACACATACAGACAGTTGTACTAGTGTTGGACTTCCGTTTCCAGCCGACCGCTTACATCAACAAAAATACAAAACAATATTTATTGCTGAAAACGGCAAGATCCTGGCTTTCCACTGGTTCATTTTGCTTCGAAATCATTTATAAATTGTTGTTAATGAGAGTAACAGCCCAACAAAAGGGGACTAAAGCCATTAGATACTTCGGTTATGGTCCTTCGTTTTGTCTAAGGCTCCCAAAACCCATAACCTCAGGATCTAACCGCCTCACATAATTGGTGAGATTTTCAGAAAATGTACAATTGGCAGCTCTACACATTTAGTAAATTCTGCAAAATTAGGTTGCAATTTGGTCAATACTAGGTAAATTTGAGTATATTTGGCATTGCATTGATTCTAGCAATCTGTTTGGTTAGGTTGAACAGTATTTTGAACTTTATTTTCGTCTGAAATTTGAGTTATTTGAGAAGATTGGCGAAGTTGAATTGTACTTTTTCTGAAAATCTGACCCATATGTAGTGAACCACACATAAGGGTTAAATTTGCAAATTCTGTGAAAGGACAACAAACAAAGGTGAATTCGTTTAGGCTGAGGTTTATTAACTCAGAAACACAATGTCTAAGCATCAGTGGTACAGCTTGATTTGAACAACAGAAATATCTCGTTCCACAGGTGGCACAAGTCCTTAGTGTCAAGCAAAGAGCGGATTCCCTTGTGGAGGAGCAGGTGTATGCTCTGCTCTGTCTACCGTCCAGAGCAGGGTGTCTTCAGCAACAAATAACGTCTTGAGTTTTGTCGCCTCCTGTTGGAACTGGCTAGAACTGAGTAGTGTCTCCAAGGAAGCATCTATATATACTAGCCGCCAGGATGCTAATACAGCAATCTTACCATTATGCACTGTATTTTCATGTGTTCTGTGAAGTGGAATAGAGTACATGGATTGTTACCAATGCTAACTATAACCCTAAACCTAACCTTAAATTTGTGGTGCTAAGTCAGTACAGGTAGTAGTTGTAACCCATTAGCATCCTGACGCCTAGTATTTAGTTGATTCCTGTGTCCGACTCTAGTAGAGATTCTCTTTGTTGCTGCCGGTGTTTTGGTGGTTTTAGTGGGCAGCAATGATGTTGATGGGCGGACCCACTCCTCATACTTTTTTTTTGTTTTAAAATTTTTATTCAGTTACCTGCCGTACTAAGACATTAAAAAGGAAGAACAAGCGAAGTATATGAATATACACAGAGTCCTTTCGAAAGAGCGTGCATCACTCCTCATACTGATCGTCCAGTGTGAATAGGGGAGTTGCATGTGCCACTGCGCATGTCTATTGCAGTGCATGCTGGGATGGATTCAGCTGAAATCTGGCATACATATATTTAGCAACAATTTCATAGAAAAATGCAGGGACCTTTTCACCAATATCACAACTTGTATAAATGATCTATGAAATCCAAATGCATGATGGGAAAGATGGCGACATGTGTTATCGAAATATGTATAATACATGGATATTGACATTAGAACATTGATAAATAGTCCATGCAGAACATGACACTGATGCTTAGACATTGTGTTTCTCAGTTAATAAACCTCAGCCTAAACGACTTGCACCCCTTAAGGTTGCCAAGATCTCATTGGCAATTATTATTATAATATTGCCCAACTCTCCGAGTACTCTCATATTTTATTATGATATAAATATTGTTGCTGAGCTAACTATCTTGCATAAAACCTTTATATTAGACAAGACCAACATTTATAGGAGCGGCCATTAGATCGTTGACCTAATCTAATGGCTGATTGTTACTCCTATAAACTTGTTACGAGCGTGTCCAGTAGGGCTTGAAATCCTCCCAATTTCGGGGAGCTTGACCCACTGACATTGTCATCCAGTCAAAATAAAAGTAACAACAACATGTTTTCTATAGATTTTACACTCTACCATTACTCCCATAATTCCATGCGAATCAAGATTCAAAATGGCGGCTATGCAAATCCCCTATAAAACGAGAATATGGCATCCTGACGTTAAAGCATGCCTATATATGTTATATTTTTACCATGGTTTGTCAGAAATATTGGAAAAATAAATTCTACATTATTGAAGGTTGTTGGTCTTCTATTTCCCTCGGTGATCAACCCTTACATTCCATTGCTCTTACAACCCCTGCCCGTACTCTTCCCATTTGTGATGTGTTTCAGGAAAATGAGTCACAAGTCGCAAAATAGTTGTTTTTCAAAGTCGTTTACTTCAAAGATCCATTTGTTGGAATTTTTCCATTTTTGTAGTGTCTAGTCCTTGTGGTTGTATGAATAGACCTACCAAATTTCAAGACTGTTTATTAATTATATCAGTGCGTTTCTTAGTTCATCCCATCGAGTATATTTAGCTACTTTACTGGTAATTATCCACCCAGAAATATTGCAAACGTTTTTTTCAAAAATAAAAATATCTAACTAAAAAGATAAAAGTACCTATTAGATGTCCTCAACACACTTTTAGGGGGTTTAAATGCAATTTTGCCATGATTTATTCTGAACAAATTCACTGAAAAATGCTACTAATTATGAATTACCAAACTACAGTATGACTACACTAATTGAAGTGTGGATTATACTAATTGAAGTGTGGATTATTATAATTGAAGTGTGGATTATTATAATTGAAGTGTGGATTATAGTAATTGGACTTGGATGCGAGTGCATTAGTATGTCCTCTCTTGAATGCTGATGAATTATTAACCTGGGCGTTTGAATGCTGATGAATTATTGATGATGATTTATAGAGGTTGTCTACATGCCGATGCATTATCATTATCCTGCTGCAGGGTCGTGGCTGTTGTGTTAATTGCCTCTTAATTAAAACCAATACTCCCATGAGGTTAAGGAGCGACGAGCCGGGAAATGTTCATTCAGTGTGAATGAAAAACATATTTATAAGTTGGATGGGCATGGAATGTGCCCCCTAATAGCCGCCCCTAGTGGCCAAGAGTCAAGGCATGGGGGCATAATACTTAAGGGATAGGTGAACCTATGCGTTCATCATTACTCTACAATTTATCAAGAAATATATGACAAAATATTCACCTAGACAAAAACTTGTATCGAGAGAAAGATTAACAGAACCTTTGTCTGATACCATATATAACTTTTGGGCTATGTAACAAAAGAAATGGATTAGTTTGGAGTGCCCCTCGCGGGTAGGAGTGCCTGTGGTAGCTGGTGGCTGTGTGTATGGGGTGCCTGTCCGCTGACCCAGGGATATGTACATGCTGTGTGGCCGGGAGGTCGGTCTATCCACTGCCCTCAACAATCAAGCCATACACCCTACATCCAAGGCATGGACAAGCCCGGGACATGCACCTTCGTCTCACTATTAATAAGTGTAATCAACTTATTCCATCTTATGGTTTATAACTAGGGTTGCCTCTAAGTTTAATGTGTGCATGTTTCCAGAATGGTTTGGGTAGAAAGTGAGATATTTCAGTCACACAGTGCAGGGGCGGATTTAGGGGGAGGGCGCGGGGGCACGTGCCCTCCCCTTTTCAAAATCATGATAGTGATTTGTTGGTGCAAAAAGACACAAGAAAAACATTCTTATAACACTATTACTATGAAATAGCATACACTTTTATGTACACTTTATCAACTGTATTCCAATAATAGGGCTTGGAAAAGTCTAGAATTTAGGCAAATACATTCAAGGGTTCAAACATTAACATATAGATCGAAGGCCCTGAAATATCATCACATGGCTTTGAGTCCAGTTGGAATCTTTTAAATGGCATTGGAATTTGAATGTTGAGATTCTCATTTTCTTACAGAGGGATGGGTGAGAGGGGGTGTAAATATGTTCTTAAATATGTTAAGAATGAAATACTTCGATTATAGTTGATGACATAAATGCACATTCAAGTATCAAAATATATACCTATAGCTACCTACCTAACAAACTATTTCATGAAACGTTAATGTACAGATAGCACTGACTTTCTGATCTTTATTACCTTATACAACTTAAATAATTCTTAGAAGCAGGCCAATGTAAGTTCTGGGAGTTCCCCAATGTTACTTTAATCTTTAGAAGTAAAATCTAAAATTGAAAATAAAATCTATAATGAAATTGGTCATTAAGGTAAATATGTATATATATGCTCTTAAAATGAATCCTTGAATAGTGAGGAGGCATAACTACTGCTGTATTTAAGAAAAGTTCAAAACCAATACCCTTAAATTTAACAAATAATTTTTAGTCATGTACTATGCACAGAATGAAAATTCTTTTTGGGTGATTTTAGTACTTTCATCATGTCGGTTTTAGGCTTGAAATAAGTGAGAGGCATCTCTGGATATTTAAAGCATTGCAGAATATAAGCTGAGCAATTAATTAGAATATAACATATAAATATGTTCTTTAAAATAAAACTTGAAACCGCGCCCCCTCCTTTTGAAAATCCTGGATCCGCCCCTGCACAGCTGCATACAAACCCAACACAAAGACCATGAATGACAGCATGTTTTGTTTGTATGGGTTTGTATGTTTGGCGTAACTTTAGCAAAGTTTAGATTGAGCGCTTAAAACAGTCTCAACATTTTAATAGATTCGTCCTCCATATGCCAAACACTTTTATGATACTGTATACAGCCGCATACATGTATATCCTAAATGAAAGCTTCCCAAAATCACTCCAAAATACCTAAATACCCCGTTTTTCCCTTCTAGTTATTTGTGGGCGAAACCCCCACACCCCCATTTGTTCCCCCTCTTGTTTTGTGGGGGGAAACCCCCACACCCCCTTTTCTTCCCCTTGTTTCATGAGGGGGAAACCCCCACACCCCCTTTTTTCCCCTTGTTTCATGAGGGGGAAACCCCCCCATTTTTTCACTCTTGTTTCAAGTGGGGGGAAACCCCCCACACACCCCTTTTTCTCTTGTTTCATGAGAGGGAAAAACCCCTCTTGTTAGCCATAGACCCTAAATAGCCTTAATTCCTACACTCCAATAAATGAAATATCAATTAAGTATTAAGCTACAATTTTAGTCATCCCTCTAACATTAACCCTATTAATAACACCAAAATAAAGCTAACCTCTGTCTTTGCACCCCTTTGCACTAACCCTAGTACGATCACATAAAGCTAGCTCCAGGGAGGATCAACGTGAGGTCATGTGACTAAAGTTCTGGTAAATCATAGTAGGTAATCTAAAATTCTCTCCACTCCCCCCTCCTCCTTATGTCGTTATCAATGAACAGTCCCTACATTGAGGAAGAGGCACAGGGACAACTTTCCAGCTCCTATGACGTCATTGTGTCTAGTTAAAACGCAACTGTGCACTGTGAAAACGGAAGGGACACATAGACATGATTTAGGTAGTATATCTCGCTAACAAAAAAACTTTAAGAATGAACTTGACCACCTGCTTACCACCCTGCTCGACCCACCTTTAGTGAAAGCCAGATGTACAATTATGAGGTGTCACAGGGAAATGAGTCACAAGTCAGAAAAAATGGGTTTGTTACATCATCATATTTGAAAAGATGAGATCAAGCCGATCCTAATGGTAATAAACAGTTGGACATTTAATAAGTATTTCTATATTTTAAATTTGATATTCTTACTTTTGAACATAAAAGTTTGCAATATTTATGGGCGGACCATTGGGTAAAGTAGCTAAATATACTTTATAAGAAGCAGGGATATATCTAATACACATAATCAACACTTACATACTAATTATTTTTTAATTTTCTGCAAATTGAAATAAATGAAGAAAACTTTCTATGTGAATAAAACATGTTAGACCTACATGGGTCAAGGAACAGGTCATAAATATATTCTGGAGGATCTTCCAAGAGTATTTCCCCACACAACTCAAGTCGAACAATATAAATAACAGTAAGGACTTATCTTCTAACTTTTGATCTATATATGGTAGAAATATGAATAAAAAACTATTAGTATCCTACAAACTGGTAGAATATATTTTTTCCACTTAAGAGATTCTGTGACTAATATTCCTTTTTCAAAAAAATATCAAGACAGTTCTGAGCCACATGCACATGTGGTCACAATTATCCACAATTATGTCCACTACTATTGTCCTGTGGTTTGAGAGTGTGGCCCTGTGCTTAATTGGCGTGTTGATTCAATTATACCATCCATGGAGCCTCCTGTGATGTGTTAATTGGCATGTGTCTGTGCTTAATTACGTGTGTTAAAACAGATGAACCATGTGCCTCAACGTGCATAGTGGATTTATATTATAATTCCCTCGACGGCCTAAAGGCCTTGTCTCGGGAATTATATATCATAAATCCACTATGCACTTAGGGGCCCATGGTTTATCTGTAAATTAATGTTTACATTCATTGGAATCACCTTGATCTCCTCTTTTCAAATATGCTGATATCTCAAAATCCAAATTTTACGACTTATGACTCATTTTCCTGAAACGGATCACATTTTCCTCTCTCCATTACATTCTCCTCCCTCTTTCCCCTTTCCCTGTCTCACATCAGGTTACAGGGAAATAAGTGGCAAAACAATCAATTTTGAGATATTATTATATCTGAACAGATTAGATCAAGGGCATTCGAATGATGGTTAACATGATACTTAATAAGTATGCATGTATATTATTATATATTATTACGTATTAATTATTGTAAGCATGTATTTCTATGTTTTGAATATGATACTTTAATTTTTGAAAATCATTACTAGGAAAGTAGCTAAATAGACAATGTAGGATGACCTTAGAAGTGTATAAAAATATCTAATACACAGGGTTATATTTAATACATTATATTGGAATTTCGTAAATGTATTCATACGACTTTAAACGGTACATACCCCAAAGATGAGAACATTCCCATAAAGAGACCTTGTAAATAAAACACTTTGAAAAATCCAAGTTTTATGACTTTGTGACTCATTTTTCTGCAAAACATGCCATATACAGCACTGGTAAGTCCATGGTAGTAGTTAGTGTCAGACAGAGGTATATAGATCTGCTTACGTCAGCAGTTTCTGGCATTGTAAGCTTCTTTTCATCTGAACCTTCAGCTTGGAGTTGTTTTTATGGGAGGCATATGGATATATCTTTATTCCAATATATTAATATTGTACATCAGAAAAAGAAAAAAACCCTTCTGGGTTTTCCTGAGCAAAGGAGTGAGTGGGTGAGATCGGTTGCTTTACGTCCTTATCAACACGTTTGATATGGTTATATCAAGGGCGGGAGAGCTGAGAGGGAGGCGGTTTATGATCATACCCAGGAAATAGAGATAGAGAAGTATGGAGAGAGAGACAGAAAAAAGAGACAGCAAAGGAAATTATGTTACATTGTAAATCCTATGAAAATTAAATACAGTTCAATTCATCTTGTTCGTTTTCTGTCAATATCTGTTGAAATAATTTTCAATAGTGCCTATGAATGTTTTTAGTTCGTTTTTCTATTTGAGTTTTGAGTCGTTTTCTTCATTAAGGAATAGCGGAGGCACATTTTTCATGCAGTTTGTCCTTACCATGCATTATATAGTATAACATGGTATAGACCTTGTATTGTTTGTTCCGATAATTAAAGTTTTAATTTTCAATGTGAACGTACTGCGGGGTAAACATTGAAATACATCAAACAGCATTAGGGACTGTTCATTTTTAACCACTGGGGGGGGGGGGGGGGGAATTCTCAGGGGAGGGGGCACCTTTTTTTGCGCAGACTCTAAAAGTGTATGTGTGTGTGTGGGGGGGGGGGGGGCTTTCTTTTTACACAGACTCAGAACTACAATCGTGTAGGTGGTTCATGTAATTGTGCACAAACTTTCAAGGGGTGGAGTAGAAATTTTGCAGAAGGCTTTAAGGGGGGTAATACAATTCTGCACAAGAGTTTTTCGCAAATTCTCCATTCCTCCCCCCCTTAATTATGAACAGTCCCTTAGAATGATATTAGACAGGAGAGAATATGATAAAGATAAAGGATATTTTCATGAAGAACACCAATGGAACCTTCCGTTTAAGAATGATTTTCTATTGGACTACATGACAGAGTACAAGGGATATGAATGGTAAATTGTTCTCTCATGGTGCAATATGGCACCAGGGGGACTCATTGATCCGTGCTCACCTACATACCCCACCTATCTACAAACCCTCAAACCCTCTACTTCCTCTTCCGCCTTCTCTCTCCCACTCTGTCCTCGCTTCCCTTCTAAGCAGGACCTGGTCCTGGGTATGATCATAAAGTGCCTTTCTGTCTCTTTTCTCTTGTCTCTCTCTCCCTTCTTCTCTATCTCTATTTCCTGGGTATGATCATAAACTGCCTCCCTCTCAGCTCTCCCGCCCTTGATATAACCATATTAAATGTGTTGATAAGGGCGTAAAGCAACCAATCTCACTCACTCACTCCCTCTCAGCTCTCCCGCCCTTGATATAACCATACTAAATGTGATGATAAGGGCGTAAAGCAACCAATCTCACTCACTCACTCCCTCTCAGCTCTCCCGCCCTTGATATAACCATATTAAATGTGTTGATAAGGGCGTAAAGCAACCAATCTCACTCACTCACTCTAAGCAGGACCTAACAAATTTATGCCCACCCTCCTCATCCCACTTTTCTCATAATTTCATTTCAACAATTCTCATCAACTAAATCAATTTTATCAATTCAATTATTCTATCGATTCTTATCACATCATCTCCTTTATATAAAATCAACTCATATCTTAATTCAACTAATCAAAACTTATATATTTATATAATTTTAAATCATAAATTATACAAAATAATTTGTTTACAGCCCACTACAGCCTTTACTTTCTTTCTGTGAGCACGATAGATTAATGGTTGTAATATTTGCAATGGGGGATTTGCATAGCCGCCATTTTGAATCTTGATTCGCATGGAATTATGGGACTGATGGTACAGTGTAAAATCTATAGAAAACATGTCATATTCAGCAGGGAATATTTATCAATGCGCCAATGTCAATGTCCATGTGTTATACATGTTTGCATAACACAAGCCTCCGTCTTTCCCATCATGCATTTGGTTTTCATAGATCATCTATACAAGCTCTGATATTGGTGAAAACATTCTTGCAATTTTCGACAAAATGTTGCCAAATATTTGTATGTTAGATTTGAACAGAATCTATCCCAGCATGCACTGCAATAGACATGCGCAGTAAGACATGCAAATCCCCTATTGGAATCAAAGCAAAAATGTGCATAGATGTAACTCGATTCTTTAAGAATCAAAGTCGGTTTGAAACCAAATTAATAAATCGAATCAATAAATTAAACTTGGAATTAAAATATCTAAAATAAACATAATAACAATTGCAAATATCTTATTAAAACATTTCTGTTCACGCTGGGTGTCATTTCTTCTTAGTACGAGGGATAATGGCTTTCCTTACTTAGAAGCGGTGTGTAAAGAATCCTGTAAAGATATGATTTGGTTTTATATTTGTTTTCTGAATACAAAAAAAACTGACATTAAGACAACATATTAGTCCCATAATAAATAGAACGTGACAAAACGATGCCAAGCTGCTGAATATATTCAGACCCACAACAGAATCGGATTACAAGATTGTCAGATCTGCTATCCTTGGAACAGCTTTAACGCAAATATTTGAAACCTAGATAGTGATACACTTAAAAAGAAATTTAAAAATGAACTAATCGCGAATCAAGCTGATAAAATAGCACCTTATAGAGGCTTAATACCTCGGACCTAGAAACTATATAGAAATTACTCACACACATACTGGCTCCCCCCACCACCCAACCCCTTCGCTAAGATATTAAGTATCAATACAAGATTATCAACAAAACCATCATTTAATCATCACTAATCTCATTATACTAACAAATTAACCTTAGGGCAATTTTAGGCATCTGTAATCCACCGCTCTTCCTGCGTGCCTATTTACATAAGTCACTTTTCACAAACTTAATAATTCACTAAAAGCAGTTTGATCTAATTTGACTCAACAAAATCCGTACAAATAGTTTCTAATCTGGCCTAACTGGACATGAGTTGATTCAACTCTAGGGCCGCGGACTAAATACAGTACAATATCAAGAATTAAAATAACTCAAGAAGGTTTTTTTTGTCAGTTATGTTCTTGGAATCTATGAGGTTAACAACCGTTTTCTGGTCTGTACAGTTCCCTTGTCCCTTTCCGGGGGGCAATATATATGTGGTTTGTGAAGTTATCTGGGGTAAAATGTGGTTTTGAGGCCCTTTTTTAATCAGGATCTTTACACTCTATTTATAACCTGGGAAAGCCCCTTTTAGAAGCTAGAATAGATTGAGGTCATGCCTTAAGTTAGTGTCCCACCATCCTTGGCAATGTGGGATTCCCTAGCAACGCGTCCTGCGAGTGTCCCTAGCAACAGGAGAGAGAGAGGAAGAGAGATCAGAGGGGGAGGGGGGAGAGCGAGGAAAAAAAGAGGGGAGGTGAGGGGAGAGAGATCAGAGGGGGAGGGGGGAGAGCGAAGAAGCAGAGGGAGAGGGTGGGAGAAATCAGGGAGAGGGAGAATAGGATGGCGAGAAGAAGGGGAGAGAAAGACGGGAAGGAGAGGGAGAGGGAAGGAAAGAATGAATGAAAGAAGTGGAGGGACAAGGTGGGGGAAATCGGATAGGGTGAGGGACAAGAGAATAGAGCGAGAAGAGGGGGAGAGAGAATATGGCAGGGGAAAGAAGAAGGTGGATAGGGACAGGGATAGAGGGAGGGGAGAGGCAGGGGGAGAAAAGGAGGAGAGGCAGTGAGAGAGGAGGTGAGAGACAGTGAGATGATGAGGGTGACCGTCTGGAGGATGTGTACTTTGCTAGTAGTAGATATATGAATGAGTAAAATCCTCAGCAACTTTGCAATTCATTCATCAATTTACGAGTTTGGAGCAGAAACAAAAGAAAATGATTCATTAACAAAGTTTTCTAACATTTCTCTCTAAAGATTTCAGGGAGACTAGGAAAACCTGTGCATGCACAGATATTTTTTGAATGAATATTTGTCTTTCTTTATCCCTTTTTCCTGACAATGCATTTATCGCCTATTTAAATGTGAGATCGGAAATAAAGTTATTACATACACGTATACCTACGTACAATTCGACTTCACCAACCCTCTCAAATAACCCCAAATTGAACACACCAAAATGATTTCAGAATTACAAAACAGATTCTTGTCCGTCTTCTTGATCCAATTCGGTCCAAAGTCTCAACAATTTCAGTAAGCTTATTTCTTTCCGGACAGAATTCGATACACAAAGTCGCTTAGTCCGACCCGAGTATGACAGTTGTGAAGGGTGCACTCCGGTTATAAGATTTCCTTACAAAACACCATTGGGTGAAATCGTCAGAAAATGTACAATTTCCCTTCACCAATTCTCTCAAATAATCTAAATTTAGGATGGTATAAGATTGACACAATACCCAATAAGACACTGAGAGATAAAGTTTTTTTGTTGTTGTTTATTTATTCACGACCATACATGTTTCGGAGATTGGTTGTCTCCTTCCTCTAAATTTAAGACAAAAATAAGGTCACAATTCAGTCCAACATAACCAAACAGATCGTTTGGATTAAGGCAATACCAAATAATATACCTAGTATTGACCATTTCTCAGTCTAATTTAACAACATTTACTAAATATGTAGAGCTGCCAATAGTACATTTTCAGAAGATTTGACCCAATCACCTCCATCTTTCAGAGCGACTCAAGCATCAGAATGTATGGGTACAGATTTTTTACTGACTATTGTCTCTTTGTGTAGCTAAATAGTCCACAGTTCGTCCCGTTTATATAATGTTTCAGTGGCCTGACTTTTAGACGAATTTGAAATGAACAGAGGAAGCCTTGCCAGTTGTTAAGCAAAAGCACTATCCCTCCCTCTCGAACTTTACATTTACCTGATATCAATCTTCGTTTCCCTTGGAAACGCAATCTTCTGCATGAACCGGGAATAAATAAATTAGTCATTGATTTCTTAAATTGTGATGTGTTTCAGGAAAATGAGTCATAAGTTGCAACAAATAGATTTTGAGATACCATTATATTTGAAAAGATGAGATCAAGCCGTTTCTAATGATAATAAACAGTCTAATAATCTTATAAGTATTTCTATATTTTAAGTTGAAAAAAAAAGTTTCCATTATTTCTTGTGGTCAATAAACAGTAAAGTAACTAAATGTACTCCATATGAGGACCTTCAAAACGAAAGGATGTATGTTATATAGATTGTCCTGAAATTCGAGACATCGATTGATATAACTATAAGAGAGAAACTCTCCAAAAATCAGAACATTCCAATAATGTGATCTAGTTAAAAAACACTTTGAAAAATACCATTTTTGCGACTTATGACTCATTTTCCTGAAACACATCACTATTACACCGCAACTGCACCAACAGTCGTCGGCAAAGATGACACTTCAGAAAGGTCAGAAAGTGGGTCTTTAGAAACCGTGTGAACCAGATTAATCCCATTCTTATACAATGCCTTGCCTATATAAGGCCAAAAGAAATAGGTTTCCAGTTCAAAGCAGCGAAAAACTGAAGGTATATATGGGTGAGAGTGGGAACTTTTAAAACTTGAAATAGAAATGATTATTTCGTAACAATAATTCTTTTTTCATTGCTAAACCATTACTATAATCTATCCAAAAAGTAGGTAACACATGATTCCTTAGGGAAAAGTGATTTCTGATTTCTATTTATGACAAGGACCTGTCCACTCTTTGCTCAGCGAGTCGCTCATTGCAATCAACCATGAAGAAACAGCACCAGTATAACCAGCTCTGCCTTCCTTCTAAGCGAGACAACAGCTGCTGCACATAGAATAGAGACAGCGCTATACAGTACAGCTGTACATTTGGCCATGGTCGGTCGCAAACGGCCATGGTCGGTCGCAAACGGCGATTCAGGTAGCAATAGTTTGAAGTCAAAACTCACCCACTTTTCCCTCCCCTTAAAGGGACTAAGGAATCACGTGTCAACTACTTTTTGGACAGACTATAGGCACCTTAATCCAATCACCGTGGTTTTATATCATCCTGGATTATGCATAAAATAAAAATTTAAAGGTGACAAATAAAGGAAGAAAAGGAAATTACGCAGCGGTTTATTGTCCTACATAGTGATTTTTCGCTAAAAAAATGTTATCTAAAACTGAGATTTGGGCGATATTAAAGTTAATAAGGTGTGCGTGACAGTGCGTAATCAGAGCATAACAGTCACAAGAAATCCATTAGTGACATTGGGAATACATGCAATGCTTATTCTTAAAGATATTCCTGATTTAGCCAGATTGTCCCCAATGGTGTATTAGACCATTTCTGATCTGTTTCAAGAAAATGAGTCACAAGTCTCAAAAGTTGGATTTTGAGATAGCATCATATATGAAGAGATGAGATCATGCGGATTCCAATGATGGTAATATAGCAAGAACAGCATAGTATCGCGTATGAGGGGGGCTATATTCTCCGAGTATGGCCGAAAACAACGAGGCCGTAGGCCGAGTTGTTTATCGGCCATACGAGGAGAATATAGGCCCCCAAAGACGCGATACTTTGCTATTCTTGCTTTTATTCCATGATTCTTACCCTAAAACAACTTTATTTGCATTAATTTCATCAAACTGTGTTATCCTTATACTCTCGAACGGTCGTGACGTCACTGTACAATACATATTGTACGCTCACGGCCAAATCATGGAATAAACAGTTGGACATCTCTAATAAGTATCTCTATATTTTACGTTTGATATTTCTATCGTTTGCAATATTTCTGGGTGGATATTGAGTTGTAACGTAGCTAAATATACACTATGAATGGCCTTCGAAAAGCATGACTGTTTTTGACAATTCATGCTACGAAAAGCACCACAACAATCAAAACATTCCCACAAAAATAACTTGTGAATAAAACACTTGTGAAAAAATAAAAATTTTCCGACTTGTGACTCATTTTTCTGTAACACATCACATCAATGGTGGTAGAAAAGTAGAACGTTCTCACATCTGAAGAAACATCGGCCTCCATTTCATTCATTTTAAAGCTCCACTCTCTATTAGTCAGGGAATATTTAAAAAATCTGGGAACAAATTCCTTACCAAACAATTTTTCACCAATGTCTTGGTAAATGGTCTAATAACATATATCAAAACATTTAAACCCAACTCCCGAAGGAGAACCTGTGACAGCTGAAAACCAAAATGGCCACCACTAAAACTTTGAAAGTCCATAACTTGAGGTAGAATAAACATGTAATCAAGTGAGAATACTCTTTTTCCATGTTTTAAGGCATGGGGAATCCATTTGAATATGATAGAAGTTGATACAGACAATATTTAGCAAGTTAATTTACTGATACTGAGAAAAAATGAACGAAAAAACCCTAAAAATTCCTCCCAGCTGTTCCCAGATTAGCCTTTTTTCTCATAAAATTCCCTGACTATATTAAACATGCTCTTTCAGTTATTGTCAGTCAAAAACTAACGATTTTCTCATTTTTGTTCCGTTCTTTTCCAATCCAACTTAAAGTCATTTAACCAAATTTTAGGAAGATTTTGATTTGATTTGATTTGATTTGAAAAGTGTTACTTCAGGTTTTGACGTTTATCGTCAGAAAATGTATCTTACCAAATCCTCCCAAACATCTCAAATTCAAGACAAAGTTAAGGTTTAAAATGCAGTTCAACATAACCGAATAGATATTTTAGGTTTCAAAATTTGAATCCCTTAATGGTGTTTAGCATATTTTGAGATAAAATTTAGTTTTTTAAAGCTACTTTTGTTTAGATATATTAATCAACAAAATAACGAATTCAGCCAGATACACCTAGTATTGATCATTTATCAGCCTTGCTTGCCAGAATTCACTAAATGTGTAGAGCTGCCAATTGTACATTTTATGAAGATCTGACCCATGATTTGTATTGTCTGTTTGTTTTTGCTTCAGAAATTCATCAAATTGCACAGTTGGGTCAGATCGTCAGAGAATGTACAATTGGCAGCTCTACACATTTAGGAAATTAGGCTAAATTTGGCTAAAAAATGATGAATACCGGGTATATCTGAGTATATTTTGTATCACATTGATTTAAAGTATCAGTTCTGTTATATTAAACTGCATTTTGAAGCTCATTTTTGTCTTAAATGTGGGTTATTTGAGAATATTGGTGAAGACGAATAGTACATTTTCTGACGATCTGACCCAGTTATATTTCGGGGAGCCGCCGCCCTGCTTCCCTGCGTTATTGTTATAACTCACTGACAGCTGTTTTATCTCCGTCGATTTGACTTCAAATTATTGTATCGACATTTAACTGCAGCAGAATATTGATAAGGTCAGTTCTATAAGACATAATATCAGTAAATTGGGCAAGATATTGCTAGGTGAGAAAGCAGCTTTAAAGTGGCTAAGATAGCTGAGAATAAAGATCGGCATTTGTGTAAAATACAACAAGAGTTTGATTAAAAGTATTTCAGGTGTTATCAAATTTATTTAAAAATGTTTCCATCTATCCTGGATTGCTTTTAATTACGAATAGGCGATGCGTCATTCTGTCATATCCGGCCTTGTATGATTATGTAAGAAGGCATAACCTTAATTAATATGATTTATGATTATGAATAACTAATGATTATAATGATAATAAAGGTAACGGTTTAATTAATTCTTTAATATACATCATGTCAACCTTATGTTGACTGGTACTTCTACCATGATCTAGAACCTTCATGTACATTGCATCATCAATGATCAGGATCCTTCTGGCTCATTCCATCATCTACCACATGGATCTTCCCTCTGGAAAGATCCACATGATAGACCTGGATCCAACTAGAACATTCTAAACGTTGCTAGAACGTTGCTTGCATGCAACAGTATATATAGTTCACATGTACCCATGTTCAGTAAGCATACCTTACTACACTTCATTCTACAATAAACTACAGAATCATCAACTACGACTTCTCTTGTCTTCATACCTATCAATTCGCACTTGCGTAACGGCCGTGCGTACGAGGGTTATTTTGGTCTGGCAGGCCAATATAATTTTTCAACCGGAACAATGGCAAAATACCTCACAAATATGGATTTATATGATCAAATCGGGAAAGCCAATTAAGGCAAAAGCTGGGTCCATAATATTGAATAGCAATAACTTTGACCAAACTGACAAATGTGCTCTGCGATCGGCAAGTGCCACTTTAACATCAACCCTAAACAAACGTTTATTTGACCAACATTTTGGAGAATTTTCCCGGTTGTATTTTGCAGGACCCGCCAAAATATACCTTCCTGTGGTAGCGTCACTTAGTATCGCTTTAATTTTCTCTCGGCCAATTCAACTTCAAATTCTTGTACAAACATGTATCTGCAGCAGAATGTTCATGAATTCCGTCTTATTAGTCATAATACGAGTAATAAATTGTGATCCGTTTTTAGGAAAATGAGTCATAAGTCGCAAAATATGGATTTTGAGATATCACCATATTTGAAAAGAGGAGATCAAGTCGATTCCAATGATACTAGGACACTTGTGATATAACTGCTTCTGAGAATACACTATAGGCCACCTAATAGGGATTTCTATATTTCAAGTTTGATATTTCTATTTTTGAAAAAAATAGTTTCTGGATGGGTTATTACCAGTAAAGTAACTAAATATGCTCCATACGAAGTCGTTCAAAACGCAAGGATATATTTATTACAATGTTCCGAAATTAGTTACGTGGATTCATATGACTATAAGTGCCAAACCCTCTTAAAATCAGAACATTTCAATAAAGATATTTTGTGGAAAAAACACTTTGAATAATATCAATTTTGCGACTTGTGACTCATTTTCCTGGAACATATCACATATTTGGTAAGATTAATTGTTTCTGTCGTGATAGCTGAGAATACAGCTATGAGCTCATACGTTTGGAGAACATAATACATCATGCATGTCTTAAAACCCTGCATACGGACCTCTTCATTTCAACGGTTGGTTTAAGAGAGTCCATAAACAACCTGAATTAATGAGAGAATCTCCGTATAATACATTACACACAGGGCTCAGGGTGTTAATAGGGGAGTTGCATGTGCTACTGTGCATGTCTGTTACACTGCATGCCGGGATGGTGAAGAAGTGCGAGACATTCTTCGTAATATTTCAGGGTCAGTTGTTGAGCGAGAAATTAATCAATGCAACACACAGAGATGTATGCTTCAGGTCAGTAGGATCGCTTAAAAGAGATTGAACTAATCGCTGGTCTTTATTTTTATACTAGACAGATTAGAACGAATACACTGGCCGGTAGGGGCGTGACGAATGTGTGTCTGAATGAGACTACTTTCACTTAAAAATTAGACAATTTGCGCTGTCAATTTTACAATGGATTCAGTTCAACTCTTACATACAAATATTTGGCAACACTTTTATCGATAATTGCAATTATTATACACGCATTCAATACTGGGGCCCCGACAGCCACACATTACTTGTAACGTGGTATTGGACTAGTACATTACCTGCTCGTTGTCATGGCGACGCAAGTTTGGTGGCGCAAGATTGCCGATGCAAGGTTGCCGACGCAATCAACTTACTATAAGGCATGTATAATAATCAACTTATAGGACTCGTTGCCGCAAGACGCGTAAATAAAGGACTCGACCTGCGGTCTCGTCCTTTATTTACGCGCCGTGCGGCAACTCGTCCTTTAAGTGCTAAGAATGTTTTTACTAATATCAGAGCTTATCTAAATGATCTATGAAAACCAAATGCATGACTTGTGTCATGGAAACATGTAGGACTATCGTACATGGATATTGACGTTAGTGCATTGATAAATATTCCATGCTGAATATGGCATGTTTTCTATAGATTTTGCACTACCATTACTCCTATAATTCCATGCGAATCAAGATACAAAATGGCGGTTATGCAAATTTATCCCTTATTGCACAAGCCAGGAAAATGGTTCATTCAACATTCTGCATAGTAGGGCAGGCCTTCCAATTTAATTTGTGTATAATTTTAAGTTGTGTATGATAATAGTTTTAAAGATCTCATGATTTTTGTCAGGGATATTTGTAGTCAGTTAACAAAAGTAATTTATTAGTGTTTTAACAAGAAGAAATAAGGCCCTAACATTACTCCCACCCACCCACCTTGCCCCCAAGCCACCCACCCACCAACACTGTACACTGTACCATTAGTCCAATAATTTGATGCAAATGTATAGTTAATGACAGGTTAATTAAACAACGGTGTTTTCTCTCTGATGTTGAGGTGTGGAAGAAGGAATGGCCATTAGTTCCTGTTAATCAGTTAACACCCTAAAAAACACCAGCTGGGTCATGGCATGGCTCTGCCCCCTTGACCAAATTGGGATGATAGTTCCTCCTGTCTTAGCAGTAATTAATAGGATGGGTGGATCCATAGAAAGGTTACGAATTGCGTAAACCCTATCCTGCTCTATTCTGGGGAGTTCGTACAACTTTTCTATGGATCCACCCCAGGTCTTGCATCCCGTTCCGGTCTGCTGACAGAGGTGATGGTAGATGACACATAATGGTCAATACATCTGGTCTGTCCCCCACTTCTTGCTTCCCCCTGCCCGCTTTCCTGTTAAGGAATAGGGCGCCAAACTATAGATTCAAAATGGCGGCAATGCAACTCCCCTATCTATGTACAGATGGACCAAGAATCTGCGTATAACACATTATGAGTGGGTGTGAAAGGCAGGCAGTGAAGGCCCAGACTTCTGAACCCAGGAATGATGGAGCAACTCCGAGTTAATTCATCAATTGGGAGCAAAACCAAGCTAGTGAATCAAGGCAGGTGTTGGATAAATCATCGCCATTAATTGATGATGAATATTTAAGCCATAATCGTTTCTGGTCAAAAGCGTATCGCGTCTGTTTGGTACCAAAACAGATCCAGAAGATTCCAGGAATGTGAAGGGCCCAGCTATAGGTGCTGGGGTCTGTTGCACAAGAAATCCTTCCTTATATTATACGATTTTGTAAGGAACTTTAGGAAAGGGATTTGCTATACAGACAATGCTAAATTGTATTCCTACAGTAGGTATTTCCTAACTAAGCAAGGAAAAATAGCTTAGGAACATTTTAAGTAAGGATTTCTCATCCAATGGCCCCAGGACTCAAAAGTTCAAAAGAGGGAGATATTTTAGTGATATAGTTATCAGTAAAATCTTGAAATGATAGGAGGCAATCAGACAAAATTAATAGGGGGTGTAAATAGTCCACCGCAGCGATCTTTTGAATCGCGCAACTGTAGCAGTTTCATGACGTCATGTGGACATGCTGCACAAAACTCCCATAGTTTTTTTTTTGTTTTTTTAAAAAAAATTTTAGGATGTTTATACAGCAAGTCAAACAATACAGTGAAACATAATGGTGACGTAGGCTCACGGGTTTAATTCATATACGAATTGCCATGGTTATTCTGCCCACTGCTGTGTCTAGCTATTCACTAATGCTACCGCTTTTCTTCCATCGATCATATAGTTTTACGAATTCTAACTCACAGATATCCATCTTTAAAGGCAAAACATTTCAATTATTGACACCATAACTGTTAAACCCTTACTGGGGCGATGAATCAAACGGTTATTTAACGCTGCAATGCAAAGTCTATGGAGATTGTTTACTTCCGGTCCACACATCGGTACAACTACGCGACTATTTTACATTATTTAGCACCACGTCGCCATGACATTTACACGCCCTATATGGTTCCTCAATTCATGCAAAACAAACCAGTCACCAGAAAAAATAATACAAATTTATACAAAAATAAGTTTCAAAATACAGTTCAACATAACCCAACAGGGCTTATGTGCATGGGCCAATTCACCTTAAATATTCACCTCAAATTACCCAAATTTAAGACCAGAAAGCGGATTCAAAATACAGTTCAACATAATTTCCAAAAGGCTACATATTTGTTTTACAGGAAAATTAGTCACAAAATCGATATTTTTCAATGTGATTTATTAACAAGATCTCTTTGTGTACGAATTTAGGAATTGATTAAATTTCGAGACTTAATATCATGTAAAATTCCTTGAAAGCATAGTTATGTGACCCGATGTCACTCTCCTCTATATACGAGAAATGATGATCAGTAAGCTAGACATATCAATAGAAATAATAGGGAGATTTAGCAACCACAACGCACCAACACAACACTTACGCATCAACTAACTATTAGTACATTATTACCGTTGTTGGGTTAACTCAAGAGGCCTGCATTGCAGATGCCCTCGGCCGAGTGCCTCTTGATATATCTCCACAGTGGTAGCAATGTACACATGGCTCAGATTTTCAGAAAATGTACAATTCGCCTTCACCAATTCTCCCAAATAACCCACATTTCAGACGGAAATAACGTTCAAAATACAGTTCAACCTATAGCCTAACAGATTGCTAGAATCAATGCAATGCCGAACATACTCAAATTTACCTAGTATTGACCAAATTGCAGCCTAATTTAGCAGAATTTCCTAAATGTGTACAGCTGCCAATTGTACATTTTCTGAAAATCTGACCCAATAGTTAGTGGATGCTTTAGTGTTGTGTATGTGCGTTGTGGTTGCTAAATCTCCCTATTATAATTCTACTCTACTGTGCAGGTTCCGAGGAGAGATGATACAGTTCTGCGATTACTTCAGTATGAGAATGATTTGTATTGTGACTGGAGTGGGAAAAAGTAGTGGGATGACAGAAATATAGTACATATATCATAATTAACGTGTCCCTTGTACAGAAGAACGCTCGATTAGAAACTATAAAAGGTGTATATGTGATGTGTTACAGGGAAATGAATCACAAGTAAAAAAAAACGGATTTTGAGATCATCATATTTGGAAAGATGAGATTAAGCAGATCCCAACGAAGTTTAGATTTCGGAAACCTAAAAGACATTTCTATACTTTTATGTTCGTTTTTAATTATTTTTTATAATATTTCTGAATGGACATTTACTAGTAAAGTAGCTAAAAAAAATAATCCATAGGATGACCTTATAGAACCGCAAGGATATATTTAATAAACTGTCTTGAAATTTGGTACATGCATTCTTACAGTGCTAGATACCCGAAAACTGACAACAGAGATCTGTGAATGAAGCACTTAAAAAAATATCAATTTTACGACGTAGCACTCATTTTTCTGTAACACAACACATAGAAGTGTAAAAGGAGGGGCGAAGAGGCTGACCAGTCAGGTGGTAGATGTATGGGTATTTGACCTTTTAAAGATTTATACAGAAATTAATCCAACCGTACACTCGCTGACTACTGCCACATCCCAGATTAACCCCACCAACCCTAAATAATTGGTTTCAACTGGGGTAAATGGTGACGTATAAGTACCGATAGCGTGTATATAATGTCAGGGCAAACTAAACATATCTCATTTCAATGTATATGTATATTGGTCCAACAAAGGTAAGAATGTTTTGGGGGTTTTTTTTTGGGGGGGGGGGGGCATGCAAACTAACAGAAATTGAATTAAATCAGAATTAAAACACATTTTGAATGACCCTTGGATTCTTTCGAGGAGGAGAATAAAACACAAACAATGTCTATATCTGAAAGTTTGTGTGAGCAGTAACTGTTAGGTGGAATGTTAGATGACCGCAACGGCGGGAAGGTACTTTCTGGTATCACCACATATATTTGCATATCTTCATATATATTTCACGGTCACATATATTGATACTCTGATTTATCAGCCGACACAGGCGATCCTAACTAATGTATACATGTGAGTGGTCAGGTGTGTAGAAGAAGGATTAATGGGACTATACTATGAAGTACGAAGAAATGTAGAGCCTTGAGAAACAGCTCCTCCTAGTGGCCGTACACCATGAAATCACACATCGCAAAGCTGCGGCAATCCTGCGCTACAAGGTCGCATATTGATGTCAGTAGTAGTAGTAGTATATAGAAATGTGCATATAGAGGCGGCACTTCACATTGGTTTTAACTGTCACAAGGATATTATATCCATTTCTCCTAAACTGATATGTGATGTATCCTTGAAGAGAAGCGACTCTCAGAGTGTCTATGTCTACTTGCTATTTTTTTCAAGGAAACTTCTTGAGGGCCGATATGGCAAGTATTATATAATGAAATAATGAATGTTTTGCGGTCGAGGTGGGGAACAGGGTCACAGGTACATCGTCATATTTATACATCATTAAACTAGTAAACTGGTAATATCGATATATACATCATAGCAAACAAGAGTAATGCATAGCTATAATAAAGGAACATTACAGGTGTAATGTCTGCTTATTAACTATCGCGGCGACTAATAGAAATAACGACACTGGACAACACAGATCTCTGAGTCCTTGCTAGCTTGTTCTTGTTTATTCACTGTAACACCTGGATCTGGGTTAAGAGTTTCCCACAGAACAACTCCAGCTCCACAGGAGAGGAGTATAACAATGAAAGTGTAATAAAGTACCAAAGGTGTGTAAAGGTTATCAAACACAGACGAACATAAGCTAGGAATAGAATATCATAAAAACATAGACAAAACCCAATCACCCCATCTGGCGATACAACCTTGCAACCAAGGTATCCCCCAGCCTGCCTACAGCCCAGCCGGCCGCACCCAGATAACCCGGGTGACTAGGCCGGAGTGCCGGGCTACTGGCTGGAAGTGCCAGGCCAGAGCGGGGCTAACCGCTCCGACCAAGAACCACCACACACAGCACCACACTGGCAATATAGGCGACTCACCCAGGGAAATTAATGATGATTCAAGTAGTTATTTTTTTGAGATGAAAAATCAGTTGGAATTATAAAAGAGGGAATTAAATGAGGAGAAAAGTTGAAAAGTGATATAAGAATAATGTGGCGAATAATGTACAAAAATCTTAGATAAGAGATGAAAAATTACATGTGTGAGACATTACATTTCGCGTGATGTTTAGCATCTACAGGTGTGATGTTTAGCATAATTTACTGGTGTGATGTTTAGCATCTCCAAATAGTTTTGTTGCTTGGATTAATGTGCAGAACGTCTCAAACTGCGTCTAACGTCTTATGAGGACGCAATTGCGTCCTCTGTTGATACGCTAGATCCTCTCAAATAATCCAAACTTAAGGCAAAAACAGGGTTCAAAATATGGTTTCACATAACAGAACAGATGTGTTTAATCAATTTAATACCAAATATACCCAGATATACCTGGTATTTATCATTTTACAGGCTAATCTCGGCTGGCAGTTCTAGGGACTGCAGTTGTTTGAGCATCTGCGCGTCGTCCCATGTGAGTGGGCGATAATAGGAGTTGACACCGTAGGCGTTGGTTGTAGAAGCAGCAGGGAAATGTCCGAGGATGAACCCAGTCTTTTATGGCTCCACTAGCATCGCAGTTATCGCATGTTATATGCGATGTGTTAAAGACAAATGTGGTAGACCCTAATAGCTGTTACAGCGAAATCGCCGAGCAAAATCACAGGGGGCATTTGAGATGTTATCTTGGTCCTCGGATCCACCCTAGAGTGTAAATATTTTCATGCATTTCTAAGGTCATCCTATATTGTCTATTCAGCTACTTTACTAGAAATTGTCTAACCAGAAATATTGCAAACTTTTTTTTCAAAAATAAAGATATCAAGTTTAAAATTTAGAAATACATATTAAATGTCCTAATATATAATATAATGTTTACTATCATTAGAATCCGTTTGATCCCATAATATGTTCAAATAAGATGGTATCTCAAAATCCATTTTTTGCGACTTGTGAATCATTTTCCTGAAACACATCACATATATATTTTCTATGCATGATCGTTGAAGAAATCAAAATAAAATGAGTCGCAAAATTGACATTTGTCAAAGTGTTGCTTTCACGGCTAGGGTCCCTTCGTAGGAATGCTCTCCTTAAGACAGTGTATCAAATATATCCTTGCATTTCTAAGATCAGAAATTGGAAAAATTGGAAATTGGAGTATATGGAGTATACTGAGCTACTAAACTTTTAATTATCCATCCAAGAAATATAGCAAAACTTAATAAAAATAAAAAAATGAAACTTTAAATATAGAAGTACTTATTAGATGTCCCAATGTTTACCATCATTAGAATGAGCTTGACCTCATATTTTCAAACATGATGATATCTCAAAATCAACTTTTTGCTACTTGTGACTCATTTGGGTAGCATTTCAGTGAATGGGGCTCTTGAAGTTTCACTCTACTTATTGGGTAAATAAATTGGTAAGAGAAACTGCCTTATATCAATTCAATGTGAACAGATGTTCTTGATATTGACATTCATAATGATTCATAATAATTCATGAATCCTATTTGAAGTTTTACACCAATACCAACACATTCTGAGACAGGATTTATTCAAATTCAATGTTGCCTGTCTAGTCCCTCATAGAGAGCCCCATGCTCCACACATCTGTTTGTGGTTAAGACCGGGCGACGGGACCGGTCCCCTGTTACCGCAGACCCATCTACCAACAAAATTTTGTCGTCGAAAATCGGATCCACCCTAGAGTGTTTAATACATAGTACCGAAATTTGGTATACATATTCATACGACTCGGATCATTAGAAACCCCCAAAATGAGAACATTTCTACAAAGGGATTGTGTAAATAACACACTTTGAAAAATAAAACATCACTTTATAGTATACCTAATGATTGTGTAACTTTAAAGAATGGCAAAACTAGAAATACTTCTGAAAAGCTTGTATGATTAATTATCATAAGATAATAACTTTGTGGTTTTGAGATAGATGTAGAAGTTGTATTTTGTGCATATTCTCTATGCAAACAATATGCAACAGTCTTTTGATAAGTTTGTATACTACAGGCAACGCAGGAATACACTCTCTATGGGAGTACGCATATATGTTTTGTAATTCATTGCATGTTTGTATGTTTGGCTAAAGCTGGGCCCACATATTCAAGAACTCAGAGCCAAATTGGCCTTAAGACAATTCGTATGAATTCAAAATCATTCTTTAGAAACATACTTGAGTTCAGTAATGTGTGGGCTTTCTTACGACGAAAGCTTCAATTCATATGACAAATCGTGGGTTCTTACGACAATTCACAGGCAACATTTTGGACTTTTAGTGACCCCCCACTTCGTAGAAATCAAGAATTTTTTCAACATAAATTCCCTCATGACTTTATGAAATGAAATGAAAATTATTTTTCTTCGGTGGGTGTATGTAGTATTTAATGAAGCATTTCTTCATGTGCATGTGTTGAGTGTCTATGATCAATATTGTAATATTAATTGAGACTTTCCTTCTTGTTAAAATGATTAGATAAAAATCTGATCTGAATTAGACATAATTACTTAATAGCAGCATTTATTATAATCTTTTCCTGCT
Organism: Sthenelais limicola; assembly: GCA_942159475.1. Classification (NCBI taxonomy): domain Eukaryota; kingdom Metazoa; phylum Annelida; class Polychaeta; order Phyllodocida; family Sigalionidae; genus Sthenelais; species Sthenelais limicola. Next base: position 137,010,527 of record OW804094.1, read on the forward strand.
TAAATGAATGAATAAATGAATAAAAAATACAAAGGGCAAAAGTCTCTATACAAACCTTGTATTTCCCATCATGAGCCATTGGGTCAGATTTTCAGAAAATGTACAATTGGCAGCTCTATACATTTAGGAAATTCTGCTAAATTAGGCTGAAAAATGATGAATACCGGGTATATCTGAGTATAATTGGTATCGCATTGATTTAAAGTATCAGTTCTGTTATGTTAAAGTGCTTTTTTAAGCACATTTTTTGTCTTAAATGTGGGTTATTTGACAAGATTGGTGAAGACAAATTGTACATTTTCTGAAAATCTGACCCCATTGCATTCTAGAAAACATTTCTTTTAGTAGCGTTTAGTTCTATGAGGAAATGAGCAAGTTCCCGATGTAATAAAAAGAAAATTCAAAACTGCTTCCCCATCTTCCATATTACATGCTTTGGATATATATATGGGTCAAATTTTTGCAGAAAATGTACAATTGGCAGCTGTACACATTACATTTTAGTAAAGTAATAGGCTGCAATTTGGTCAATATTATATAGGTAATTTCGAGTATACTCGGCATTGCATTGATTCTAGCAATCTGTTTGGTTAGGTTGAACTGTACTTTGAACTTTATTTTCATTCTGAAAATCTGACCCATATATCTAACAACATGAGATGTCCATTATGCGTCGAGAAGGCTTGCGACTTCTTGCAACAGCTTTGAGAAGGCTTGAGATGACTTGAACTGGCCTTCTTGGTGTCAATACCTACTTGGACTGTGTTTCCAGACAAATTTCAACTTTGGATGGTATTAATTAGATAATATTTTGTGCTAAATCCGCTTTGGTTTTAACTATAATTTCCATTTTGATGTGAAGCAACGTTCTTTTTCTGTGGTAGAGGATAAGCAGTTGACATTATGAGATCGTGTTCTAAGAGTTATTGAATGATATCCCAATACAAATTGCTACGAGAAACTGTTGAATACTTCATGAATGTAATATCATTTTCGTCAAATGAAAATAAAATGCAATATATTTTAAAAAGCTCACATGTCCTGTTTGCGGGGTTATGTTAGAGAAGGAGAGAGATGGAAAGCCAAGCATAAAGGTACAATAGAAGCCTCCAGCTCCTTATATTTTGAAAATTGCTGCGCCGAAAAACATATAAAGAGAGAAAAAAACCTCACGAACTTGTAATGACCGATCCGTGCTTCTGTACAAGAACAATGATAATAAGGTGATTAATAGGTAGTTATGTAATTATCTCTCTTGTTTAGTGGTAATGATAGATTGTACACGGTGGTAAAGCACAGATGTCACGACCAATTGATTATATTATTAGCACCTCCTTAAAGTTATTAAACTTTTTAACAAACAGTAATCAACTTAATTCTGTTGGCTAAACGCCCATATATTTAAAGAGGCACTTTCACAGGAAGTTATATAATAAGGTATAATACATAGAAAAAAGTGACCTTGGGCGTTCTCTTCGGTACGTATCTTGGATCACCTGCGTGCAATATGAACCTCCAAGACACCCTCGGTCACTTTCGTCTATCAATATATGAAATATCATGTATAATATGACATATGATATATGTTTATATACTAATAATTCCACTAGTATATCTATCTTTCTGACTATATAATTCTATTTCATGTGTTGCTTTCTAGATACGTGTTTTCCCGGATGATTCTGAGAGGTCGACTCTTCGTTTTTATATGTGATGTGTTTCAGGAAAATGAGTCATAAGTCGCAAAATTGATATTTTCCAAAGTGTTTTTTTCACGAGATCTCATTATTGGAATGTTCTAATTTTTGGTGGGTTGATCACTGATAGCTATATCAATCGATGTAGGCTATCAAATTTAAGAACAATCTATGTAATATATCCTTTCGTTTTGAAGGTCCTCATATGGACTACATGTAGTTACTTTACTGTTTATTGACCCCAAGAAATATTGGAAACTTTTTTTTCAAAAACGAAAATATCAAAGTTAAAATCTAGAAATACTTATTAGATTATTAGACTGTTTACTACCATTGGAATCGGCCTGATCTCATCTTTTCAAATATAATGGTGTCTCAAAATCCATTTTTTGCGAATTTTCGTGAAACACATCACATATTTCTTTATCGTTCTTTATGCTTGGCCTTCCATCTCTCTCCTTCTCTAGCATAACGCCGCAAAGAGCACATGTGCGCTTTTAAAAATATATTGCCTTCAAAATATATTCACGTTAAATTCCTAGGGGCAGAATTGGATAGCAAATATATTTTGGTAATGTGTTCTCCATGTTTGTCCCTTCTTGGTATGATCTGACTTTATACACAGGTGTCCATTTGGGCCATTTTGTGTACATGCGATCTGCACTTAGGCTTGGTTTTGATTTTGATCAATAGGGGATTTGTATAGCCGCCATTTTGAATCTTGATTCGCATGGAATTATGGGACTATGGGTACAATATAAAATCTATAGGAAACATGCCATGTTCAGCATGTAATATTTATCTGTGATTCTATGTCAATATCCATGTGTTATACATGTGGCCATAACACAAGCCTCCATCTTTCCCATCATGCATTTGTTTTTCATAGATCATTTATAGAAGCTCTGATATCTGTGAAAATATTCTTGCAATTTTCGATAAAAATGTTGCCAAATATGTGTATGTCAGATATCACCAGAATCCATCCCAGCATGCACTGCAGTAGAAATGCGCAGTGAGACATGCAAATCCCCTATTCTTCTTGCTTCTTGCTTCTTGCTATAGATTCTTCTCAGTATATCTGATCCTATTTGAGGCGCCAAACTTCATTTAACGTTCGTTTTTGGTTGAATAATGAGTGGCTGTCAAGATATACAATGCCTCTGACGAATCGTCATAAATACATCAATAAATAAATCAATTATATCGGTTTAGGATTTGCATAAGGGTCAGGATGTCAGAAAATGTACAATCTGCGGCTCTACACATTTAGTAAATTCTGCTGAATTAGGCTGAAACATTGTGTCCCAGGTACATATTTAAATATTCTGTTCGGTTATGTTGAAATATATGTTGAACCCCATTTCTGCCCTAAATTAATGTTCTTTGAGAGGCTTAGTAAAAGCAAATTGTATATTTCTCGACGCTGTGACCAATATAATAATATTATATATATAGGTTATATAGTTATTGATATACACTTTGCTTTTGATATATATATTATGATATATTATATCATAATGTATCAGATCCCAAAACATATAAAATGTGTTCCCTGGCCGAAATGGGCACCCACAATTTAGAAAGAAATTGAATGGAAATCTCTTTAAATCATTTAAATGTAATGACAGATTTGCTTAATTTCCTTTTATCATTATGCTTTTGTTCACAATATAAATGATAAGTATTATTGAAATAAAAAATTGTTTTTTTAATTAAATTTGATTATTTTACCCTTCTAATCGTGTAGCCTGAATCGGATTAGGCCAAAAATATAGGTGCTCTTCCAGTTTTCGCTTCGCTTTATATTGATTTGTGTCTGGTGAGTTCCGGTAGAGTTGATAATAGTTTAAATAAATAGGACAGTTGTTTTTGTTGTTGTCTTTATTTACGAGCGTCGGGGCCTTTTTTAGCCCTTCGTCAGGCCTGTCCCTAAACAAATGCTAGACCTTTTCTAATTCTATCTAAATGTTTCAACAAAAATTAAAACAATAACACATGCCTTTATAAAAACAACTAGTCATTTTTGTCAGTACTTCGAATGCGGTTTCCTTTTTAAAAAAATTGCCACCCTTAAAGTAGTTGTCAATTACTACAAGCAAGAAACACATTTATTTTTTTTGCCTTATAAGCAAGCATAAACAGCGGACATAATTTATAAATATTTACCCCCCAAAATATAAAAAGAAATCACAACATTGGTCCACATACAATCAACAAATTATGAAATGAATATTAATTCTCTCCCTTTGCTGGATTATTAAGAGTATATTGATTATCCGTGAACCCTAAAACATTTTTTCCATTCAATTAATTCATTTTCCTTAAAAAGTTTGATATTTTTAAAATGTTCTGTTCTTAAAAAATAAATATTTCCAATGTATATGGGTCAGATCATCTGAAAATGTACAATTGGCAGATCTACACATTAATAAATTCTGCTAAATTTGGCTGAAACAAATAAATACTAGATATATCTGAGTGTATTTGATACTGCTGATTACAAAATATTTTAGTTTATATTGAACAGTATTTCGAAACTCATTTTTGTATCGAATTAGGGTTGTTGAGTTGATTGGGGAAGATGGCATGTACATTTTCTGATGAATTCACCCATATTATGTGATATATTACAGACAAATGGGTCACAAGTCACACAAAGTATTTATCATGAACTCTTTATATGAATATTTTCATTTTTTGAGAGTTTAAGTAGTAGAAAAACATGTACCAAATCCGAATACTATCTGCTTAATGTATCTATGTGTTTCTGTGGTCATCCTGATCATTATTTTTTTTATCTAATTTACTATATATAGTGACTGACCATTAAGAAATTAAGTTTTTTTTCATGCATAACAAATATAAAAATATTTATTAGATGTCCATCATAGGAATCAACTTGATCTCACCTTCTCAAATATGATGATATCTCAAAATCATTTTTTTGCGACTTGTGACTCATTTTCCTGTGACACATCACTTATCATGCTTGTTGGGCCTGGCCCTTGTACAGAAAAAAGAGGACACAATTCAATATTTGCACTCAATATGTAGATTTTATGTGGTCTGATCGAAATTCTCCTTGAGATGTTACATGAGACATTACACCATTACTTTTAACGAAGTGCCAATTGCTTGTCCGAACTCCCGCCAATTATTTCTGATTTTTTTTTCTCAATTTTTCGTCACTATTGACTTTACCCAAAATGGTTAAACTTTAAACATCTTTCTCCATCACAAACCAAAATTATCTTCACATTATCAAAAAATCATTTTAGAACCATATGAAAAGTATTACAGGAGAGATTGTTATTTTTTTACCATCATTATTATTGTTATTATTATGATTAACAATGATAATAGGACAACAGATATACTATTTCTAGTTCTCAGTCTCCTCACACCACCTAATCCCTGATATCTTTGTTTCTTTAAAGAATTCAAACAATTTAAAATAAGGATAAAATACATGATGAGAGATTTTCATGAAAAAATTTCTTCTTCACAGAAATGTATAATATACTTGAATCTGAGAAAGAATGATGTCTTTATTTAAGGCACTTCGCCCAATCTCCTTCAAAGATTGTTGTTGCTGTTGTTGTTGTCGTTCTGAGTTGTTGTTACAATACTATACGTCCCCTCCTTCTCCTCCTCATCCTAGTTGTTGTTACCAGTGTTGTTACATACCCACTCTAAGAGAGTGTTTTCTTGTTCTTTATCAGAAAAGTAGCAGGAGATCGGATGAAACGCTTCAGGATTTGTCTCTTATAACGGCTGCAGTCCCTCATATTCAACATCCTACAGAATTCTGACCAGGGGGGAAGGACAGAGCTCTGACCCGCGCCATGTGGTTGCCTGCGTTCCCTCGTCATGGCTGATGCAGCAGCTAGGGGTGCTTGGTCTGAAAAGGTGGCAAAAAGCAAAGTCCAGTAAGGCGGAGATAGGCAGAGTGGTTTTATTTCCCTTAAATGGGTTTTATTGCAACCATTAAATGAATGTATACAGAAATAGCTCTCGCTACAAAGCCAACATAGCCTGGAAGGCACTGTCCACGGAAGCACATTCATTTTAAGAGCTCAGAAAATATTGAGAAGATATTGATATTTAAAATGTTATTTAAAGTTGGAGTTAGTTGTAAAAACTCAAATATTAAGAGTGTTTAAATTAACTGATGGTCAGTAAGTTTCATATCCCTTCTGGGTTTTATTGCTATCAACGCATCTGCTTTTTTTTTTTTTTTTTTTTTTTTTTTTTGGGGGGGGGGGGGGGGGCAATGAGGTAGTGATTTTATTCACATGAGTGTTGGGGATATACGTGGGTAAAGTTTCTGGTTGCTTTTTAACAAAATGTTGTTTTTATTCTCGCAGGTAAAGGAGAATCTCTTTTGGGGCAATGAGCTATGGGAAGTTTATTGCCGTGGGTCTTGGGGATATGGGTCAGATTTTCAGAAAATGTACAAATGGCAGCTCCACACATTTAGAAAACTCTCCTAAATTAGGCTGAAAAATGAAGAATACCGGGTATATCTGAATATATTTAGTATCACATTGGTTTAAAGTATCAGTTCTGTTATGTTAAACTGCATTTTGAAGCCCATTTTTGTCTTAAATGTGGTCTATTTGAGAGGATCGGTGAAGGCGAATTGTACATTTTCTGAAAATCTGACCCACATACGTAGGTGAAGTTTCTGGGTTCTTTAGAATAAAGTTTCTTTATTGCGCAAGTAAAAGAGACTCTACTGATTGTGCTTCTAATTGCCTACAAACCCGCAAAATATAGAGGATGAAAATCAATTAAAGAATCAGATCAAGATATAGACAAAATTGACTTCTGGTCGTGTGAGAGGTGGTTATCTCCCGCAGGCGTACCAATTTCTTAAGGGTGCGTAGCCCAAGGGAGATAACCACCTCTTACACGGCCAGAAGTCTATTTTGTATTTATTATACCTCTCCCAATGTTTTTGTGTGAAAAAATCGTGAAAATTCGATGGAAATTCAAGTTGGAAAACGAGCTCTGTTCACCTGTGTTTGTTTACTTTCTCACTTCCGGTCCACCTCACTCATTTTCGGGTCTATTTTTCTATTTAAATACGCAATAAATTCGTAATTTCACAGTTGCTTATTATTATCATTTATATTTTATCATTACGCACAATGTATCACGCATCTTTTTTTCATGAAAATAATTATTTGAATTAAGAAAATAAGGATGCGAACATGGGACTATTTTTTCAACAAAAATTCTGCCATGGGGCAATGTGATATGTAAATACCGCCCAGAGGTTAATACAGTTTTCCAATGCTGTAGCCTATGGCTTACCATACCATCCCTCTCAGAGGTATAATAAATATATATTTCTTAGCGAAAAACTGATGAACATGATGATTAAAATAAGATTTAATCGATTCATTTCCCACTTAAAAAATCCCATGCTAGAATAAAATGTCTCATAGAAAGGAACCATCACCATTCCAGCCTCATGATTGACGCTGTATATATTGTATAAACAATGAATACCATACATGCTGGTTTTATATCCCTTCTGGGTCAACCTATATATAACTTTTGACAAATAAAAGATTACAGTAGAGGGAGGAGGGCTCGCTGTATATCGGGGAGGCTGGCTTATTTAAATGATGTAATGATCGAGAGAGCATAATAAACTTGATCTTGTTGTTTTATTCAGTATTCTCGAGCTTTCGGGCGACTTGCCCTTCTTCAGGAGTTTGTGGTCAATAAATAAAAGATTATTCTATTCTATTGCCAGAATTAAATGCATGCATGGTAAGGTCAGGCTGATTTTTCTGGGGCAATGAGCTAGGGACTCTATTGGGTCAGATTTTCAGAAAATGTACAATTCACCTTCACCAATCTTCTCAAATAACCCAAATTTCAGACAAAAGTAAAATTCAAAATACAGTTCAACCTAACCAAACAGATTGCTATAATCTATGCAATGCCAAATATACTCGAATTTACCTAGTATTGACCAAATTGCAGCCTAATTTAGAAGAGTTTTCTAAATGGGTAGAGCTGCCAATTGTACATTTTCTGAAAATCTGACCCTATTGTGTTTAAAGTGTAGGCTACATACCAGGGCCATCGAATGAAGCGGTGTGTCTATTGGGGAGGTGGTCGAGGAGGAAATCTCTGCTTCTCTGGCCCTCGTCTGTCTCTAAACTTCCTCCATCCTCATTCTCCCCACCACGCACCAAGTCTAGCAGGTTGAACTCGTGCTTATCCTGCCCGTCTACGTATTCTCCTGCAAGTAGAGGGGAAACCATTGTTTAAAATCTTTGTAAAATTTATTCAGTTTGGGGTACAATCATAGCACAGTTTTTCAATCAATGTTTATAAGTTACGCAATCCCAAGCTCCCCATTATGGTGACCTTCCACTAGCACCTGATGCAGTATAAGTTAAACATCCCCCAGTTCAACATTACAGTGGTCTTCCACTGGCACCTGATGCAGTATAAGTTATACAACCCCCAGTTCACCATTACGGTGGTCTTCCACTGGCACCTGATGCAGTATAAGTTACATAACCCCCAGCTCACCATTACGGTGGTCTTCCACTGGCACCTGATGCAGTATAAGTTACATAACCCCCAGCTCACCATTACGGTGGTCTTCCACTGGCACCTGATGCAGTATAAGTTATAGAATCCCCAGTTCACCATTACGGTGGTCTTCCACTAGCACCTGATGCAGTATAAGTTATACAATCCCCAGTTCACCATTACGGTGGTCTTCCACTGGCACCTGATGCAGTATAAGTTATAGAATCCCCAGTTCACCATTACGGTGGTCTTCCACTAGCACCTGATGCAGTATAAGTTATACAATCCCCAGTTCACCATTACGGTGGTCTTCCACTGGCACCTGATGCAGTATAAGTTATAGAATCCCCAGTTCACCATTACGGTGGTCTTCCACTGGCACCTGATGCAGTATAAGTTATACAATCCCCAGTTCACCATTACGGTGGTCTTCCACTGGCACCTGATGCAGTAGGGGGAAAGACAAGCTCAGGAACGCATTAAATATGATGTACAAGTAACAAGGCAACTCTTGACATGAACCAAACCAATCCTACCCCATATCTCTTTCCGTAGATATATGTAGAAAACAGAGAACTGCTATAGTAGAAGCTATCAGCTTTTCCCCCCTACTTGTAGACAAAACTGATGTAACTGTTATTTATGTGGAAATAAAATTAATTTTTTTTTCAAAAAAGAATTTTATCGATAATGATAATAATAATGGTAGTTAGCAATATATATAGATCTAGGAAGTATACCAGAGTACAGCATTAGATATAGAGTACCCTAATGCACATTGTATTGTCACTTATTCAATAATCTAGGTTTATAATTGGGTCAGATTTTCAGAAAATGTACAATTGGCAGCTGTACACATTTAGTATATTCTTCAAAATTAGGCAGCAAAATTTGATCAATACTAGGTAAATTCGAGTATTTGACATTGCATTGATTCTAGTAATCTGTTTGGTTAGGTTGAACTGTATTTTGAACTTTATTTTCGTGTAAAATTCCGGTTATTTCAGACAATTGGTGAAGATGAATTGTACATTTTCTGAAAATCTGACCCGATAGTCTTTGGATACAGCAAAGCGAGTAGAACTAGGACCTATTTAATCTTGTTGGATACAAGAGAAACCAAAGTATCAGCAATATATTAGTTTCTTCTCATTTGATGGATATGTCATATACAATACATCTGATTCATAGTATTCAGACTGCATGAAGTAGTGCTGAGCTGCAAGCTGATTGCGCCGTATATTTAGTTTTGGCAGGAGCCTATAAAACACTCATTTTCAACAGCAAGGTTGACCTTTGACCTAAAAGCTTCACAAAATCGGATCTCCAACCCACCTACATGACACTCCTAATTTCAGATTCTCTCCTCCCACCCACTCCAACCAACTATATCTTTCATTTAACATATTTCTTATTTTTATCATTATTACGCATTGCTCTGAGAACAAGTATCTAGAGTGTGTTATGCACAGTGTGTATGTCACTAGTGAGTTACGTGTGGTAGTCATGGCAACCGATGCGTTTGTTTTTACAAGTTTAGCGCTTAGATTCAACTTCATGACGAAAAGATATTTTCTGTTCATTATTATTAAGGCTAATACCTTAATAATAATGAACAGAAAATATCTTGCAATATCTTATAGTAATATCTTATCTTATAATATCCTATAGCTGTGTAGCTATAGGATCGTTGTTAGAATAGTCGCTGAGGATATTGCTTCTCCCACCAACTTGTAAGTTCCCTGTATTTAGTAATGCTATATGGTAATGATGTCACTTCATTGTCAACAGCAATAAGGAAAGAAGGTTAACATCATCTTGGGACTTGTCGACCTTTCCAGGAAAGCCACATCTGTCATACAGAAGATGATGTGTTTGAAGGTAAATTATAAATGTGCTGCAGCCAAGTTCTTTAGCGAAACTATAAATTGGGATCTAAAAATAGAACAAACCCTCTTCACGCACACATGCGTCAACTGGTAACTGTCGGTAGAAATGGAATTAACTTTTCATATAGACATGTAGACTTTTTTGTCCTTTTCTCATATTGTAATATCAAACTATCTGACAAATAAAAGATTTTCTTATCTTATCTTATCTTATCTTAAAGGCTACATCATTATTGTTATCAATAATGTTCATATCCATCAGGAATGTGGTCACATTAATGCATCTTACAACTAAAGTATGGCCAACATTTCTGTTTTTTTACACTCGAGTTATATAAAGCAAACATTTTTGGACAGGCACAAGAAAATCTCTGTGGTGATTTACATTAAATATAATGAGTTAATCACAAGGGTTTAGGACCGAATATTCCCAGCTCAATTGTTCCCAAATACATTAAAAGTCCATGCATGTCTGATTCTTTAAAGAAAACTGAGAGGATTTTATACAATAATACCTCCAACATATGTGAATGTTCTTAAACTTGAAAACACATCGCTCTTCACAATATTGTCTTTGCATTCCCTCCTTATGAAAAGGTTATATATGCTAGTAGTATGCATTGACTCTCACATATGGAAGGTTGAAAATTCATGTCATCCATATTCATTTGATAAAGGAAATAGACTTTTGCATTGATAAACCAACATAGACGGATACTTTCTGAGTCACATTTTTTTTTAAAGCTTTTATTTATACTGGGTAGTTCAAGTCCCAGCAGTAGGGCTTTTCACTTGCCCCAGTTTTCTTTTGTACATGATTTCGATATATAGAAGTATTTACAGTGAATTCCAGTTTGGTTTGATATAAAGCTTAACTTTAGGATACATTCTGTACAAAGTGATAAGAGTCTTTAACAGTAATAACATTCATCAGGATAAAAATAGGAAATTCAGTGTGTAGTAGGGGGAAGATATTTGCTGTGCCACTCTTTAGTGTTAGCTATACTTCCTTAAGTTACGAAAGAGATAAGAATTATAGACATAGCAAGTTGTTGAAAATGTATCAATAAATAAGATTAGTGTACTGCTTTGCCACTTGTATTTGTACCTGAACATACATGTGTTAGCAGTTTTGCTTCTAGATTAGTATGAGATATCAAGTTGGGGATGGATTGTTTATTGAGGGTTGTTATGTGTGTAGAGTGTATTTAGCCATAGTTTTTGATTAGATTTGAAAATTTCTATGGTACCTATATTTCGTTGTTTAGCAGATAACTCATTCCAGGATCTGGCACATTTAACCTGTATTGTGTTTTCACCATATTTTGTCTTGTAGGGAGGGATTTTTAGGGTAGGGGCTTCATGTTGTCTAGTGTTTCTATTTGGTTGGTTTGTAAAAAAAGCATTTTTGCTCCTTTTATAAGCCAGATTTCTAAGGTGTACTATTCTTCTGTTGCTCAGAAGTGGGACTTTTGCTGTGGTGTGGACTAATTCAGTGGGGGTTTCATGGGGTAGGTTCAATGCTAATTTAAGTGTTCTATTCTGGAGTCTTTGTAGTTTATCTAATAGAGGTTTGTTAGTTTTATGAATTAATATGTCACCATAATCGAAGTAGGGTAGAATTTTTGTTTTATATATTTTAAGTGCTGAAGATTTGTCTATATATTTCCTAATCTTGTGCAGTTGGTGTATTTTGTAGACTATTGTTTTTATTAGTTGAGATAATTGTTTCTTGAAGTTTAGCCCTTCATCTATGGTAATTCCTAGGTACTTGTAAGTGCTAACCTGTTTGAGATTGCTGTTATTGTAGGATATTGCTTTTGTTTTGGCTAGCTTTTTGTTTAGGTGCGATCTGGTGAAAAACATTATATTTGATTTGTCAGTATTAACTAGAAAGAGGTTTTTCTTGCACCATTTATGTAGATCATTCACTGCAGTTTGCATTTGTGTGTATAGGTCATCTAGATTCTTTCCATGGATATAAAAAATGGTGTCGTCTGCATATAGTGATAGTTTTGAGTTTCTAATTTCATTTGCTAGGTCATTGATGAAGATGATGAAGAAGAGAGGTCCAATAATGGAGCCTTGGGGCACTCCTGTCAGGACATAGATTTCCTATTTTGAGGACATTATTTAAAAGTAAGGCAAAATGCGCAGACAATTTCAGATTTCAATTTCAGCTCCTAGTGGACGTAAAAAATGTCGCTCATCACACAGAAATAGATGTCTATCCTTTAAGAATAAAAGGCAACTCTTTCATTCTTATCATAGTATTTCATGTTATAATTGGGTCAGATTTTCAGAAAAAATGTACAATTCAACTTCGCCAATCTTTTCTTTAAAATAACCCAAATTTTAGACGAAAATAAAGTTCAAAATACAGTTCAACCTAGCCAAACAGATTGTAGCCTAATTTAGCAGAATTTACAAAATGTGTACAGCTGCCAATTGTACATTTTCTGAAAATCTGACCCTATAGTTAGTAAGGAACCCTTTATTAACTTAATCATGTATCACTTACTGTACAATGATTTCCAGAGTTTTCTTTACATGTAATTGTTAGATCTATTAACCTTACCACGTCAAACAATTTTGGCTAAACCTTCCTAAACACTAACTGTATGTATACACATTTACTCTGATATTGCATTGACACCTACAATGGAAACCTATACTATTACGTCCATGTATAACAATTTTCCAATTTTGTATCTTTCTTTTCTGGCTCACATGGAAGACCTTCTTCTAGCAGATTGTGAACCCCTTTTTCCATGCTGTTGTTATGTATACTTATGATGTAAAATTAAAACAATTATATCTATATCGTTCATCTCTGAATTGCTCCGTTAGATTGAGGGGATGTAAACTTCTTGATTGCCAAATAGTTGTATAAATACTTGTGTAAGTAACTTTATTTCCAAGTCTGTCAACTTCAAACACAGAGGATAGACAGAGGACAGAGGACAGACTGTCCTTGACAATGTTCTAGAAGTGTATGGGTCAGATTTTCAGAAAATGTACAATTTGTCTTCAGCAATCCTTCCAAATAACACAAATTTAAGAAAATGATGACGTTCAGAATTCAGTTTAACACAACCTAACACATCCTTTAAATCAACTCAATACCAAATATACTTAGATATAACTAGTTTTGACTATTTTTTTTAGTCTTAATTTAGCAGAATGTACTAAATATGTAGATGTGCCAATTGTACATTTTCTGAAAATCTTACCCGTATAATCTCTTATTTTAAGGCATAACTCTCTCATTCGCCATGCCTGCCATTTTGTCACTGTACAGGATATAGTGTATTATTGCAAGAACTATACTTATCTAGGGCTATGTCTAGACAACCAGCTCGCCTTTAACAAAACACTTGGCTCAGGATTAAGAGCAATTAGAACAATTCATTGCTCATTAACCCCTCAATATTTTTTAACACTATAATATTATAATGTGGCTGTAAGGCTGATACAAATAAGATTATGGGGATTGTTATAGTTTTGCTCCAATAATAGGATTAGATAAACTACAGACTACCGTATACAGAATTCGTTCATTCAGCTTGCATTTAATCTAGACAAAAGGGAAAATATGATAAATATGCAGCACAATTTAGATATCATTACTCATAAACAGGTGAAAACACCACAAGTTGAGAAGTCATTTGATTTAAGTAGAGAAACAGAATTCTTACATTCAGGGCCCAGTGGTATAACACCTTAGGTTGAGTGAGTGAGTGAGATTGGTTGCTTTACGCCCTTATCAACATATTTAATATGGTTATATCAAGGGCGGGAGAGCTGAGAGGGAGGCACTTTATGATCATACCCAGGAAATAGAGAAGAAGGGAGAGAGAGACAGAGAAAAGAGACAGAAAGGCACTTTATGATCATACCCAGGAAATAGAGATAGAGAAGAAGGGCGAGAGAGACAGAGAAAGAGAGACAGAAAGGCACTTTAATTAATTATGGTCATACCCAGAACCACCACCTTAGGGTGAATTGGGGAGCTATGATTCAACTCATAACTATCTTACTGTAACTGCATGTATGTACTGCTGTATCTTATGTAACTGCTCGTTAACCTGAATACAAATGATTACAAACAAAAATTAGTTAACAGTGATCAGTTTACATTTATTTATTTCTGGCTCATGCAGAAGTTTCCAAAGGAAACGAAGATTGATGTCAGTTAAATGTAAAGTTCGAGAGGGAGGGACAGTAGGAGGGAGAGGAAGGGGAGACAAAAAACATGAAATCCCTATCCCATATATGACTGGTCACCCCATGTTATTCTGTTCGTCCCTTTAACACCTTTGCATATGAGGCATCTTACTTCTCAACTTGCCACTTTAATTCACACATGCTATACCCTTTAACACACCTAAATGCCATCCCCTCCCCCTCCCAGCCATTACCAGCATGATTCTTATCCCGTCTGCTGATATCAGAATCAACAGATTCTTCACACTGATATCCAGGATGGGAGGAGCAAAGATGCTATCAATGATTGACAGACATCACCCCAATCTATTTAGATTGATGTTATCTCATCAATCTAAAAACAAAAACCTCGGTCTCTATCAGAAGATATAACAATCAAAGTACCTCAGCCCCATATTGAGAGAGTAAGGACGTTTCTATTATAAATTATCCTTTAATGTGGAATGACCGACCTTCCGATTTCAGCACAGCGCATCGGAGGAAATGAAAGTGATATTTGCGAGTAATAAGAGATAACAAAATACCTTGTTTTATAACTTTATAATTTGTTTTATGTATTGTTAATATCATGTGCCCATCAGACAGCCACTCTATTAGTTTAGCAATCGCTCAGTTCAATACAACAATGTCACGTTACTAGTATAAAGGGGCTAGTCCACCAAGCCGATTCTCATGCAATTTTGCACCGCAGAGGAGCCATTTGAACTAAATTCTCTGAGAATCGCATGAGAATCAGCTTAGTGGATTAGGCCCTTTAGACAGAAGACGTCAGCATTGCTCACACTTATATTTCTTACTATGAGATGACATTATCCGAATTAAAACTTGGTCCGAGTGATCCTGCAACCTTTGGCAGATGTATGAGATTGATTCTATTAGAATTACTTAGAGATTATTGTTTTTATAATTCGAGTGTATTTTAAGTTGGTAGTGTTAAGTTGAAGACAGAAAGTATTCGGAAAATATAGTAATTGCTAGTTATGTAATGTATGTTCTTTGTAAACTATCTCTATCTCAGAAACACCATTTAAACGATTTATTAAAATCGCCACGACCTGTGGGAAATATAATGATATTGTTCACTTAAAGTGCATATCCCTTAACTTTGTATTGATATAATACTATTAATTGTATATAACATAATTTTATACTGTACCATTAGTCCCATAATTTCATGCAAATCAAGATTCAAAAGATTCAAAATGGCGGCTATGCTAATCCCCTATTACAAGCAGTTCAACTGACCTAAGCGTTTCCTGACTGATTGTATTATAATATAAAAATGAATGTTTAGTTTAGTTTAAGATACGTTCATTCAGCAAAATAGCATTACAATGAGTCCATTGCTTTTTTCAGCTAATACTGGCCAAATTAATTTCACGTATCAACTAAATTTTACTAGACAGATAATTACAGCTGATTTCATAGAGTATCTCACAGAAATCCTCATTTATACAAGCACAATTATTATACAAGCAGATTATATAGCTCATAGAGAACTTGATAAAGTATGCACCATACTGGCTTTGCATCACAAGCCATAAACTTCTTTGCTCATAATTTTACTAGAGGGATAATTAGAGATACAGTACATCACAGAGATCATCATTTATACAAGCACAAGTATTAGATTAAAAGAGAGAATGTAACTTGCATTAGACATGGGGAAAGTATCTTAAAGTCCCACATTTTTACAGTGTTGAGAGCATTGTGTACAACCACTCGTCATGATAACTTTATATCATGGTAGGATTTCACCCTATAGAGTTGTGTACAACCACTCATCATGATAACTTTATATCATGGTAGGATTTCACTCTATAGCATTGTGTACAACCACTCATCATGATAACTTTATATCATGGTAGGATTTCACTCTATAGTGTTGTGTACAACCACTCATCATGATAACTTTATATCATGGTAAGATTTCACTCTATAGTGTTGTGTACAACCACCCATCATGATAACTTTATATCATGGTAGGATTTCACCCTATAGCATTATGTACAACCACTCATCATGATAACTTTATATGATGGTAGGAGTTCACCCTATAGCATTATGTACAACCACTCATCATGATAACTTTATATCATGGTAGGATTTCACCCTATAGTGTTGTATACAACCACTCATCATGATAACTTTATATCATGGTAGGATTTCACCCTATAGTGTTGTATACAACCACTCATCATGATAACTTTATATCATGGTAGGATTTCACTCTATATCATTGTGTACAACCACTCATCATGATAACTTTATCATGGTAGGATCTCACCCCATAGAGTTGTGTACAACCACTCATCATGATAACTTTATATCATGGTAGGATTTCACCTTATAGAGTTGTGTACAACCACTCATCATGATAACTTTATATCATGGTAGGATTTCACCCTATAGTGTTGTATACAACCACTCATCATGATAACTTTATATCATGGTAGGATTTCACTCTAAAGCATTGTGTACAACCACTCATCATGATAACTTTATATCATGGTAGGATTTCACCCTATAGTGCTGTGTACAACCACTCATCATGATAACTTTATATCATGGTAGGATTTCACTCTATAGAGTTGTGTACAACCACTCATCATGATAACTTTATATCATGGTAGGATTTCACTCTATAGAGTTGTATACAACCACTCATCAGGATAACTTTATATCATGGTAGGATTTCACTCTAAAGCATTGTGTACAACCACTCATCATAATATAATGCGATGATAAAATGATGAGATATTTCAAACATTTGATGAAGGGTTTGGAAATAAGACCTGAATCTTATCCAGAGGCCAGTCTATCAATTTTGTCATTCTCCTATTTTTGGCAAGATAAAGTATTATTCAATTCAATTCAATGCAATTACTATAGCATTATTACCCCAAGGTTTGGTGGTTTGTTGTGGTCTGTGTGGTCATGGAAACTCTCGGCCGAAGCCCTTGAGTTCCCATGACCGCACAGACCACAATGAACCACCAAACCGCCTTGTGAAACAGGTATTGAGTGCTCATACTTTGAACCGGAAACTTACCTCAGGTATTTCCGTCGATACAAATATGGTCTATAGGCAAGAAAATCCTCCCAGAATCTGATCAAATCACGTCTAACATAACATACTTTAGTGAGTTTGGGTAATATGTATGGGACATGTAATGTTCCCTTGTATTGTTGTGTGGCGCTGTCCGCTGAGGTTGGTTCACCTGTACTAACCCAGTGGGCAGTACCAGTTCATTTGACCACAATATACGATTCCATGTGAGTCTTTTTTCTATATTCATATTCACCCTTTTTCTGTATGTTACCTTTTATGTGTTCACCAAATAATAGACTATTGCATTGCATTATTGATCATGACTACTTTTACCACCTGTATTACTATTGTACACATCATGTTTGTACCAATGTCTTAGACACCATATTTGTGTTGGTGAGAAAGGCAAGAGGTGGCTGGTCCACCTCTACCACGTCAAGTCATTGGGGGACTTGTCCCAAGAAGGTTAATAAAAGATAGTGCAAAAGGCCTTTCCTTGTCAGTGTCTTTTATTACCATAGCTGAGCGGATCGAATCTGAAGATCACTACAAAACTAATACAGTGAGGTAGCAGACAATTTATCAAAGTAGTTTGCAAAGTTCCACTTCTTTTCACATTTGTGAGCTTCAGTGGGTAGTTTATTCCACCGAACTTGACATTTGTAAATAATAGAATTTGTGATATTCACCTTCTTTATATGATATAAGCATATTGAATGCATAAAATAGAACAGACCTAAGATGTATATGGGATGACGCATTCATATGACTTGTGACTCATGTTTTTGTGACACTTCACATATCTCCATATATTCTCTCTGCCCCTGTATCGCTCTAACTTATCCCCTAAGTTCGTACTTTATCTTTCTCATATAAGTACTTGCAGTCCTCTGCAAATCAAAGCATAGTAGTTGCAATATTAGATCTTGGCATTTGCACTTAGAATACTTAGCATCTTTCTCATATGTGATGTGTTAAAGGAAAATGAGTCTCTAGTCGCAAAAAGAAAGGATTTTGAGATATCATCATATTTGGAAAGATGAGATCAAGCTGATTTCAATGGGGGTAAACATCAAGGATATCTGAGAAGTGTTTCTATATTTCATGTTTGATATTATTTATTTTTGAAAAACCTTCAAAACGCATAGATATATCTAATATATGTCCTCAAATATGTCCTCAAATTTCGGACATGTATTCATACGAGTACAACTGCTCTTCCAAAAACCATAACATTAATTCCAATAAAGCGGTCATGTGAATAAAGCACTTGGAAACATATAAATTTTGCGACTTGTGAGTCATTTTCCTCAGACACATCACGTGTATGTTTCATGTGGGTGCTATATCAACTGCCTACTCTCTTGACAGTGAATCTATATAGCTTTATGCAATATAATATTAACCGGGAAAGCCATCTTAACGAGGGCACGGTATGGAACACCTGCATTCATGCCATGACAAGTAGGCAATAGGGGATTTGCATTGCCGCCATTTTGAATCTTGATTCGCATGGAATTATGGGACTAGTGGTACAGTGCAAAATATATGGAAAACATGCTTTGCATGTAGTGTATTTAACAATGCTCCAATGTGGATATCTAAGTGTTATACATGTTTCCATAACATAAGTCCCCATCTTTCCCATCACGCATTTGGTCTTCATAGATAGATACAAGTTATGATATTGGCAATAATATTAATATTGGTGAAAACATTCTTGCAATTTTCGATAGAAATTCTAATAAATATCTGTATGTCAGTTTTAGACTGAATCCATCCCAGCATGCACTGTAATAGACATGCTAAGTGACACATCCAAATCCCCTATTGAAACAGGTGAAATGGTGAAATTCATTTCATTTCTTGCAATATATTCATGTTAATATAACAGAATGGACCCATATCGTCGGATAAGTGGGACGATACGTTGTATAAAGCATTACACTGACTGAGTATGATTCTCAAAACTGAAATTCTTACTGCTTTATATAAGTATATGAATTTAATAAGTAGATGGGGCGAAGTTCAACATACCTGTACAAAAAAGAAAAAACAATTTTCTCAAACTAGAAAAAGAGGGGATAAAAGCGTCCCCCCCCCATTTCTGAAGAGAGATAAGAATTAAAATAAAATGAGATTACGAATTTGGAAGTTTTTGGTGGATTTTACATTTGGTAGGTGTCGCTCCGGTCGCTAATCATTTGTGACCTGTTTTAGGAAAATGAGTCATAAGTCGCAAAATATGGATTTTGAGTTATCACCATATTTGAAAAGAGGAGATCAAGGTGATTCCAATGAGAGTAAACACTAGGACACCTAATAAGTATTTCTATATTCTAAGTTTGATATTTTTATTTTTGAAAAAAAAAAATGTTGGCAATGTTTCTGGATGGGTTATCATCAGTAAAGTAACTATTATACTCTATACAAATGCTTTCAAAATACAAGATATAGTTAATACCTATGTCGCGAAACTCCTTACATGGATTCATACGACTACAAGTGCTGAACCCTCTAAAAATCAGAACATTTCAATAAAAAGATCTTGTGGAAAAAACACTTTGAAAAATATCAATTTTGCGACTTGTGACTCATTCTCCTGAAACACATCACATTTGATTATAAGGAATAGATTTCGTCCGATGCATTGCAATGGCTGAATATGAGGATCTAAAGAAAAACTGCTTACTTCTGTATACATATAAGTATACTGAGTGCATACAAATAGAACAGATCTAAGATGTTTATGAGATGACACATTCATAAAACACTATGAGTTCTTCTTCTGCCTATATGACTTAAGATAAGATAAGATAATTCTTTATTTGCCATAGAATGTTTCGACAAAAAGGTTCCGTTCTTCTCAAAAAGAGGTCTTCCCGAACATGCCTTTCTAAATTACCTTTTTTCTTGGTTACATTTGACTAAGCTAGCTACGTTCGTATTAAACATTAAGCATTAAACAGTTGTATTAACAGTGGTATTAAACATTAAGCATTATACTTGTTGATTCATCACTTTGTCTTTCCCTCATTGTTCTTTCTTTCCCCTCTCCGCTCTTTCCCCTCTCCGCTCTCTCCCCTCTTCTCTCTCTCCCCTCTTCTCTCTCCACTCTCCTCTCTCTCCCCTCTCCTCTCTCTCCCCTCTCCTCTCTCTCCCCTCTCCTCTCTCTCCCCTCTCCTCTCTCTCCCCTCTCCTCTCTCTCCCCTCTTCTCTCTCTCCCCTCTTCTCTCTCTCCCCTCTTCTCTCTCTCCCCTCTTCTCTCTCTCCCCTCTTCTTTCCCACCTCTCCTCTTTGTCACTCCGTCTCCACTCTCTGTCTCTCCCACTCCCTCTCTCCCTCTCCCCCCTCACTCGCCCACTCCCATCCTTTTCCCCTCTCCACTCTCTTCCATTGCCCCCTATATCCCTATCTCCCACTCTCTGTCTCTCGCTACAACTCCGTCTCTCTCTCCCACACCCTTCTTCGCCCTCTCACACCCTTTCCCTTTCACTCTCCCCTCTCCCTCTCACACCTCCCTCACACTCCTTCACACTCTCCTCACCCTTTCCCTTACACTCCCACTCCCCTCCCCCTCCCTCCACACCACCCATGCATGTTTAATCCCTCTATACCTAAGTATAGCCCAGACCATTGTGAAGACAAAGTACGACCTCAAGAGAAGTAGTTTGTCAGATAGGAGCCCTCAATTCCGATTTAATTATGGTCGTTCTATTGAAGTGCATGCCTCTCCAGCCCCCGCTATAGGCTACAACAAAGTAATCCTATTACGCTTCCATCTCAGATTGATATCAAACTTCCAAAGCTCCCAGGGGAAGTGCCGAACATCAAGTGAAACTGATTTTAAATGAGGCTTTTGAGCGAAGGAACATTTCTGTGAAGAAATTAATTAACCTAGGAATGGCCGATGTTGATGGATTACATGTACATGTATAGGGTTATTTCATCATCTGGTTTTATTTAACAGAGTTGGTTTAGAGTTACTTTACTCCTCAATAACAATTATGTTTGTAGGGATAAGGGTCGTTGTCCCGGGTTTGTGTATGACCTGTAGTAAGCATGTGGGTCAAATTTTCAGAAAATGTACAATTGGCAGCTGTACACATTTAGTAAATTCTGCTAAATAAGGCTGCAATTTGGCCAATACTAGGTAAATTCGAGTATATTCGGCATTGCATTGATTCTAGCAATCTATTTGGTTAGGTTGATATGTCTTTTGAACTTTATTTTCGTCTGAAATTTCGGTTATTTGAGATGATTGGTGAAGCTGAATTGTACATTTTCTGAAAATCCGACCCATGTAGCTCAGGGGTCATGGAGATTGTTTACATGGACTTTACTGTACAGAGAATGATAGTTTAATTATTCATATACAGTAATACAGTGAAAACTTCCTCCCTAAAAGCACCCTAGCTAAGCGAAGACAGATAGCTTAGCAAGGATCATTTTAAGTAAGGATGTCTTATGCAACAGGCGCCTATGCCATGCGTTTGTTCTCGTAATTGTTTATGTTAATGTCCCAATGATATTTAACTTGCCTCAAGCAAACTTATATTATCTTAAATGTATAAAAGAGGTAACACAACTCTGTATACTATATTTATTTGGACTCTGTGAGATTATCATTATATGAAAATAGATCCAATAAAATTTCTTTAAAAAAAATTAGCGAGCACTGTTGCATAATACTTATTTGGGAATATGGTTTCATTTTATGCTAATCATTATTGTTATTATAGTCTTATTTTCTTAACCCTATTCACTGTGTCATATCATTTGATTAATTTGTTTAACTAAGGAGGGGAAAGGGAAAAAATGGAGGTTATATATCCGTGATTTAATGCAGGAACTCCACTATGGGAAAAACGGCCAAAAACGGCTGCGACAAATTTTTTGTGAGGAAATATCTAATCAAGTTAGATATTTTGCAATTGTTGGCAACAAATAAATGTGTTGCCGACAACCTATTTTACCCCCTCATCCACTAGAATTTTTAGTCATGTCGAATTTTCCGAATTTTTAGAAATGTCGGCGACGAATTTTGCCTGTTGGCGCCGTTTTTTACCTATAGTGGAGTTCCGCTATAAGCGATCGATTTACCAACTTATGACGAGAAAATCAAAACCTTGTTTTATATATTGTGAACAGTGCTTTAGTCCAACTATATTAACACGTTCTCAATAAACAGGCCTCGCTGTTACAGGAGGCAATGGTATAGAAAATTTAGAAAACCAAAAAAAATCTTAAAAGTGTGATAAAAATATATCGCGAGAATAAAACAGGGCTAATTAAGAGCAAGATAGGCGCTTTTAAAGATGCAATGTTTTTTTTAAAAAATGATAATAATATTTGTTTAATTAAATCAATTGTTCATTCAATTCAATTAACTAATTGATTAACCTTATTATCATGTATAATTATTTATATAATTCATTTATATAATTCATTAATATGCCTTTATACTTAATACAATTATTGTTGATAATGATCCTGATATGTAACAAGTGCACATTAATAATGTTCGTGTAAAGGTAAATTAATCTTATAATGAACTAGCTGGTCGTCCCAGGAAGACCTACATAGGTAGAGGCTGCGAACCAGATTCTGACTGATGTAACTGTTATTGATGGAATCAGAATAAAAATACGATTTATATATTCTCCAGTACAGCCTTACCATCGTTTGTCAATGTGTTGTAATGGAAGTATAAATGTGATGTGTTTCAGGAAAATGAGTCATAAGTCGCAAAAAACAGATTTTGAGATATCCCCATATTTGAAAAGATGGGATGAAGCCGATTCCAATGATAGTAAACAGTCTAATAATCTTATAAGTAGTTCTAGATTTTAAGTTTGATATTTTCGTTTTAAAAAAAATGTTTCCAATATTTCTGAGGGTCAATAAACAGTAAAGTAACTAAATGTAGTCCATATGAGGACCTTTAAAACGAAAGGATATATTACATAGATTGTACTGAAATTTGATACATCGATTGATTAAACTATAAGTGATAGACCCCCCAAAAATCAGAACATTCCATAAATGTGATCTTGTGAAAAAAATACTTTGAAAAATATCAATTTTGCGACTTGTGACTCATTTTCCTGAAACACATCACAAATGATGAATCACAAATTGTGATGAACGTGACCTGGGAAACTCATCAACTGCACGAGAGATTACGAGATTTCCTAAGACAGGTAAAGGCAAACTTAGAATTAAAGCTGCATTCTCAGCTATCTTTGACAAAAAATAATCTTACCAAATTTGCTCATATTATGACTTATAGGACTGGTTTAATCAATATTCTGCTTCTGGTATATGTTTATGCCAAAGTTCTTATATCATGACTTATAGGACTGGATTTATCAATATTCTGCTGCTGTTATATGTTTATACAAGAGTTACTCATATTATGACTTATAGGACTGGATTTATCAATATTCTGCTTCTGTTATATGTTTATACAAGACTTCTCATATTATGACTTATAGGACTGGTTTCAAGAATATTCTGCTGCTGTTATATATATGTTTATACAAGAATGTGAGGTCAAATCGTTGAGAGAAAACTGCTGTCGATGAGCGATAATAAGTGAAGTCATTGGATGACGGGATTCTGGCAGGTCCTCAAAATACGAGGACGCTGTAGAAGCCCTGTAGGGAAAACAACTAAACAAAATACTCCAACAAGCTGGTCAAATAACTTTTAGAAGGGCTGGGAAAGAATGAAAAAAGAAGTATAAAAAAGGTTTAGATTTTGACCGACGTTAACTGAGAGCACAGCTTTAACATAATATGTGATGTGTTTCAGGAAAATGAGTCACAAGTCGCAAAATATTTGTTTTTCAAAGTCGTTTACTTACAAGATCTCTTTGTTGGAATATTTCCATTTTTGAAGTGTCTAGTCCTTGTTGTTGTATGAATACATCTACCAAATTTCAAGACTTTTTTAATTATATCAGTGCGTTTCATAGATCATCCCCTTGAGTATATTTAGCTACTTTACTGGTAATTATGCACCCAGAAATATTGCAAACGTTTTTGTTTTTTTTCGAACAAAAAAATATATTAAACTAAAAAGATATACTTATTAGATGTCCTTAATGTTTACATTCGTTGGAATCGGCTTGGTCTCATCTTTTCAAATATAAATATAATGATATCTCAAAATCCAATTTTCGCGACTTATGACTTATTTTCCTAAAACGGATCACATATGGGGACCTTATCAACTGCAGTATAGTCCCAGACAATTTCCCAGACAAAGTAGAAGTTAAAATTAGGTCTATTTTGAAAATGCCATTTAATAGGCAGTAATTAATTACACTAGTAGGGCTTATGACATTACAGTGAGAGCAATGCTCTTTATATTGAGAATATCATGACCTTGTTAATGGAAGTGGATATGATTGGCAGTAATGACACGAAGGCATGTAAATAGGTGATGTTGTCTAGAAATGTACTGTTGCCAGTTTCACAATTTCAGTAAATTCTGCTAAATAAGTCAAACGTGAATAAAGGTCACATTGCCATAAAATTCAGATTATGTTCTGGTGTAATCTGGTCTTCTGTATTCTGTATTGCTCAAAGAGCATATATGTGATGTGTTTCAGGAAAATGAGTCATAAGTCGCAAAATTGATATTTTTCAAAGTGTTTTTGTCACAAGATCACATCATTGGAATGTTCTAATGTTTGGGGAGTTCATTACTTATAGTTATGTCAATCGATGTATCGAATTTCAGGACAATGTATGTAATATATCCTTTCGTTTTAAAGGTCCTCATATGGACTAAATTTAGTTACTTTTCTGTTTAGTGACCCCCAGAAATATGTGAATCTTTTTTTTTCAAAAACGAAAATATCAAACTTAAAATCTAGAAATACTTATTATTTTATTAGACTGTTTACTATCATTGGAATCGGCTTGATCTCATCTTCTCAAATAAAATGATATCTCAAAATCTATTTTTTGCGACTTATGACTCATTTTCCTGAAACACATCACATATAGCCTCTCAGCAAAATAAATAGCAAGAATATGGAGTAAAAGGTAAAAGAACTAATACATGAACACCTATTATAATAATAGTAACTAGCAAATACCCGTGCTCCGCACATGATCTGCTAGTGGGACAGTAGGGCCCACATCTTCATCTCTCATGGGTTAAAAGATAGGGAGATAGACAGGGAATTTAAGGCAAAAGGATTGGAAGAGAAAGATGGAGACAGAGACAGGAGTGAGGGTATGCATAGATTTCACATTACGTCATGCAGGCAGCAGGGTAAGCCCGCTGGCCGCCATCTTACATGTCAAGCATTTCCCTGGTGTCTGCTGAGCTATTAGATCATTCCGTTGTGTTGCGTAGGCCGGGTCTACGCGTCCATTGGGCGATTAGAACCTGATGTTGTAGGGGGGGCGGGTGTATGCGTTCTTAGGGACAAACTGAGGCGGAGCCGAAGTTTGTCCCTAAGAACGCATACATCCGGCCCCCCTTACAACGGAAGGGTCTAATTGCTTTAGTCTTGCATTGTTGAAATCCTCACACATACGGCCACCCCCAGGTCAGCGACAACATGGACTGGGCTAAACTCTTAGCGCCACTCAGTCCCACTCAGGGTTCACCAGTGCGTGACGACCACGGGTAGACGTACATATGTGCCTCCACAACTTACGACCAAATCTCAACAATTCGAGACTAAGGACGTGTAGACCCGGCCTACGCAACTTAATGTACTAGTCAACTTAACTAGCAATTAGCAATTACTAGCAACTAGCAATTATGTACTAGTCAACTTAATTATATGTCAAAAACCTCATGATTTACATTTCATTTACCATCTCTTTTGCCATCTAATTAATTACTAGTCTTAGAAAGTCTTAGAAACCATGTAACATAAGTAAAGCTCAAATAAGAATCAGGCACCCAGCGGAAGACCTATCTAGACATCTGTTTATTTAGAATGTTGGACCACCTTATTGTAAAACATCTTCAGCAATAAAGAATTCTTGAATTGAAAGCCCTTATTTTCTGGTAAATCGTTAATAAAACATAGTCTCATAGTCTATGCCAAAGTATGTCCACCATGAACATCGTGGCAATCCCTCCAGCCGTTTAGGAGATGTGGAAAATTACCCTTTTTTCTTACAGAATTATTAATATAGATAATAATAATAGCAAGAAGGAATCGTCTACACATGTAGCAAAGTCTGATAGATTAGGCTGAGAAGTTATAAATATTGGGTGTATCTGAGTATATCATGTACTGCATTTGTTCAGGAAATCTGTTAGGTTAGGTTGAACTGTATTTGAAGCTCATTTCTGTCTTAAATTTGGGTTATTTGAGAGGATTGGCGAAGGCAAATTATACATTTTCTGACGAGTTGACCGTTAATGAGGTGCCCCAAAATATTAAAGAATATGATTAATTAGTTTGTAGGGAGAAAATGAGAAGTAGAAAAAGGAAAGAACCTTAAGAAGCTTCTGTTTGTAGCCAATTGTAATATCAACTAACTGCTGCATTGCCAGTTAATTATGAGCGTGAAATAAAAGTTTCTTTCTCTTTACCAATTGTTACTGCACATAAATGAGAGTCATGTTCTGACTTTAAATAATTCCACGTCCACATCTTAATGAAAAAGAAACACACAATTGCTCAAATTTTGCATTTTGTCTTACGTCAACCTCTTGAGAGTGGGATCTATTTCCAAGATCATGATATTAGGGAGATTCAGCACGGCTAACCTATACGTAAACGTAAACGTATCCGTATCTCTAATATATCATACATATATGTTAAAAGGAAGGAATAAGTTCAGCAAAACATGGCAGGGAAAACCTTACCTAGCTTATCAAGCAAAATATTTGATCCAACAATTTATCTTTTATTCATAAAAATGCGATGTAATTCACAAAAACATGCGGATACAGTTACATAATTGAGATAATTGTTTATATCACTATCTGGCCTATGGTTTTAATGTGAATGTTTGAGCAAAATATTGATATTAAAGTATAAACACACCAGGTAAGATCCTTTTTTTTTCTTCTACGAAATAGCTGGGAATGTTGAGTTAAAACAGCTAATTTTAGTCGAGATAGTAAAATTCTCACTTTTTACCCCATTATTTCCAACCTATCTGAACAATCTCAATTTTTGCGACTTATCACTCATTTCTTTTTGTTAAACATCACATTTCATAATCAATTGATCAACGCAGTACCAAATGTGATGTGTTATATCAGTCACAAGTCGTAACATTTTAAAAAGTGATTTATTCACAAGATCTCTTTGTGGGAATGTTCTTATTTTTTAGGTGTAATGTTCAAAGCTGTATGAATAAATAAAACATTTCAACAGATTGTTTTGAATATATAATTGCATTGTTGAGGCCATCCTATAGAGTGTATTTAGCTTCTTTAATAGTAATTCTCCACCGAAACCCTTTTTCCAAAAATAAAAACAATCAAACTTTTAATATAGAAATACTTGTTAGACGTTCTCATGTTTACCATCATTGGAATCCACTCAATCTCATCTTGTCAATTATGATGATATCTGAGAATCCATCATGGGCAACTGCAGTTAAATATGTGATGTGTTATAGCAAAATAAGTCATAAGTCGCAAAATTTATATTTTTTAAAATGAGTTATTCACAGGATGCCCTTTTGGGAATGTGTTCATCTTTCGTGTGCTCAACGCTGCATGTAGGATGAATACATTTACCAAATTTCAAGAAAGTGTAATAGATATATCCATGCATTTCTAAGGTCATCTTATAGAGCATATCAAACTACTTTACTTGGAAATGTCCACCTAGAAATACTGCAAACTTGTTTTTCAAAAATTAAAATATCAAACTTAAAATATAGAAATACTTCTTAGATGTACTTCATGTTTACTATCATTAGAATCGGCTTGATAACATCTTTTCAAATATGGTGATATCTCAAAATCCATTTTTTGCGACTTATGACCCATTTTCCTGTAACACATCACATATACTCCATAGTAACGCAGAAATATATTTAATACACTGTCTTGAGATTCGCTGCATCTAATCATATGACTCAAAGTACTAAACCCCGAAAATATTAAAACATTCCAACAAAGAGATTTGTGAATAAATTACTTCTAATAAAATATAAATTTTGCGACTTGTACCTTATTTTCCTGTCAGAAATCACATATATATCGATGACCACAAACCTACGTACCCAAACTATCCTCTATATGGGTCATATTTTCAGAAAATGTACAATTCATCTTAATCAATTCTCTCAAATAACCCAAATTTCAGACGAAAATAAAGTTCAAAATACAGTTCAACCTAACCAAACATATTGCTAGAATCAATGCAATGCCGAGTATACTCGAATTTACCTAATATTGACCAAATTGCTGCCTAATTTAGCAAAATTTACTCAATGTGTAAAGCTGCCAATTGTACATTATCTGAAAATCTGACCCACATATCATTGTGAGTTACAGTTACTAACTATAGACACTGGGGCTTTATTTTGCACTTCAAATGTGCCTGTTGGAATGCACCTATGGCGAGAGTAATTGTTTTACTGACAATTAATCTCCCCCCAGGCCTAATTTAGGAGTGAACGGGCAGACAGTAAGCTAAATGTGTCCACTAAGCCTTAGCCTAGGGTTTAATCCCTGGTATTTAGCAGTGAACTGTCTCTCCTGACAAGTAAGGATTGTTTTCAGTGGTTGTTTATTTTGTTTACTTCTGTTTGGAGTTTACTGAACTTATCAACATGTAATGTATCATGAGAGCGTGTGGCACCAGCATGCCTGTGGGGCAGGTATTTTTGCGTTAGTATAGTTCTTAACTGATCAAGTTCGAAGCTCAGGGGAGAGAGGACCACTTCTTTTGGTAATCAGGCCCGCCATCCTGATACATGCTGATACACCTCACCGCCTCTAGTGTTGTGCTTCACCGCCATCAGGGCTGTGGGGGAGAGGGTGATGATAAGACAAGGGGAGCTGTCCCCCAAATCTGAGTTCCTCCATCCTAACCCAGCTGTTGTTTTAATGAGGAGGTGACAGATTTCAAGAGGTTTAATGGAATTCTGTCTTCCACACATCCCAATCAAAGAAATATCGCTGCTGGGAAGTTATCAGGTTACGAACTATAGACGACAGACTGTGGGATGATTAGTAGTAGAATGACAAATCATAAGACATGCATGGTGCAATACAGGAACTCACTTTAATCTGTTGTGATACTTTAATTGTTTTTTGTAATGTATGATAACTTTTGAACTTTTGTACACATTAATCATAATAATATACAGCGTTTTCATTTGGCATGTGGGTCAGATTTTCAGAAAATGTACAATTGGCAGATATATACATTTAGTAAATTCTGCAAATAAGGCTGAGATTTGCCAATACTAGGTAAATTTGAGTATATTCGGCATTGTATTGATTCTAGCAATCTGTTTGGTTAGGTTGAACTGTATTTTGAACGTTATTTTCGTCTGAAATTGTGTTATTTGAGAGAATTGGTGAAGTTGAATTGTACATTTTCTGAAAATCTGACCCATGTATAAGTCATGTTCCTTATTAGTTAACTTCCCTGTACTGGGCGTTTCACTATAAGTTCTCTACCCCTGGAGAGGATGTGCCCGTCATCATGGTAGCCTATTGTAATACAGAAATATTCAGATAGTTTGATAGCCACTGTCATTTGCTGTATAGCAAGAGTGTTTATATATCATACACCCCACAGCATAGGTCGACAACGTCATTGTTGCCGTTATAGAACGTAACCTCGCTGCGAGCAGCGCGGTTCCTAGACACCTTAAAAATGAAAACATTCCAACAAAGAGATCTTGTGAATAAATCACTTTGAAAGATATCAATTTTTGCGACTTGTGACTCATTTTCCTGTGACACATTACACATAAAATGTGTAGTGCCTTAGACAAGTACAGCTTTGACTAGACTACTTACATTCATCAGTCGAGTACATGTATGAATGTGGGTCAGATTTTCAGAAAATGTACAATCCTGTCAAATAGCCCACATTTAGAAAAGAAATTAGCTTCAAATGCAGTTTAACATAACAGAACTGATACCTTAAATCAATGCTGTATACATTGCATTATTTTATTATATTATATCTTTATCAATAATTGTCATGTTCTATACTCAGTCTAGAACAAGGCTAACGCATTCAAAATTAAGGCAACTGTCGGTAGAAATGGAACACTACTTTCATAAAGACATGTAGACCTATTTGTCTCCTTTCCCCTATGTAATATCGAACATTTTCACAAAAAAAAGATTTTCTTAACTTATCTTATACCAGATAGACTCAGATATACCCAGTATTCTTCATTGTTCAACCTAATTAAGGAGAATTTCCTAAATGTGTAGTGCTGCCAATTGTACATCTTCTGAAAATCTGACCCATATAATGCACTACTGTCTTAAAATATATTGTCTAGTGTACATTCTTTGATATGTGGGTCAGTTTTTCAGAAAATGTACAATTCACCTTCACCAATCCTCTCAACTAACCCACATTTCAGACGAAAATAAAGTTCCAAATACAGTTCAACCTAACCAAACAGATTGCTAGAATCAATGTTATGCCGAATATACTCGAATCTACCTAGTATTGACCAAATTGCAGTCTTATTTAGCAGAAGTAACTAAATGTGTAGTGCTGCCAATTGTACATTTTCTGAAAATCTGACCCATGTGAACCATAGATGAGACGCAGGTCAGGGGGAAGAACCTCAATTGTTGGTGATGCTGATGTGTATGTACACTGTGCGTCCCGCATGAACTATTAAAAACACACTATTGGCAAGAGAATCTGAATCTCTTTCGGTATGTTTGAGACATTGCTGTGTATTAGATGACGACTTTGACATTGAACAATATAAAAATATTCATTTTCTAATATATAACCGCAATGTGCTTCTGTTCAAAGATTTCCACTATTTCCCTATTTTACTGAATTCCGGCTAGAAACAAGGCATGCAAATGGAATGTATGAGATTTCTGTCATACTTTCCTAGTTAGGACTTTCAACATCATTGACATTATGGGTGAAGATTCCTGAAAATGTACTATTCGCCTTCACCAATCCTCTCAAATAACCACAATTTAAGACGAAATTCAGCTTCAAAACACAGTTCAACACAACCAGACAGATTTATTGAATGAATACAATACAGAATACACTCAGATATACTCAGTATTTATCATTCTTCACTCTAATTTAGCAGTATTTTAGAGTTGTGTAGAACTGTAGATTGTGCATTTTCTTAAAATCTGACCCTTATCCCCCAACCGTTTGGAAGGGACAGAAGTATTTGGAAATCATGGAACTTCATGTGTGCGTTTTATCGTTTATAATTGTTGCAGAATGTTTTCACTCATTTACTTTTCATTTGTACCGAATTTAAATGATTTATAATTATGATTTTAGTGCTCGGTAACAGTAAATCATTTATGCTCCTACATGTCAGTTGATGTGTCACGAACTGCATAACATTTTAATCATGGAAATAATTTGTTGTAATAAATATAATAACTCCATGTTGATGTCAACAAAATCTCCATGCAACAACAAAACATACCACTAAACGCATTTCTAAAGGCATTTCTGGATAGTATTAAACGAGAATAAGCTTTTCCAAAAGAATAAAAACCTGAGATTTCAATGGGCATCCTGTGTCAAACTAGATTACCGTTCACTTCAATTTCAAATTCATGAATCTTTTCATGTTTTAAATCCATGGGTCATACCACCAACATGTTTAAATCTGTGATGTGTTTCAGGAAAATGAGTCATAAGTCGCAAAATTGGTATTTTTCAATGTGTTTTTTCACAAGATCACATTAATCGAATTATCTGATTTTTGGGGAGTGTGTCACGTATGGATATGTCAATCGATGTATCAAATTCCAGGACAATCTATGTAATATATCCTTTGGTTTTAAAGGTCCTCATATGGACTACATTTAGTTACTTTACTGTTTAGTGACTCCCAGAAATATTGGAAACTTTTTTTTTTCAAAAACGAAAATATCAAACTTAAAATCTAAAAATACTTATTGGATTATTAGACTGTTTACTATCATTGGAATCGGCTTGATCTCATCTTTTCAAATATAATAGTATCTCAAAATCCATTTTCTGCGACTTATGACTCATTTTCCTGAAACAGATCACAAAATTATGGCTCTTTTAGCATATATCAAAATCAAGCAATAACTCCTGGATATCTTTAAAATTTCTCAACGAGATGTCTCTCAAAATTTTAATTTTGATTTGATTTCCTTAATTAAGCTTTGTCTTTTAAAAATTCTATTCATGCTGGATGTGTCAGATATCCTAATGGGTTTTTCATCTGTTTCCAGTTCAAGCACATATGTGTGATTCGTTTTAGGAAAATGAATCATAAGTCGCAAAATAGGGATTTTATCATATTTGAAAAGAGGATATCAAGCTGATTCCAATGATACTAAACACTAGGGCACCTAATAAGCATTTCTATATTTAATGTTTGATATTTTTATTTTTGAAAAAAAGTTTGCATTGTTATTCACGCGTACACAGTAGCCAGGTATAGGGTTGATGGTTTGGCTACTGGATGGGTGATTACCAGTAAAGTAACTAAATATACTCGATATGAAGGCCTTCAAAATGCAAGGATATATTTAATACAATGTCCTGAAATTTGTTACATGGATTCATATGACTATAAGTGCTAAACCCACTAATAGTCAGAACATTTCAATAAAGCGATCTTGTGAAAAAAACACTTATAAAATATCAATTTTGCGACTTGTGACTCATTTCCCTGAAACACATCACATTTGTGATATGTAACAGGAAAATGAGTCCAATGATGGTAAAGATTAAGTATATCCAAGAAGGGTTTCTATAAATTAAGTGTGGTATACCCGATGTGCAATAGAACAGTTCTTACATGATTTTTTACCTGGACATTTACACCTGATTATGTTTGAAAGAAATGTTTCAATATTTCGGGGTGGACATTTACAAGTAAAGGAACTAAATATATTCCATAAGATGACGTGTGAAACCCAAGGATATATTTAATACACTGTCGTGGAATTTGGTGTCATAAAGTGCTAAACCCTAAAAAAAATCAGAACATCTGAGATCTTCTGAATGAAATACATTGAACAATATAACTGTTGCGACTTGTGACTCATAACATATATATCGTATATTATAATACATACCATATATACAGTATATCATAATACATAACATATATACGGTACATTATCTCCAAGTGGTCATTATAAAGTGATTTACAAAGAGACGCGCTGTGTCACTCTGATGCCATAACGATGGATTGTTATCAGGGCTTATTTGAATCGTTTATAGGCTGTAACATTTGTATAGAGATGATGTACATATCGAGTAATTGAGTGCAATAGTTAAAAGAAATTCATTAGTTGTTTTGTATTTTCTTTGCCACTGGGTAAATGCAGTAATAGCAGAACTATCAGGGTCAAGTCGCCAGAAAATGTACAATTGGCCCTCACCAATTCTCTGAAATAACCCACATTTAAAACGCAAATCAGGTTCAAAATACAGTTCAACATAACCAGACAGATTAATTGAATGGATATTGTACAGAATATACTCAGATACACCTAGTATTTATCATTTTTCGCTCTTATTTAGCAGAATTTGATAGATGTGTAAAACTGAAAATTGTGCATTTTCTTAAAACCTGACCCATCAGGTAAATAATACCATTTCCCTATAGCATATGGCCGAGATTAAAAAAAGAATAAAAAAAAAAGGTAATTTCACTAAATAAGGCCCATGACGTGGACACTTGTATATATACTACCTGTTTATTCAGAATGTGTTAGTTCTAATTTGGTATACTTATAATTTTAGAGCCAAACTTTAAATTTAATTTGTTTTTCAGAAAATTGAAATCACTGATAAAACCATGGCAACCAACTAAGCATAACTATTCATCATTATTTGGTAATGTCATCACTGACCATATTTTGGGCCATATTAGCCATTTACCTAGTATTCAAATTGCGTTTACATTAGTTTAATTTGCTTTCATTTCTCCCTAGAGCCAATTATTTGAGAATTCAATATCTACAATACATCATGTCATCAATCAAATTTGGACATCAGCCTTGAATAATAATTTGGGTGGTTTATCATACTGATTACACGCAAGATGTTTGCTCATCCCCGATGTCTCACAAAACTATGCCAAAATTGGTAATTTTTTCCATTTTGACCCTCGACTCATACAGTTTTTATTCCTTGTGACAAAATTGGAATCACACATATCATATATCAAGAGATGCGGAAATTTGTTTTCCAAAACTTTCTTTAGCAGTTTCATGACGTCCTGTGGACATGTTGCGCAAACTTCCCATAGCCCCACCATTGTGGAGATAAATAACCTCTGTTTGTTCATCGATCATATAGTTTTATCAGTTCTAACTTACATATATCCATCTTTAGAGGCAAACGATTTCAACTATAGCCTTCATGATCGTCAAACCGTTACTGGGACGATGTATAGAGTGATTATTTATCGCCCCAATGCTAACTCTATGGGGGTTATTTACTTCCGGTCCACACAGTACAACTACGCGACTAATTTTCATTAATTTGCGCCCCGCCGCCATGACACTTACGCGGCCTATAGTGAGTAGCGTTTCATTGGTCTAGTATTTAGCATTTCCTTTAATCTGCTTTGCCACTTTCATATAAAGTGTTAGCAGAGATTTAGATTTCAGGTAAATAAATGACGTTTCCTACATCACAGATGACAGAGACAAATGTCATTAAATTTTCATTGGTCTAATGATAATTATACAGAATAGGGGAGTTGCCTGAGTCACTAGTGCGCATGTCTGTACAATGTATCCTGGGATGGATTCTAATAAAATCTGACAAACACATATTTTGCAACATTTTTAACGACATTTGCAAGAATGTTTTTACTAATATCTTAGCTTGCATAAATGATCTATGTTAACCTAATGCATGATGGGAGAGATGGCGACCTGTGTCATGGAAACATGTATAAATAATGGATATTGACAATAGAGCATTATCAAATACTCCATGCTGAATATGGCATGTTTTCTATAGATTTTAGACTGTACCATTAGTCCCATGATTCCATGAGAATCAACATTCAAAATGGTGGCTGTGGTAATTTGCGCCAATCCAATGTGTGAGGTATGACATTGCCATTCCCTCTTCCTCCCCCTAGTAGCAACGTTGGAGTAAATATAGAACCTAAATTTGAATATGGTACTCATTATTGCTCTGTCCTCGATGTTTGTTTTTTTAAAGAAAAAAACCATCTTGGACAGTGCAATAGTGCCCTTCATACCACATTCTCATTAGGTTCTATCCATGTATTATTGCCCGTGAGCTCATTGTCTTGATAAGTAATTGAACTTCATTAATTGTAACATTCAGTGTACACTGTGCATGCCTGTCCATGATTCAATTGACATTTTACAGAGGATTGGCTGTATAAAAATCCTGAATAAAAAAATTCTAAATACAAGAAATATGAATAAGTTGTCAATATCTTAAATTCTAAGGGTCAAGTGTAGGTGTAAATTAAACAAGTGCTTGGATATCTCGTTCTGTGCAATCTCAGGTTTTATCTATTTTTAATGTATTTCAGAGTGGTGTTAATCAACACTTGTAAATTGATGTGGGCGTTTATTGATCATTTTGTAATTTTGGTGTAACTTTCTGCTGATTGTTGGGAAAATTGTCATGAGTGATTATGTGTGGGCATTGTGAATCAAATACTTGAGGTCAAGCTAAAGGGCATGGTGTTCAAGTTCATAGACACGCCAATAAGGTTTTGAAGCTATTTTTTTTTTTTTTTTATTACAAATATGGCCGTACAATTATAAATGGTTAACAAAAAACGCCTGTCCACCATATGTGGACGTTTTCTTGAGTCGCTTCTAACCATTACTCATCCCATATTTACCATTATTAATATTTAGAATTTCAATAAATTTCCAATACATGAAAAAGTTATTGTCAATAATTATGGCCTTTACATATAATATACTGCAACACATCGAGCTAGTACTTAGAAAACAATACTATCAAACTTACTATCGACAGTAAATTTACGCTAAGAAATCTCCCTCAAGTTGGGAGCTGACACAAGTCGCAAAAAGGGAATCTTGAGATATCATCATATTTGAAAAGATGACATCAAGCCGATTCCGATGGTAAATAAGAAGGACGTACATCTAAAGATATATCTATATTTTATGTTTGATGTATTTATGTTTGAAAAAAAATTGCAATATTTCTGGGTGGGCAATTACTAGTAAGTTTTTGGGAAAGTTCGATCTGTATGGAAGATCTTACGTTTGGAGCTCAGGTCATCTAAAGATTAGACCTTTTTCTCTGCTGGGATTAAAAAACTGTGTTTGAAGTATTCTTTAATGAGTGAAGTATGCTCCAAACTACCTGATAATGTAGATGTAACAGGCCTTTAACTGGCGATCTCTGTCAACCCTTGAGTCTACTAATTCTGATCTGAACCTTGTTTTTGTTCCAATTTTGATTGTTGACGAATTGAATTTCACCCAACGCCGCAAGGTCTAGTTATATTTAAAGATACCTCATCAAAGCCTTTGGTTCTCCATCCAATGATATACTATTGGGTAGATAGTATATATGCCTAATTAATAGTTAAAGTGACACTTCTCGCTGTTCTTGGGTAGATTATCGAGTAACAGAATTTCTACTTCCCTTTCTAGTATTTGGTGCACCTTACCCTACCTAACTAACTCCTGTGGATATCAAAACTCTAACATTCATATTATATCAGATATTTGCTAAATATAGTGAGCAAAATCGTTTTTGCTTGCCAAACAGAAATTTCAAAGTGGCAGTTGGGTTGACATCTGGAGTTACATAATGCCAGGCTCCACCAAATATCCTCCATAGGCTCATAGGTTAAAGTTAGTTACATTTCTGCCCAAGTGGCAGCACTTTACAGTGCTGGAGCCATCTTCTCTGTGATTTGAAATGTGGTCTATTCATTACACTTATTCAATGATTATTGAATGAGGACACAATGTTGGTGCTCTATACTTTAGAAATTGTCATACATATCCTATATGATTACACTGAAAAAGTTTCATGTGATTCTGTGACTACTCGTTTTAGCTATCTTAGCCACTTTAATGTTAATGTTAAATGAAGTAAGTCCAACACCTCTTTCCTTGACTGTTCCTGATTGACTGCCTGACTGGCCAGTCTTCTCCTTTTATTCAAGCCCCACAACAGCTGTGGCACGTAGTGTGTCTCACACCGGTGCACATTCCTCCACGTACCTACCTAATATGTGTTGTGTTCCAGGAAAATGAGTCACAAGTCGCAAAATTTGTATTTTTTAAAGTCCTTTGTCACAAGATCTCTTTATTGAAATGTTCTGATTCTTAGAGGGTTTAGCAGTTATAGTCATATGAATCCATGTACCAAATTTCGGAACATTGTATCAAATATATCCCTGCGTTTTTAAGGCCTTCATATGGAGTCTATTTAGTTACTTTACTGATGATTACCCATGCAGAAACATTGCAAACTGGTTTTTTTTTCCAAAAATAGAAATATCAAACTTAAAATATAGGAATACTTATTAGGTGTCCTAGTGTTTACTATCATTGGAATCAGCTTGATCTCCTCTGTTCAAATATGGTGATATCTCAAAATCCATATTTTGCGACTTATGACTCATTTTCCTAAAACGGATCACATATACAATGATAACTATGTAGACATGCCCTCAGGGGCTGTCTTTCCACCTGGTGGTATGACAGTTTCTATATTTTGTATTTCCGATTGTAGCTGCTACTTAGTTTCCTGATAGGTAGCAATATGGCAACTGGTATAGATTAAGGCTTGAAACTTTTCTAATCCTAGTCATATCCAGTTGTTTTTTGGTCTGACTTTTTTATGTAATTTAAATGGCATAGACCTGCGTACCTATTGGTTTTGTATTTCTATCGTATATAATTTTTTCTTTGTTATCTTACCAGTTTCTTTTTTTTTTATCTTTGTGATGTTTAGTATAAATTATTAACTCATAACATTTCTCGATGTCATTCAATCATTCGGATTTAGCTTCTTAAATATCAATAAATCTGTACTGAATTAAATCTGTATTCCCAAGGTCAATCTGAAGGGCATGCTGGCAAAGCTCATTGCCTTGTGAATAGGTTTTTGAAGCTATCACCTGTTATAATAAGGAAGACCTGCTATGCCGATGATGAGAATTCAATTCCTGTAATTTGACGGACGAATATAAATTGAATAATTTACTAAGATCTTTATAATCGTTATAGAGTTGTTAAAAAAGTGATATCTACGGAAGCTATTCAAAGAACTAGATCCGTTTTAAACTCAAACTAACAAGTCTGTTAATTTTTAACTAATCAAAAATGATTTTGATCTGATAAAAAAATTGATTTTGATGAAGAAACATCAATTAAAATACGGAACTCTTTCTTCTAAATTGACTAGCTGTTGTCAGGTTACTGTGTAGCGTATTGATACAGGAACTACTTCCACAGATAAACAGAATTGTGGTCATTACATGTAATTAGAATCATCTATAACCACTCAGAGCTTATTCATACAAATATTTCATTTATAGAATACTAGCAAATACCCGTGCTTCGCACGGGATTTGCTAGTGGGAGAGTGGGGCCCACATCTTCCCACTCTCCTTGTTTCCTCTCCAACCATCTTTCTCTTTCAAGTTGTCTCTGTAAGTTAGTATCTGTATCAACATTCATACCTCAAATGGAACCCTGTTAAAATGTTTTTTTGTCACTGTTGTATTGTTGTTGCCTCGCATTCCCTCTCCTCCCCCACCCCTCTCCCTTCCCCTTCCCCTGCCCCTGCCCCCCTGCCCCTGCCCCCTTCCCCTTCCCCTGCCCCTCTTCTCCGCCCCTCTCCCCCTCTCCTCCCCCTCCCCCTCCCCCCGCCCCATATACCTCAAATGGAACCCTGTTAAGATGTTTTTTTTGCCTCTCCTCCTGCCCCCACAATGGACATTTCCTGAGTTCCTTTTGGTGGAAATATGGTGAAATAGTCCCGTAGTGAAGCGACAACTTGCCATGGTACCTGTCCATGACGTCATGCTTTGGGTGTAGGGGCACTGGTGTAGGGGTACTGATAGGTTTGTTTTCAGGCAGTGCTGGGGGCCTTGGATGGGGGTGCTCGATGTAAACCCATTTCTGACCCCTTTCCAACCCTAATTTGTTAATGGAACATAGTGGAATGGTTCGGCACCATTTTTGGCAATGTGCATGTGAAATATAATGGAGATCTGGCCAGTGGTTTCAGAGAAGATAGCCGTTTTAGGCTCCAAACCCTTATTTTATTAATATAGAGATAATAGAATAGAAATATCTTTTATTCATCACTGAGATCTTACATTAATTTTCGATGAACAGGTTTACAGGCTTCTAGGTACCTTATAGGATTTACACCTAGGTCTTCCTACCGTTCACTTTATCTATACATTCAAACCAAATAAATATTATACAGTTTGCTTGGGTAAAATCATTTATGTAGATTTTTAAGACCCTTATCTAATTGCTAATAAGTGAATCCAGTACAGGATTATTTCAGCCGGGCAAGTGTTGCTCTCAGCTTAGTATACGGGTCAGAATTTCAGAAAATGTATAATTCACCTTAACCAATCCTCTCAAACAACCCAAATTTCAGACGAAAATAAAGTTCAAAATACAATTCAACCTAACCAAACAGATTGCTATAATCAATCCAATGCAGAATATATTCGGATTTACCCAGTATTGACCAAATTGCAGCCTAATTTACAAAATTTACTAAATGTGTACAGCTGCCAATTGTACATTTTCAGAAAATCTGACCCATACATGGTGAAATACAGTAAAACAAAAATAAATAAAGTGAGATACGTATGAGTATCATTACGGATAAAATAACAGTGTCACATGATATCGGCAAGCTGAGAAAAAAAAGCTTTAATACCATATAACATATGTTAATGTGTGAAGGATATGGCTATTCATTTGTAAGCTGAGGAATCTATGAGATAAAACATGAAAATGTTTAGCAAGATTGAAATTGACAGCCGGCGAGTGAATGCAATAACGTAACATAATTTGTTCAACCTTATTTACACACGTTGCATTTCTGCGTCCTTGACAACCAGTTTTTCCCACGTAAAGAAAAGGTTATACTACATATGTGATGTGTTTTAGGAAAATGAGTCATATGTCGCAAAATTTTTATTTTTCAAAGTGTTTTTTTCACAAGATCACATTATTGGAATGTTCTAATTTTTGGGGGGTTTATCACCTATAGCTATATCAATTGATGTATCAAATTTCAGGACAATCTATGTATTATATCCATTCGTTTTAAAGGTCATCATATGGAGTCTATTTAGTTACTTTACTGTTTATTGACCCATGGAAATATTGGAAACTTTTTTTTTCAAAAACAAAAATATCAAACTAAAAATCTAGAAACACTTATTAGATTATTAGACTGTTTATTATCATTTGAATCGGCCTGATCTCACCTTTTAAAATGTAATGATATCTCAAAATCTATTTCTTGCGACTTGTGACTCATTTACCTAAAGAACATCACATTTTTTCCCACGTAAAGAAAAGGTTATGCTATGGTCCTTTATTTTAAAGTAATCTTTGGTTTGTAACAGTTATTATTAAGCTAATTAAGTTAATTAAAAAATACTACCCTGATCATTTGTGATGTGTTTCAGGACAATGAGTCATAAGTTGCAAAAAAATAGATTTTGAGATACCATTATATCTGAAAAGATGAGCTCAAGCTGATTCTAATGATAGTAAACAGTCTAGTAATCTAATAAGTATTTCTAGATTTTAAATTTGATATTTTCGTTTTTGAAAAAAAAAGTTTCCAATATTTCTTGGGGACAATAAACAGTAAAGCAACTAAATGTAGTCCATATGAGTACCTTTAAAACGAAGCATATGTTACATAGATTGTCCTGCAATTTGATACATTGATTGATATATCTATAAGCGATAAACCCTCCAATAATTA
The DNA here is from genome assembly GCA_942159475.1 of Sthenelais limicola. Taxonomy (NCBI): domain Eukaryota; kingdom Metazoa; phylum Annelida; class Polychaeta; order Phyllodocida; family Sigalionidae; genus Sthenelais; species Sthenelais limicola. Next base: position 137,052,101 of record OW804094.1, read on the forward strand.
GATTATTCCAATAATGTGATCTTGTGAAAAAAACATTTTGAAAAATATCAATTTTGCGACTTATGACTTATTTTCCTGAAACACATCACATTCATTTATCAATGATCTTGGTAGAGTTTCACTTGGGGAGACTGATATTGAAGGGGCTATGGGAATCTTTGAACGGTTTAACTTGTAATACTAATAATAAAAAATATAGGCCTTACGTCAACAAACTAAACATTCTTGGTGGATTTAACAGTAGTGAGGACAGTAGTCAGGAGTAGATCGACTATCCAAATGGCTCATATCTGAAATTGTTATCTCTTCATAAACCGTAATCTATGCTGTAATGTGATGAAGCTTTTTCAAAGTCAGTTAGGAGGACGCTAAAATCGTCCTGCATTTGGCAAGTTAATACAGACATCAATCTCTGAATGTTAAAATGTCATCACACATAAGAGCTTACGAAGAAGGCTGAAAGCTATTTGAGACTTTTTGTGCTTCCCTTCCCCCGCATGGGACAATTCATTCAGGGACACTTACATCTAAAGTTACATTCCTAACGTTGACGTAGAATTATTGCTTTACTTATGAGAGACCGTAGTTTTCGAACCTTCAAACTGAGGGAAAGTCTCTCGCTACAGACCCTATGATGTTTGTATGAGGTGAATAATGTAACTTTAGTGTGAATATAATTATGGGTCAGATCTTCAGAAATTATACAATTGGCAGCACTACACATTTAGGAAATTCTCCTTAATTAGGCTGAAAAATAAAGAACACCGGGTATATCTGAGTATATTTGGTATCGCATTGATTTAAAGTATCAGTTCTGTTATGTTAAACTGCATTTTGAAGCTCATTTTTGTCTTAATTGTGGACTATTTGAGAGGATTGGCGAAGGCGAATTGTACATTTTCTGAATATCTGACCCATGTATGAGGTGAATATTGTAACTTATGTGTGAATATATGTATTTGTAATTTACCTTTGTCATTGGCACAATTTTGAGAAGTTGTTAATCCGAATATTGAGAAGAATTACGAGAATGATATATTGATAATCTGTTTATCATGACATAGTACTGACACGGCGCAGGTTGTGGATTTTAGATTCTTTTTAAATACCTATTTAAAGTATGTACATTTGTAATATTATCGAACTGTTTGAGTTATAGTTTAATGTAATAATTTTTTTGGTAAAAGTCATCAAACTCTGAGAATAATGTACCTTGTACACAATGTTTTGATGAATAAAATCCTTTAAACATACAAACCACAAAATGCCATTTAAATACCATCAGGCCGCCCGAATCAAATAAAACCTAAATAATTTATCCCGCCGAGACAGTCAAGTCGAACGAACTTTGACTTAACATTTTAGGAAAACTTTTAAACTCAAGGATATCCCATGTCTTTAGGTGTATTGATGTCCAAACGAACTGAAATCAGAAACACTTTGACACAGAATGTCCTACGACGAACCGTAACAAAGATGGATTTGTGTGTGCAGACAGTTTCAAGGAGATCTAACAAATGTGATATGTTTTAAAAAAATGAGTCACAAGTCGCAAAAAACGGATTTTGAGATATCTGAGATATTTTGAATCATGGTTTATGTTATTTCAAAAACATAAACCAGGATTTAAAATGAAATCCTAGGATTCATCGGGAGACCCGAATCGGGGAGCAATCGGGGGTAGGCAAATCGGCTCTGTGTGGGCAGGGTCTTACTAGTGGACAGCACCATAAGGTAAAAAATGTAAAATGGGATAAACCTCCCTTAAATTCATCCTGAACATTGTTTATACTTCTAAGTATCACTGTATCAAGTATCTATATAAGTATCAGTTCTGTTATGTTAAACTGCATATTGAAGCTCGTTTGAGAGTATTTGAGAGGATATTTGAGAGGATTGGTGAAGGAGAATTGTACATTTTCTGAAAATCTGACCCATCTGATTAGAAGGCGTTCAGTATGGAGTGATGGCACAATCACCCAGCTGGCAAACCCACATACGTGCAGTGCGCGTATATCCATGGCACACCGTGTTGCAACCAGGTGTAATATAATGGAAAGTAAAAGTATTGGAAGTTTTTGACCGACCCTAACTGAGAGTGTAATAAAAAATTATTGTGTAGCCCACACATACACACCAGTCCAATACAACTTATCGTTGGTGAAATCATACGATTCCTTGTGTTATTGATCTCAAATCTTAAGTTAGTTATTTGTATGCCCTACATACCGTATTTCCCCGTTTATAAGCCGGGTCCCGTTTATAAGTCAACCCGTCCAATAAAATTTAAAAAAAAATAAAAATAAGCCTGCCCTGTTTATAAGCCGGGGAGTGAACATATTCTTACTGTACAATAAGCACTATAATCCTTACCCCAAATATAATCCTTACCCCGAATATAAGCCTGGTCTATCACCATTTGAAAATAATATAAACCCGAGCTTATAGACGGGGAAATACGGTATTCACAATTTCATGCCCACAAATTCAAAAATGACAGCCACAATTTGCTGTGGAAGAGCCCAATTGTCCCCTGATTTTGGTCTCCCAATGAATGCTACGATTTCATTTCCAATCCAGGTGTATTATTTCAAAAACATAAATCAGGAACGGAAATGAAATCATAGGATTCATTGGGAGATCCAAATCGGGGGGCAATCAGGGGGCAAATCGGCTGTGTGTGGGCAGGGTGACTGTACCTACACTCATATTCAAGGCACCGGGGATTGAGACAAGTCGTACGAATTAGAAATAGATTTGTAGAAATGCCTATTGAAATATTGGATGTGTGGACCTTGTTATGCCGGGCCCACACATTCAAGAACTCAGAGCGGAATTGGCCTTAAGACAATTTGTAGGAATTCAAAATCAATCTTAAGAAACATGCTTGAGTTGGGTAGTGTGTGGACTTTCTTAGGAGGAAAGCTCCAATTCATATGCCAAATCGTGGGTTCTTATGACAATTCATAGGCAATATTTTGGACTTTTCGTGATTTCCCAATTCGTACGAATTACGAGTTCTTGAATGTGTGGGCCCGACTTTACGAACAGGCCTTGTATTCTACAACAAATCGTGGTTCTCCCACAACAAAGTGTGGCTGTCATTTGTGAATTTGTGAATGTATGGGCATGAGATTGTGAATTCCGTATTTTCCCCGTCTATAACTATTGTGAATCTTATACGGTAAATATTCCTCAATTGCCGAAACAGAATTCTGTACACATCATGATAATCTAAGATCCCATTTGCAAGAGGAAGTATAAACATATGTCTGTTTCCTGTGGCAAAGGTCAGAGAATATCAGAATAAAGCATTTTGAGCTACACTAAATCGTTTGTATCATATATCAGCACTTCTCATTCTAAAAAGAATCCATGGATTCACTTGGATGGGCTGGGGATACGCTACAGCAAAGGATATTTCATATGTGATGTGTTTTAGGAAAATGAGTCATAAGTCGCAAAATATGGATGTTGAGATATCATCATATTTGAAAAGAGGAGATCAAGCCCATTCCAATGATAGTAAACGCTAACAATCTCATAAGTATTTCTATATCTTATGTTTGATATTTTTATTTTTGAAAAAAAAAAGTTTCCAATGTTTCTAGATGGGTAATTAGCAGTAAAGTAACTAAATATACTCCATACAAAGGACTTCAAAACGCAAGGATAAATTTAATACAATGTACCGAAATTTGTTACATGCACCTATAAGACTATACCTTATAAAAACCAGAACATTGCAGTAAAGAGATCTTGTGAATAAATCACTTTGAAAAATATCAATTTTGCGACTTATGACTCATTTTCCTGAAACACATCACATATATGTGTGATGTTTTACATCAACATTTATCACAAGTCGCGGAAAAATAGATTTTGAGAAATCATCATATTTGAGATCAAGCGGATTCCAACGATGGTAAACATAAGGACATATAATAAGTATTTCTATATTATAATCTAAATTATTATCTTAATTATCATCTCAATTATAATATTAACCTGAATGCATCACATATTAAGATAGAACTCAACGAGATATGGATATGGGATGACGCATTCACAAAACACTTGTGCGTTATTTTTCCGTTTTTCCCTCATGGCGATATATCCATCTCGAGCTGGGTTCTATTTTTATGCCATGATATATAATTTTAGCCCTATTTAATCATTTTCTAACCTTTCAACTCGGCAAAAGCAAGCGCCTACAATGTTGCGTCATGAAATAAGCGTCATAAAATAAGCGTCATTGATTGGTGCAACTAAATTTACGCAACCAATCAAAATAGGGGAGTAAATTGGTTGCATTCGAAAAGCCTGCCCTGTGAATACTGTATTTCTAGTGAAATCTACGCGTGCATATGCAATGGGCTAAACTGGCCATGTGTTTGTGGATACGCACATCAAGGCATATGGGTAAGATTTTCAGAAAATGTACAATTGAACTTCGCCAATCTTCTCATGTGACCCAAATTTCAGACGAAAATAAAGTTCAAAATACAGTTCAACATAACCAAACAGATTGCTAGAATAAATGCAATGCCGAATTTACTCGAATTTAGCTAGTATTGACCAACTTGCAGCCTAGTTTAGCAGAATTTACTAAATGTTTACATCTGCTAATTGTACATTTTCTGAAAATCTGACCCATAAACTTGTGTCTAGGATACCCTCGAGTATGAGGGTTATATTTTCAGAAAATGTACAATTGGCAGCTCTACACATTTAGGAAATTATGCTAAATTAAGCTGAAAAATGATAAATACCGGGTATATCCGAATATATTTGGTATCGCATTGATTTAAAGTATCAGTTCTGTTATGTTAAACTGCATTTTGAAGCTCATTTTTGTCTTAAATGTGGCTTATTTGAGAGGATTGGTGAATGCGAATTGTACATTTTCCGAAAATCTGACCCATGAGGTGTGAAGGCAAGTATCTGCTTCTCGGCGGGTGTTATTTTTGGCCCGCTGTAATCGGTTTAGTATCAAGAGCATGCCGACTTGAAGCCCTGTTAGTTGACTTATAAGCGTCAGCTATAGGAAGCTAGGACGCCTCCACCTTGTTAAAAGAAGGATGCAGTAGAAAATAAAAATGGGGATGGGGGAGGAGATGGGGAGGAGGAGCGTAGGCAATGATAAGAAAAGTACTCCATGATTCTGATATGGGTCAGATTTTCAGAAAATGTACAATTGTCAGTTGTACAAATTTAGTAAATTCTGCTGAACATAAAAATACTGCTGAACTGCTGAACATAAAAATACTTTTCACATTTTCCTCAGCATCATTGGAGTGCCGTTTCCGTGAGTGGTGAAGCCACAAGCGATGATGGATACATTTTCACTTCACTTTTCATTTCACATTTCACTTCACTTTTTAAACAAGTGTGTCTAATATGCTATATTAGAACAGCCACAAGTTGTATTGCATATTAGTTATACACGCATTGCTCTGAAAACAATGTATCTAGAGTGATTTACGCACAGTGCGTATTTCACTAGTGATTTACATGGAGTGGCAACAAATCTATTTTTTTTTACTAAGATTACCGGTAAAATTCAAATTCATGACTCAATTTCTTTTTCTATTTTCATGATTGAAAGCATGTATAATAAATTTGTTAACTAACTCGTTGTTTTCAGTTCCTTAAAATATTACACTTGTTGCTACGCAACTCGTCCAATATTCACGCTCCTTCAACCAACTCGTTAGTTAACCTGTATTTATATCACAACTACCACGTTTAGATGGAGTTAAACTGTTGAAATTCCCAACATTGTTCAGGCCAAGATGAAACTATGAAATTAACAACGCCTTCACGTCTCCATGAATCACGCCCATGACGTCACTCTGTACATATCACATGTGGTTTTCCAAAACAATACGCTTACTACAGATCAGTTAGTTTTGGTTTGGTAACCAGCTAAGAAGTGATATAAATGTCTTTATTATATGCGTATTCCATATGAGAGGTGCTATAAGTGGGGTGCTATAAAAATACTCATATAGTACACATACTATATGAACTACACCAAGTCGGCCAATTTTATGCACTTTTATGCACCAAGTTTTATGCCCATAATATTATAATAAATATAGAATGGAACTCGCCTGCAATAATCGAAAAATTTATTGGACTAGATTCGTCCACATAAGCACTCTGCCTATGGCATCGTGCTTATGTGGACGAATCTCATCCAATAAATTTTCGATTATTGCCGGCTCGTTCCATTCTCTCTATTCATGACTTAAAGTACTAGATAACCAAAGAATGAGAACATTCCCATGAAGAACTTTTGTGAATAAAATAGTTTGGACTCATTTTTATATAACACATCACAAATGTGATGTCTTTCAGGAAAATGAGTCACAAGTCGCAAAATTGATATTTTTAAAGAACCAACAATGCAAATAAACATATAAAACGGATAAAACAGGTACGTCGAAATCTAGATAAAATCCAGCTCTCCCAGCCACTACAGAGTGTTGTAATTTAGAATACGAATCAATTAATTATTACATCATCTCATTACTAGTGGTGATGTATTGCAGGACACAAGATAAATGAAGAGATAAATTAAGAAACGCTCTACGTTGACATAGTATAATGGTAAATACAGTAAAATAAAAAATGAAATAAAGATAAAATTCACCAGAGTACAGTAGATCAAGGCATTACCACTGTGGGTGTTTACTCACTTGGGTAGTGTAACTGTGTAGAGTGAGTCAGCAGTTTATTATTTGTATCATTGCAAACTATTTCATGTTACGTTCTAAATAATTTCTGAATTAAAGGGCGCTTAACAATACATAGGGTACAATTACCAATGTGATTGCCCTCAATCACATTTAAATTCTGGTTTAAGAGTCCAGGTCCTCCTTACAAACCGTTGTCAGAATTCAATACCTGCGTAATGGCTTTATTTGTTTAATTGGGGTTTTATAGCCTTGCCTGCTGATAAAATATGATGTCTGAATGGCGGTGAATAATTTGATTGTGAAATGTGGGAACTTCCTTGACACAGACCACCTGTGCCTGTCTATTTATTGGTGAATAGTTAATTGAATTAAAACTCAAATGTGTACTTAGAAGTTTAATGCATTGGGTTTTTAAAGGATCTTCTATGGGAAGAACCCCATGAAAAGCAATCAATTTTGAATTGAAGGCTTTTGACCAGAAGAGTTGCAGCAAAATCTGAACGGCAAATTGATGCTGTTTGTATTGGTTCAACCATTCAACCATTCAAAGGTCATTTGGTGTGAATAAGGGAGTTGCATGTCTCACTGCGCATGTGTATTACATTGCATGCTGGGATGGATTCAGTTCAAATCTGACATACAAATATTCTAACATACAAACATTTTTATCAAAAATTGCAAAAATGTTATGACCAATATCATGGCGTGTGTAAATGATCTATGAAAACCAAGTGCATGATGGGAAAGATGAGGTCTTGTGTTATGGAAATATGTATAACAAATTTAATGGCTATTGACAATAGAGCATCGATAAATATTTCATGCTGAACATACCATGTTTTCTATAGATTTTATACTGTACCATTACTCCCATAATTCCATGCGAATCAAGATTCAAAATGGCGGCTATGCAACTCCCCTATTCTCACGATCCCGGATGCTCACATTTAACACCAGGGGCATAAGTGACAAGCCATTTGGCCTACTATGCTAAGGCACAAGCTTCTGGTGTGGCTTACTATATTAAGGCAAACAAGCAACAAAAACAAACATGGAGAAAAATGGAGAAAAATTACGTTCAAAATGCAGTTCAACACAAAGACAGATATTTTTAATCAACACAATGCCAAAGATACTTGGATATGCATAACATTTAAAATATTCCAGTCTACTTTAGCAGAAGTAAGTGGGTAGGGGGATGATCGTGGTATATCGGTAAAGCCGGTGTGGGAGTTGGTGGTCGTGGTCGGGGGTAGGAATAAACCCGAGATGTTGTGGTTTTATTTTATTTAACACAAGCTTTCGCCCTGTGGTTTGGGCTTCATCAGGTGGTACTTTAGCAGAAGTTACCAAATTTGTAGAGCTGCTGATTGTACACTTTCTGAAAATCTGACCCATATATAGCCCAATTCAGGCTGTCAGAGTAGAAGCAATTAACAGCAAAGCAGGCCACTCGGGAAAACTCATATTTCTGTCCATCTCGAGTTGAGCTCTATCTTTATGTCATGATGTAAATATATTTTAGCTTGATTTGGATTATTTAAAAGGATTGGGGAAGGTAAATTGTACATTTATTGAAAATCTGACCCATATGTACATTACAACAAACTACTTGCGATTCATTTATCTCCTCATACTTCATCTTCCGCAGCTCCACAAAAATGTCTCATTCTTTCTTGGGTCAGATCTTCAGAAAATGTACAATTCACCTTCACCAATCTTCTCAAATAAACCACATTTAAGACAATAATGAGCTTCAAAATGCAGTTTAACATAACAGAACAGATACTTTAAATCAACTCGATACCAAATGTACTCAGATATACTCAGTATTCATCATTGTTCAGCCAAATTTAGCAGAATATCCTAAATGTGTAGAGCTGACAATTGTACATTTTCTGAAAATCTGACCCTCTTAAAAACTAAATGACTTTCTTTCACTGTAAGTGCTTAAACTTATAGTGGTATTGTATGATACCGAATCAGGTTTCCTTATTTGAAATATTTTGTTCTGATTCCATTATGTTAATGACAATAGATTTGTGTGATACAAGAGCTAGCCACTACTTAAAAGTATCAGACAACTATATGACGATTGCGAAAAACTAGTTCAAATTTGAACTCAAACATCCTCACATGTTTTCACCTTGCTTATACTAGAAATTTTTACATCCATAGAATGTAAATACTATACATAGCATAGGTACTTGAGGGGGCATCCCAATTTTTTTTTCAAGGTATTATTTACCAACTATTTCACGTTTATGATACATTTCACGTCCAGAAAATATGCAAAATTCGACTAGTACAACTTGATCATGAAAAATAAAAATAATAAATGGTTAAAAGTTTAAAACTTCAGAAGTATATATTGATATATTGATCAAACGAAAATCTGTAATTGTCCTTTTTGATTGTGTATCACGGGAATATTAGGTTTACCTAAGACTGAACACTTAAAATTTGTCTAAAAGAAAATAATATTGATAATTTTTACGCTTATAAAACAATATAATGTACCCACATAACCTACACCCTTGGCGATTTCTACATTACAATACACTTCATCATGAAGACAGCTAAAATAAGATCATTTTAAGCTCATACAAAATACAAAATTGCGTCTGCATAATTAACCAACGCCCTTGGCGATTCCTACATAACCCAATTGTTTTGTTGTTTTGTGGTCAAAGAACAAGGTACAAAAACAATTATTAAATCATAATCTCACATGATTGGGGGAATCATTTGGCTAACAAAAGTTAGCCAATACAAATCATTCAGCCAACCAATCTACATTGTTTTTCAAGAATCTTTTTAAATCAGACCAATCAGCATTTTGTTCGATTGCAGGGATCTTGTTCCACAAACGTGAAATAATTAGGAAATATAACTTTTAAAAAAAATTGGGATGCCCTCTCAAGTACCTATGCTATGTATAGTATTTACATTCTATGGATGTAACAATTTCTAGTATAAGCAAGGTGAAAACATGTAAGGATGTTTGAGTTCAAAAACAGACTTTCTAAATCTTTCAGATCTAGGCGCACAAATACCACATTTTGGCCAACTGCAAGGCGAGTTTGTCTAGGTCGGATATCCATTTATCTAGGCAGTCTGACCTTTGGAGTTCCCACATCTATGTTCTTTCTAAATCCAAAGTTTAAAAAAATTTCCATGATTCCTTCATTTTTGATTAAACACTGGCATTTACCTTTAAAGTTTGGGAATACAATGAAAGTATCAGAATCAATATAAGGATAAAAAAAAGTATCGTCCATGACGACATTCCGAGGCTATACAAGTCTATTCTGTTGTTCCCATTCACATTACAAGACCTCTTGAAGTATATATCAGGCCAGGCTATTCTCTAAGAGCTTAACGAAGTTTTTCACCTGCTAAATATTCAATAATTTCAAACTTTTCAAACTTATTTTTCAAATGCCAGACAGAGACAGGTATGTGGGTCAGGTTTTGAGAATATGTACAATTCAACAATCTTCTCAAATAATCTGCTTTGAAGACAGGAAACAGTTTCAAAATATAGTTCAACATAACCGAACTGATTGTTTAAATTCAACCTATATGGGTCACATTTTCAGAAAATGTACAATTGGCAGCTCTACACATTTAGGAAATTCTGCTAAATTTGGCTGTAGAATGATGAATACCGGGTACATCTGAGTATATTTGGTATCGCATTGTTTTAAAGTATCAGTTCTGTTATTATGTTAAATTGCATTTTGAAGCTCATTTCTGTCTTAAATGTGGGTTATTTGAGAGGATTGGTAAAGACGAATTGTACATTTTCTGAAAATCTGACCCATACACATTATAGTCAAACACAGTTGGTGTTTGTATTTCTGACTAACGAAATTAAGACAAATCCAAAATGAAGCAAGTCCTTGAGTCCAACCCGTCCTCAACAAATAGCTTGTCTGACATCGAGGAATTTTGTAACGCAGATTGCATTCCTTTTTGCAGTACTTTGAATTTGCTTTATTTCATTTCTTTAGCCATTGTATCGGAAAGATGAAAGTGTTTTCGGCTATGTTTCAGATATAATACAGACGGGAGAAGTTGTTCAACAGGAGGATTATGGTGATCCCTCAGTTCAAATAGCAATCACCAAGAACTTTAAGTAGAGTCAGTTGCAACATTTGACGATCCTCAAAAAGGAAATTTCCAATCAGCCATTTTCACAGAATTGTCAGCATATTTCTGCAAGTAATCGTCGAAATTTCGATATTTGGAAAAGATTAGTACTGGATATTTCGGATATTCACTATAGCAGTGTTGATGCCGACTCAGGACAAAACAATACTTCTGAAATATGTCTACCTTTCTATTCGGCATCCATGTCATGGCACAATGTGCTTACAGCAGTTTTTGAACAATTTTCTAAACTTTGATGTGTTATATAATTGATGAACGGACTGTGGATCATGATCGGCCAACCGGAAGTCTAAGCTACCTAGGTTACCGCGGGCTATTTGAAACCGGGTCTCGGCAGATCGTCAGTCGGCATTGAAGCAGCAACAGGCCAGAATCACAAGAAATTTTTTTTTCTTGTCGAAAATAAAGGGTTTTTTCCTGCCTTGAAGTATTCGCCAGCACTCCCGTGTCTGTCTCATTTCATTCTTCAATTCATTCAAGATAATTAGCCCTCTGCTTCATCTATTCGTAATTAGTGACTATTATAGCATTATTCTTAATAGAGAATATATTTTCCATGAAATACGGAGAGAACATTGGGTATGTTACATTAGCTAGAGTAAGAAACCCCAGTGCCGATCCCTAGGGTCGGACAGACCAAACCAAACAACGCAGATCGGGTCACTTATACAAGAAACTTGTGCTCCTATAGACATCGGCCGCTATTGGAACTAAATCATAAACTCCTCCCATGGACCTCTCTTTTAACCATGTGCAGGCACATACTCACCACATCCTAAGCTAGCTTTGAGTTTAGATGCATTATCGTGTAAATTGTCTGATATCTGTACAGTTATTTTATTTCTGCCAGCATGCAGTCGAGCATGTATAGGAGAATCAAGCCTATCTTTGCGGCGATGAGTTTGCATTGTTTAGGAGGGGGCGGGGGGGGGGGGGCAAACGTCAACTTAGAAATCAACAATGACTACAGACACTAGGAACCATAGAACTCACACATCTCATTGCCACTGGTGTTTGCACACTATTCTAGACATTAGAGTGTATAACCAAAGTAAAGTTCTTGTAATGTTAGTAAATAGGGTTGGCTTCACAAGTCTTATAAGGTCTTATAATGTTAATAAATGAGCAACTCAGAAGCATGAGTGATCGAGTGGTGATCTTCTATCCAACTGACTTTATTGTAATATATCAGTACGGACGGTAACGTGTAAAGAGGTGATAATTAATAACTAATATTTATGAATATAATGAAGTTATGTAATGTGTCATAACACCAGCTATGCATGAGTCAATCTGACCAAAAAAAGGATCTTTTGCACAAACATCAACTATATATGTGTAAGATTTTCAGAAAATGTACAATTCACCTTCACCAATTCTCTCAAAAACCCCAAATTTCAGACGAAAATAAAGTTCAAAATACCGCTCAACCTAACCAAACAGATTGCTAGAATCAATGCAATGCCGAATATACTCGAATTTACCGAGTATTGACCAAATTGCCGCCTAATTTAGCAGAATTTACTAAATGTGTACAGCTGCCAATTGTATATTTTCTGAAAATCTGACCCATATATATCTTACTCACACACATCCATTCATGTCGTTGTCATGCAAGTGAGAGCATAGATACAACAAAGCAATATCATATTGGTGCGCACCAAATGATCCATTAGGGAGATTTAGCAACCACAACGCACCAATTTCTCCGGAAAACTGATTTCAGAGGACTAGTTTCCTATTAATTCATGTATCTTCATTTTACTATGTCAGCATATGAATAAAAGTCTTTATATATAACACAACACTAAGGATTAATTGTAGAGGCCTCGTAGCATATCTTCGGGCATACAGTGTTAAAAATGATGATATTTTAGTTTATGTGAGTTACATGGGTTCCAATCCCAGTCCCGGCAATATTTTCAACAGTCTGACTAGTATGTCCTAATATGTGAGTCAGATTTTCAGAAAATGTACATATCGCCTTCACCAATCCTCTCAAATAACCCACATTTAAGACAAAAATGAGCTTCAAAATGCAGTTTAACATAATGCACTTGTCAATTGAATCCCCCACCCCCCCACCCCCGGGTACGTAGGGGAATGGTAGGGGAATGTCTGAGAAAAAATTCCCCCACCCAGGCGGAGATTTCCCTTAGTTGACAGCAATATCAACTGGAGGGTGGGGGAATGTCCACCATTGCCCACTCTGTACCTTGGTTCCCAAGAGAGATTTGATGGTTTTCAGTGTGCATGGGCTTGCCTAGGCTAAGTTCCATAGTTCCAAACCTCCCCCAATATTATATACACAAAGAGTGTCTCCTTTGAACCTGACAGGGATTTGGCACCCCCTATATAGTGTTTCAACAGTGTCAGGCTTGAACTAGTCTTGCTGAACATGATGTGGGACTCTTTTTCCATGGTACCCTATACTAGAAATGTCAAGATCCTTTAGTGTTGGGGTTAGTGTTAGGGTAGGGGGTTAGGTTAGGTGTGGGGGGTGGGGTGGGGGGTTGGCTCATGGGAGGGAATTGTGATGTGTCACAGGAAAATGAGTCACAAGTCACAAGAAAATGATTTTGAGATATCATCATATTTGAAAAGATGAGATCAAGTGGATTCTAATGATAGTAAACAGTTGGACATCTAATAAGTATTTTAAGTTGAATGTTTTTATATTTGAAAGAAAAATGGTTTGCAATATTTCTGGGTGGACATTTATGAATAAAGTAGCTAAATATCCACATAATATACGGGAAGAGCCATTTCTACGAAAAGAGGTAGAAAAGAGGGGTTTCTTCAGGTAGAAAAGAGGGGTTTCTTTATGTAGAAAAGAGGGGTTTCTTTGTCTCACATGTTCTTGGAATTTGTTGTTTTACGAACCGTTTGACTCATCTGTAGAGTTCTGTCCACCCTCTCTGGAGGACGTTGTATATGGTTTGTATAGGTATCTAGGGTGAAAGTGTCATTTTGAAGCCTTTTCATTTTGAGGGATGAAATCCTCAAAATACTTGAGTCGACCCCCATCATGCCAATCACTGATTAAATCATAATTAAGGGTTTGGGAGAGAAAAACAGGTATGAGAGACAGTGAATCGGAGATGGGGTTGGGACAGAAAAACAGGTATGAGAGACACAATTGCTAGTACTCTATGATATGACCCTAGAAATGAATATATATATTTAATACGCTGTCTTAACATTTGGTAATGTATTCATGTTATGAGCAGGGCTAATATATAAAATATTCCAACAAAAATATCCTATATATAAGTCACTTTGAAAAATATCAGTTTTGCTACTTGTGACTCATTTTCCTGAGACACATCACAAATAATATTATACACAAAATATTAATTGATATTGATAACTATGTGCATGCTCATTAAGTTGTCATGATTTAAGAAATACCGGATGTTGATGATAGACCTCTTTTATTATCATAGTCGAGCATTCCTCACAGAATATTTACCACTTTTACTGAGCAATAACAGGTGTAGAGAACTACAACTGCCATACATCCGTATCGTCATATTAACCATAGGTGAAATCATCAATGTATATAAGGTGAGTCAATACTATCAAAAGTAAGCCCTATGGAACAGTTTTCATACATTTATCATCGTTCAAGAATGAGGTGGGGGAAAAAAATTGGCAGTTATTTAAAAAGTGCAAATGGGGGTAAGATGGATGGGGGAATATTGGGGGTGAGAGGGTCTCTTCACATTTGGCAAGGAACGAGACTCCTATTAATTTGTTTTGTGCAGAGACATGTGGATATCTTAGAGGTAAGTATTACAACGTTGTAGGCAAATGACCAAAGTGACAGTTCACAAATGAAAAGGGAAACAATACTTAGAAACATCACAGGTGAACTGATTGTGCTTACATGTTTATGAAGGTTTCACAATGTATTAAGACACAAACTGGGAATAGCTAAGTGGAATAACATACATTATTTAAAATGCCAACTTTTATGTAATGAAGGACATACAAATAATTTAGTCGGTAAAAACAAATTTGCACAACTTGCAAAAGGATAGACTTCCTCTGAATATCAACCCAGTTCATGGATTACAATGAGCTGGTTTCTCCTCGGCCAGTTCTTAGCAGATCAGGCGATTCATCTATTACTTTCCAATCTGCTTTTTCTCATGTTCTTCAATCGTCTAGCCCTTATTCATAATCAGAAGATAAGTTGCCAACAAATATGCACAGCTATCTTCAGACATTCCTGTATAAATGGGGTTGCTCTGGGTCCCTAGAACCCTATTATTACTGCCTTACACTTCACTCCACTGATACATGTTTACACCATATACAAACTCATTATGTCCAGTGAAATCCACACAGGATTAGACTCCACCCCTACTCTACACGTAAATTAACATTAACTTCAGAATGACATGCGGTAGTCATGATTTCTCCAGCTTTAATTCTACACATGCCAAGAGCATCTGGTATTCACACTTTTATCGTATGTAGTAGTAGTAGCAACGAATAAGTTTGTTGAATTCTCGTCTTTCTCATCAGTTTTTTTTCCTGAACCTAAGGAATAATTATCACCTTCAGCACTCCTGCCTCAAGCTGCCTTTTCACCGTCCTCAAGGACGAAATACCGGATGTTATGTCACATACCATTCGCCACTTCCCTCAGACATAGAAAACTGTAGGCTATGTCATAAAACACTCATGATGTTGAGAATTCATATCTGATTAGGGAAAATTCAAAACAATATTTTCTCCAGCTCTACAAAGCTATGTCAAACAAAAACACCATTTGTAAGACTTTTCTGAAAATGGCCCTTATATTTTTGCAATAACAGTTTCTGTCTAAAAGAAATGTCTCCCGAAAAATGTGCCCCAGGGGGTCGGGGATTTACAGGAATTTCTTGCCCTGGGGGGTCGGGGATTTCCTCAAATTTCCCAACAGGCCCAGGACATTCCCCTACCTACCCGGGGGTGGGGGGGGTGGGGGTTGCAATTGACAAGTGCATAACAGAACTGATACTTTAAATCAATGCGATACCGAATATACTCAGATATACCTGGTATTCTTCATTTTCCAGCCAAATTTAGCAGAATCTCCTAAATGTGTAGAGCTGCCAATTGTACATTTTCTTAAAATCTGACCCATATGCTACAAGGCCCTTACGAGGGTTTTATCCACACCTGCATGTTTTGGTGCTCATAAATTCTTAACTATACAATGGCAGTAAGGGTACTCTGAGAATAAAATCGATTATAGTGCAATGCAACTTTTGCTAAGGGGGAGTTACTAGGCCTCTAAGAGTGGTTTACCACACAATCGTATGAACTAGGTAGCAAATTCTCTTAAGATAGTTCTTTTACAATAGGTTCAGATCTGCTATAAATTGAGGCGTACAATTTAGCTACTGAAGCTCCGACGGTGAAGATATACGCGTGTATCAAATGGGTCAGATTTTCAGAAAATGTACAATTCGCCTTCACCAATTCTCTCAAATAACCCATAATTTAAGACAAAAACTAGCTTCAAAATGCAGTTTAACATAACAGAACTGATACTTTAAATCAATGCGATACCAAATATATTCAGATGTACCCGGTATTCTTCATTTTTCAGCCTAATTCAACAGAATTTCCCACATGTGTAGAGCTGCCAATTGTACATTTTCTGAAAATCTGACTCAAATACAATGAACAACATCCCCAAAGGTGAAAAGGGAACTCATTCTTCTATTCAAGCTAAAAGTTGCAAAGGAATGATCGAGACAGTAGAAGAGTTTGTGCGCTCAAACATTTAAAAATAACATAATCCAAACAAAACAGGAGGTGCATATATGGGCCGGATATGATATAAAGAGTAAAATTGAAAATAAAATAATTCTCCCAAAACAATTTTCCCTACGCAAAATGAAAGTTGTTAGACATCAAAATCTCTGTAAAGGATTTAGTATGCTCTGACATTGCAACTTAAGTCGAGTTACGACTGTCTCTATTTTATCCTATTTTTTTAATAGCACTATTCACCTATACAATTGGCATGAATGAATTCTTAATGTTGACAGATAATACGACTACTCTGGACTATGTTGACCTTTTATTTGTGCAGGGAGAAAAATCTCTGATCTGATAGTTTCTGTCTGCCCAATTATTTCTCCTGACATTAGGACCATTCTGCTGACTCACTCTGAAGCAGAATTTCATTTTGCATTTTCAGATTTTGTATCTATTTGTTCTTGATTATACGCATTGCTATGAGAACATAGTATCTAGAGTGAGTTATGCACAGGGCATATTTCACTAGTGAGTTATGTATGGGTCAGATTTTCAGAAAATGTACAATTGGCAGCTGTACACATTTAGGAAATTCTGCTAAATTAGGCTGAAATTTGGTCAATACTAGGTAAATTCGGGTATATTTGGCATTGTATTGATTCTAGCAATCTGTTTGGTTAGGTTGAACTGTATTTTGAACTTTATTTTCGTCTGAAATCCGAGTTATTTGAGAGAATTGGTGAAAGTGAATTGTACATTTTCTGGTGACTTCACCCATATATGTGGCAAGATGACAATCAGCCGTGACATGGCCAATCTGTTTCGTTAGGTTGAACTGTCTTTTGAACTTTATCTTCGTCTCAAATTTGGGTTATTTGAGAGGATTGGTGAAGATGAATTGTACATTTTCTGAAAATCTGACGTGTGGTAGTCGTGGCAACCAATGTGTTTTTACCAGTTTACTGCCAAAATTCAACTTCATGTCTCAAAATTGTTTTTCTGCTTATATCGATAAAAGCATATTGTCGGTTTGTTTTTGCTGTTTGATCATTTCTTTGCAACTCATAGCTTGATCTCCTCTTTTCAAATATGATGGTATCTCAAAACCCATATTTTGCGACTTGTCACCTTTTTTCCTAAAACTGTTCACATTTCTCGTTTTTAGCCTGATTTAGCAGAAATGGCGAAAGGTGCAATGCTTCCTATTGTGCATGTTTTTGAGGAATTGACCCATATTCCCAAAATTGAAATAGGAAAAAAAACTAACCTATCCATACAGTGGGAATTGACCCATATTCCCAAAATTGAAATAGGAAAAAAAACTAACCTATCCATACAGTGGGAATTGACCCATATTCCCAAAATTGAAATAGGAAAAAAAACTAACCTATCCATACAGTGGGAATTGACCCATATTCCCAAAATTGAAATAGGAAAAAAAACTAACCTATCCATACAGTGGGAATTGACCCATATTCCCAAAATTGAAATAGGAAAAAAAACTAACCTATCCATACAGTGGGAATTGACCCATATTCCCAAAATTGAAATAGGAAAAAAACTAACCTATCCATACAGTGGGAATTGACCCATATTCCCAAAATTGAAATAGGAAAAAAACTAACCTATCCATACAGTGGGAATTGACCCATATTCCCAAAATTGAAATAGGAAAAAAAACTAACCTATCCATACAGTGGGAATTGACCCATATTCCCAAAATTGAAATAGGAAAAAAAACTAACCTATCCATACAGTGGGAATTGACCCATATTCCCAAAAGTGAAATAGGAAAAAAAACTAACCTATCCATACAGTGGGAATTGACCCATATTCCCAAAAGTGAAATAGGAAAAAAAACTAACCTATCCATACAGTGGGAATTGACCCATATTCCCAAAATTGAAATAGGAAAAAAAAACTAACCTATGCATACAGTGCAAAGGAATACGGGAGACAATTACTAAGACATTCTGCTGTTTTGGCATTAAAACTAACCAACAAAGTTTTTGTTAATTAAAACAAAGACTGTTTTATCAGTTTCGTCAGTTGCCCTTTCAACAAATGGCTTCTAATATGCGTTCTATTCAATCCGTGGAAAAAACAAATGTATTCCGAGTTGGGACATGGCATTTCTCTGGGAAACGATATCCCCAGTTGAAATACAATCTTTTAAAAAGAATCATTAGTGCAAATAAGATATTCATGTCGAATGATGGAGAAGAAATGGTAATTACTCATACAAAACCTTCAGAGGCCATTGTGAACTTTTCTTTGGTAAAACATGACTTTTTTCAGATTTAATTTCACAACTTCCGATGAAATTCTCCTTTATGATGATATCATATTACGATGACACAAAAATATATGAGAGCAGTTTTGTTTTAGTATTTAACACAAGACAGAAAAATGGGTCACAAGTCGCAAAAATGAATTTTGAGATGTTATCGTCTGTGAAACGATGAGTTCATTCCGATTCTAATGATATAGTAAATATTAGGACATAAAATGATACTGATTTTCTATATTTTAAGTTTTTTAGAAAGCTGTTCGAAATTCAATTCGTCATAAACTGGGATTGAGATATCCATAACAAGTGATTAAACCCATAGATTATATTCGTTAATCATAGTTAGAGATGAAGGAGAAAATGAGAAAAATGAGTATTATACAATTGACATTTCAGAAAGGGTACAATAATTCGTTCGTATATTTTTTAAAAGTCAGTTTCTCCAGTATTTTATGCGCATCAGGGCTCAATTCATTCCACCTTATTTGACATTTATATATCAGTGAGTTGGTGATTTCGGATAATTTCGAATTTAAGACTATTAGGTTTTTTCTCCCTTTAGCATGGCTTCTTGTAGGCAAATTTCTGTTGTCAATATTATCAGGATTTTGAGATAGATAGAAGGCCACAAGTTTGTTTCTGCGTTGTTGTAGGGGCCAAATATTTAAAAGCTTGTGTTCTTGATCAATATTATCAAACCTTAATTTGTTAAATATTATTCTGAGAGCTCGATTCTGTTGGGACTGTAATTTCTGTAATATGGATTTTGGAGTTGAGTCATGAATGAAATCACAAAAATCAAAATTTGGAAGAATAGCCATTTTATATAAGTTGTGCTTGGCTTTGGATGTCAATGAGTTTCTAGCTCTATATAAAAGCCTAATTTGGGTTGTAACCAAGCTTAGGGTATTTTTTGTATGATGTTTGAAAGTTAATAACTCATCCAAAGTAAAACCAAGGTACTTATAATCTTGGACTTGTAGTTGGGTCATCTGGAGCACTTCTGTGACCGTTGAGAGTAGAGGTTGGTTTCTCAGTGGATTTGACATCTATGAAGGGTAAATAAAAAATTGAGCGGGGGGCGACCCTCGCGAAAGTCCGGGGAAAACCCATGAGAGCCCCCAATCCAAAATGGTCGCCATCAACCATTATGAGAATTAATATTTCAATGGTTTGGCCTACCATGCAGTCCAGTATATGGTTATTAGGGTTTTGGGGGTTGAGGAATTCATATCTGATATCAGTTTGATGATTTGACCTTGCTTTGACCTTCAAATCCAAGATGGCTGACAATTTTCAGCTCACAAGTGTCAAATTTTCAAAATCATCATAGAACCTTCCTAATAGAATCTTTCCTAATTGTTCCAAAGTTTTGCGGCCCAGATTGAGGCTGATGGAGGAACTGAAAGATTTCTTTTTAGCCGAGTGTCTTAAAGCAAATGATCTATAAAGACCAATTGCATGATGGGAAAGATGATGGTTTGTTCAATTGAAACATGTATACCACATGGATATTGACATAAGAGCATTGAAGACAACTATAGTAAAGTCCATAGGGCTTAGTCTTAGAAAGTCCAAAGGGCTCATAGTCTTGATATTACTATTACACTTGTTATTATCATCATTTTTAATTTTAATTTTATTACCCTTTCGGCCAAGGTAACGGCAGGGAGAATTTGATGTAATCTAAGTCTGTATACCTGTTTATCATATGGGTCAGATTTTCAGAAAATGTACAATTGGCAGCTCTACACAATTGGAAAAATGATGAATACCGGGTATATCTGAGTATATTTGGTATCGCATTGATTTAAAGTATCAGTTCTGTTATGTTAAACTGCATTTTGAAGCTAGTTTTTGTCTTAAATTATGGGTTATTTGAGAGGATTGGTGAAGGCGAATTGTACATTTTCTGAAAAATCTGACCCATATGTCACTGTCCAATTCGATAAATAAAGTAGTTTCTTATCTTATCTTATCTTATCTAAATAGTCCATGCTGAACATGGCATGTTTTGTTTTTTTAATAAATTATATTGATCTAATAACATATTCATGCTATTCTCACAGAACCCGTTAAAAAATAATCGACCAGTTTCACATTAATATGGGTAGTTTTTAAACAATTAAATTATAAGTTATACATCAAGATTCAGATATTTTACGGTAATCTATCGACTCTGGTAGAATTTAATCAACTTCTACACACTTTGTATTTTTTGTATTTTTTGTATTTTTCTCCTCTTTCCGACATTCAGATGTTTTCTATAGATTTTATGGGTCAGATTTTCAGAAAATGTACAATTGGCAGCTCTACACATTGGAGGAAATCTGCTAAATTTGGCTGAAAATGACGAATAGCAGGTATATCCAGTTCTGTTATGTTAGACTGCATTTTGAAGCTGATTTTTGTCTTAAATGTGGGTTATTTGAGAGGATTTTATGAAGGCGAATTGTACATTTTCTGAAAATCTCACCCTTATACTGTACCATTAGTCCCAAAGTTACATGTGAATCTAGATTCAAAATGGTGGCTATGCAAGCCCCCTATTGGGAACATTTTGTATGGCTTGTAGCCTAGCAACCGTAGTAGTATCCAGATATTAAATATCATTTTGAGATAACTCTTAGGAATAGGAAAACATATACATAATATATATTGCAGATAAATCATATAATATTCATTATTAGTAGATATATTTGTAAATTTATAATGATTTTATTTATTTCTATTCAATTGATAAACTCTGAGCCACAAATAAGGGCCATTACGGGCTGGCCTGTGACGTCATTATGAGCTTTGCTTTACCTATGAGCCAAGTGCCAGGAGGTACCAACAATGTACAACATAGAAATAGATAGAACCTAATGAGAATGTGGTACTAGGGACACTAATGCACTGTCCTCGATAAAGCCGTGAGCCATGACTTGTCATGGTAAACCTTGCTACAGTAATTTCAAACTGAATGGTCTAACCTCAATGTCAAGTATTCCAACAACTATGTAATGTCAATTCTTACAATGACTCTTAATGTAACATAATGTTTTTCGGGCTCACCCGGAAGATTTGAATTCTAGATGGTGTTTGCCTTATTTCTGATCACTTTTTATGGAAATAAAAATGAATATGGGTCAGATTTGTACAATTCAACTTCGCCAATCTTCTCAAATAACCCAAACTTCAGACAAAAATAAAGTTCAAAATACAGTTCAACCTAACCAAACAGATTGCTAGAATCCATGCAATGCGAAATACACCCGAATTTACCTCGTATTGACCAAATTGCAGCCTAATTTACTTAATGTGTACATCTACTAATTGTACATTTTCTAAAAATCTGACCCATATATGTGTTAACTGATAAGCAGCTTTAAACTCAGTGCTATCTAATCAGTTCTTTTAAAGCAGGCTTATGGATGCCCAAGGCAGTGTGCATGTCTAGGTGCCATTGCTGATACCAGACTAATGGTTATAGCTAGTCAGTAATGGTTATAGCTCGTCATATGGGTTTCTCCCTGTTAGAAAACAGGTAATTCACCTTCCAGTATAGTTGATGCAACAGGGCATTGACCGCCATAGGTTCGCTCCAGTTTCTTTGAACTCCCTGCAGATATATGTGTTGCGGTA